>RJVU01047120.1:3711528-3756788 GCA_003731715.1 Anabarilius grahami | reverse complement strand
ATGACGTCACATCTGCTTGATAAATTGAAAAACTATAAATATTTAACGGTTCTTATTTATTTTATCTCTGTTTAGATCAACACGTAATCATTTAGCCTACATTTTAATATTTTATTATTAATTCTGGGTATGGAAAAAGGGTAAACCACCTTCAGAAGTTTCTGATACTACCACGGTTACCATAGTATTCATGACGAACATCAACAAACACGTTAAACCCCAGTTATGGATAAAAGCACCTAAGAGCACGTCGTTGATGTTTTCCGAATATCTGGCAACCTCAGGACTGGAGTCAGCTGACCGGCTGATGATGACAGGAGAGCCATAGACTGTGAAAGATAGAGACACATCGCATCGCTGCTCTCCTGTAACATTTGACTCCATTTATCTGTGGGGTTTACATTAGCGATCATGAGCAGCAGCAGCAGCACACAATCCTACACACGATTCAGTGATGAAAACTACAAAAACTGGCTGAAAACAACGGAGAGTCTTTACATGCTGAGGAGCTGCATTCAGGACTTCATTGAAAAGGAAACCGAAACTTATCACAACTCTCTTCGAAACAAAACCTATCTCAAAGGACAGACCTGTAAGCGAACCTGCTGCGATATTAAGGTAATATCGCAGTCAATGTAAACTATCGAAACTGTCAATGTAAACTATCGAAATAGCCTTCTTTATTTATCGATTCATTGTACAGTGTTAAATATGTAGACATACCCAATACCCACATACCCAATCCTAAATTTCTACATTTCATACAGCAGCAGTCTATTACTGTGCAATTCATATAAAATTTACAGTAATTTACAGAAAATACTTGTATAATATAAATATTTACAAACTGAATTAAAGGGTTAGTTCACCCAAAAGTGAAAATAATGTCATTAATTACTCACCCTCATGCCGTTCCACAGCCGTAAGACCTTCATTCATCTTCAGAACATAAATTAAGATATTTTAGTTGAAATCCGATGGCTCAGTGAGGCCTGCATAGCCAGCAATGACATTTCCTCTCTCAAGATCCATTAATGTACTAAAAACATATTTAAATCAGTTCATGTGAGTACAGTGGTTCAATATTAATATTATAAAGCGACTAGAATATTTTTGGTGCACCACAAAAAACAAAATAATGACTTATATAGTGATGGCCGATTTCAAAACACTGCTTCAGGAGCTTCGGAGCGTTATGAATCAGCGTATGGATCGCGTGTCAAACTGCCAAACGGCTGAAATCACGTGACTTTGGCGCTCCGAACAGCTGATTCGACATGCATATTCATTATGCTCGAAGCTTCCTGAAGCAGTGTTTTGAAATCGGCCATCACTATATAAGTAGTTTTCTTTCTTTTTTTGGCGTACCAAAAATATTCTCGTCACTTTATAATATTAATATTGAACCACTGTACTCACATGAACTGATTTAAATATGTTTTTAGTACCTTTATGGATCTTGAGAGAGGAAATGTCATTGCTGGCTATGCAGGCCTCACTGAGCCATCGGATTTCAACAAAAATATCTTAATTTGTGTTCTGAAGATGAACGAAGATCTTACGGTTGTGGAACGGCATGAAGGTGAGTAATTAATGACATTATTTTCATTTTTGGGTGAACAAACCCTTTAACTCAACTAAATACATTTTTAACAAGTTCACCCAAAAATGAAAATTTGATGTTTATCTGCTTACCCCCAGGGCATCCAAGATGTAGGTGACTTTGTTTCTTCAGTAGAACACAAATGATGATTTTTAACTCCAACCATCACGGTCTGTCAGTCGTATAATGCATGTCAATGGTAACACCATCTATAAGAGTAAAAAAAACATGCACAGACAAATCCAAATTAAACCCTGCGGCTCGTGACGACACATTGATGTCCTAAGACACGAAACGATCAGTTTGTGCGAGAAGCCGAAAAGTATTTATATAATTTTTTACCTCTAATACACCACTGTTCGAGCCGCAGGGTTTAATTTTGATTTGTCTGTGCATGTTTTTGTTACCATTGACATGCATTATATGACTGACAGACGGCAACGGTTGGAGTTAAAAATCATCATTTGTTTTCTACTGAAGAAACAAAGTCACCTACATCTTGGATGCCCTGGGGCTAAGCAGATAAACATCAAATTTTCATTTTTGGGTGAACTATCCCTTTAACTTATTGACTATAAATTTATTTATACAACTTACAGGTCCCACACATTTCAGCTTTCTCTACAAATTTGTATTTTATGCTTTACTTGGCTGCTTGCAAAATAAAATAAAAGTATGTCTGTCTCCTTCCATCACCATATCAAATAAAAATATGAATCAACACAAACAGAAATATGATAATAGCCTGCTACAGAAGGTCTATCTATCTTGTCTGTCTATCCTCTTGTCTAACTATTGTCTCTGTCCGTCCGTCCATCGCTATTTTAAATAAAAATGTTAACACAAATACTGTAGGAATACTACAAAAAGTCTAAAAGAATGTCTGCTTGTCTGTCTATCTATCGATGTGCTTGTCCATCCATCCATCCACATATCAAATACAAATGTGGATTAACACAATTAGAAATATTGTAATACTACAAAAAGCCTAAAGGAAAGTCATTTAGAATCAAAGATTCTGGGAATGTCTGTACCTGTCTCTCAAACTGTGTTTTCTGCTACCTGTAGTCTGCCTGCGAATTGTGTGAATGCTGGAGGAAAGAAATCGAGGCCAGTCATAATGGGAGCCGTAACAGTATACACTGGGAGAACTGCCGGCCACATCTGTGGTCTAAAGAAAAGTGGGAAGTTGCCAAGGTAAGTTATTTTCATCATTAATAATAACCATTGCATTATAATGGTACACTGTTGCCACTGAGTGCTTTCTGTTGCATTGACTTGTTGCATATGGGGAGGATAATATTTAGTTATTCGGTGTCAGCGAACAAAAATCAATGTCTATTACATTTTTATCTTTGTTGATTGCATGTTTTTCATTGCAGGCACATATGCCTCGTGGACACAAAAAACATTGCAAGTTTGCCGAGTTTGATGTCGCTGCCATCCTGAACTTAATGAGTTCCTGTAAACATTTCAACATCCAAGGAAAATATGTGACAAATGTAAGTATTCTGAAATTCAAATATGCTGTTTTTTCCCTTCAAAAATCTTGTTTTCAGCATTACATTATTCTGAACCTCTATATCTGTGTGAAACGATATGTGCTATAGTATCGGTACGGATATTCACATACTGTAGATCTCACTGTGTGCTGGATAACACATTTTACACTTATTTCTTTTCAACAATTAAGGTAATAAATGTACGGAACAGTGCGATGCACTCGCCTGACTTGAAAATTAGTAAGGAGGACATGGCCAGGCATCATAATACGGTCCTGCAGTTGGCCAAGTTGCTCGAACCTAAAATCCCTAAACTGAAAGACTTGGAAAAGAAGATAACACAGGTGGATGGAAAATCAATAATACATTATTATCATATTAATAAAACAGTATTACCATTATTATTATCTAATAATAATAATGATATTAGCGACTATGATAAATGTTACTCTCTTTACCAATATAATTGTATTATTCATAATTAAATTCAAAACAAATGTTTTTTTAATTTTATTTTTATATGTAGTTTAATAACATCTTGGACAAGAACTTCATTGAAGCCCCATGTCAAGTAGACGGCCAACAGGTAGATCTTCAGACCATGGAAGTTCTGAACCGTGAGCAGCAAGCATTGAAAGACAGGATTGAAGACTTTATCGCGCGCTTTGAGGGAAACCAAGACGAAAATGATGAAGTAAGTAAAGGAGTAAAAGATCAACACTGAACTGTTAAGCGGTTAAGTGTGAACAGCATCATGTTTGTTCTAAAAAACATGACTTTATGTTAAGGAAAAACCAGAGGACATGGAGAGTCTCCTGGACTTCCTGGAACAAAACAAAGATCTCCTGGAGAACCTGGGCCCTGAAGTCGAAAAACTTAAAGAGATGCAGGCAAAAGTAGATCAACATGAGGTGAAAATCACCAAACTGGTAGACAGAGTGGACCACCTGGAGAAGGTGACACTTGGTAAGAAGAAGTGAGAAGAAAATAACACCATTAATATTTATCTTTAATTTAGGAATTTAGCAATATTTGGTTTCTACATGATGCTTATATTATGTTATATGGGCAAAGTCCATTTCACTCGGCAGCCGTCTTTGAAACACCTCTTGGGCATGAAAGTGCAGCTCCTATCTCTTTGAATGGGGAAACATCAAATTCTGTTTGCCAAGCTTTCGATTAAATTTCATATTTGAAATCACCAATGAAATCTGACAACAACTGTCTCATAAATTTTGTTACTAAACGCTCGAATCATGACAAAAAAACTGTATTTTTCAGCAAATTCGCATATGCAGTCCTAAGTGCATGTCTCTTTAGAATGCGCACGTCTGACTGTTTCTATAGGAACCGGAGCTTCTAACAGCCGCTGCAGTGATGCGATGACTTTACCAGTCGGCGATTAGCTCTTATTTAGAAGGCGGGACTTATTCCGTATTGCGCGTTACACTTTCTCCCATTCAAAACAATTCTATAGTCTTTGATATGGGCCAAAAGTGAACTCCCAAAGAAATCCTAGTTTAGCCGCACATAATAACCCATTTAAAGTTACAAACTGAAAAAGTTATAAATTATTTTTGTTAGGTTTTAGATGTTGAAGAGGAAGCCATCCCTTGTGAAAAAGAAGTACACTTTAGCATTCTTTTAAAGTACACATGAAATCAAAATTGACCTTATTTATTTGGTTAGCTCAAATTGCTAGTTTTGTGGTGAACAATTCACCCATGCAAGTCAATCCACACAAAATAAATTGTTTGGCTTCGTAATATTTAATCAAAATCTGAACACTTCTCTAATGACATCAGTTTGACGGCTTGGGTTGAAAACGCTTAAACCACTCCCCTCCAACGGTTAGTCTGCTATGAGCGAGAGATGGAGAGGAGGAGCGCTAAAGTAAAACCCCACCCACTATTCACTATTCCCTTTCACTTGGAAATACGTCACAACACTGGAGAAAAGTCGTTTGCAACTTCCGGTTCACGGGACTTTAAAAAGAGTACTTACTGTGGAAAAATATACTTTAAAAAATATACTTAAGTGCTAAGTGAATGTAATGTTTTCAGATTTGTTTGTTAGTTTTATATTTATGTTAAATGAAATTAGCTTAACTTTAAAGTGCTTTTTTGACCCACTTAAGTAGGACTTATATGTCATTTTCTAATTACTTTTATTGTCTTTAAAATATGGTTAAAGTGTATTGCCAAAGCATTTATGGTGAAATAAAATAAAACTTTAATGTCATTTCTACTGAAACTTGTGTGTCATAAATTTAAAATTATACTTAAGTTGTTTACATGTTTTAATGTTAGTCAGCACATCAAAATAAGTGCACTTCTTCAAAGCACAACAAAAAAATATTAAACATAAAATGTACTTCAAAGTAAAACTTTTAAATTGAAATTTTTAAAAGCCTACTTAAGTGTGTTAACACTTATTCATGAAAGTGTTCTCAACGCTCAAGTGCCTTTTATTTCATTAATATTATCTGCAAGCAGTTTTTTAAAAACATACTTTTGAGATTTGAAGTGCACTACAAGTGCACATTCAGTACTATTAAGTGCAGTATTAAGTGGATGTCATGCTTTTAATACACAGAACAAATTGATAAACCAAATGACACACATTTAATGCACCTTGAGTAATTCTCACATGTAAGAGTCCTACTATATTTCCATTCGTCTCATTCTTTCCCGTTTCTATCCACAGATCCAGTGTTTCCTGTCAACCCACTTAGATACAAGAATCATCTTTATGAATATTGCCGTGCAAAGAAATGGACAGGGGACAAATGGCCTGTTTTTACAGAGATTCTGGAAGCACATGGTAACAAATTCATCATATTCGTCCATGTAACATTAAATGCATAATAGTTCTTTAGAAACAAATAAAACATGTATGTTTAGATATACAGTACAGAAAAAGTGGTAATGCACAAATGAAAATCTTTCATTCAGGTTAGAGTCAAAAGTAATCATACAGTTCATATCCTCTGTACAGGTTACAAGGCTGAAGTGAAGGTGAATGGGAAAAGTTTCTTTGGCCAGAAGGTGTTTAATGACAAAAAGGCCGCCCATCAGGAGGTGGCATACATTGCCCTTGAGCAGCTGAAATTACAGGAAGAAAGCGCAGATGAACCATCAAGCTCAGTCACACAGCCTGAGGCCTCCTGTTCATCTTCCTCAGGTAAAACTGATAGTATTGAATAATGGTGCACAGTCCTGCATTGAGATGAAACTACGATCAGTATGTAATTTCATATTTTGACATTTCAGGAATCACTTTCTTTGGTAAAGTGACTGTGGATCTTGATCAAGAAGTTGCGTCTGATAGATGCGCTTCAATGGAAGAAGCAACTGAAGCCGCTTATAAGGTTTTATGGGAAAGATTTTGCAGCAGTGCTCCAGCTGAAGGTAAAGGATAAAGTTTAAGCTTAAAGGGTTAGTTCACCCTCAACCTCATGTCGTTCCAAACCTGTAAGACCTTCGTTCATCTTCAGAACACAAATTAAGATACAGTATTTTTGATGAAATCTGAGAGGTTTTTTATCCCCTATAAAAAGCAACATAGTTACCACATTCAAGGTCCAGAAAAGTAGTAAAGACATTGTTAAAATAGTCCATGTGACTACAATGGTTCAACCTTAATGTTATGAAGCGATGAGAATAGTATTGAATAGTATTGGCTCAGTATTGGCCGATGCTGTTTATGTGAGCAGCACGACGCATGCGCTTGATGCTGACGCAGGAGCCGGCCAATAATGAGTCAGCATTCTGACGTAGAACATGGACAGAAATTTCATTTTTGGGTGAACTAACCGTTTAAGATACAATGAAAAGACAAACATTGCAAGTTTGTATCTAAAGTGTTTCACCGATATTTAAGCCTTAAACTAATACTTTATTTAATACTTATAAAGTACTTTATAAGCATAAGCTCTTTAATAAATACAGAATAGTGAACCAAACATGTAAAGTTTTCAGAAATAAATCCATTTAGGGTTTATACAATATATGTTCAGTTTTAACCCTTCAATGGGCAAGACTGCCTCTAAAATACCTCTGTACATTAGTTTATTGGTATTTCCCAACACATCAAAACTCAAATTACATATATTCATTAAATAACATATTACTTCTATTTTCAATTGTAAATTTTGTATTTCTAGGGGCAATTTCTAGGTACTATTGGTATTTCCCCAAAAAAAACATTTTCATGTAATAACATTTTACTTCCATTTTCAGTTTTACATTTCTGGACAAAAAGATTTATGGTTAAAAATGTTTAACCTAAAACGTACTATGGTAATACCATGTTTTTGAACGCATTCTCTGAAGTACTTTGGCATTTTAAGGATTCAATGATTTTCTGACTTGCACGGTTAAGCTGCTTTATATTCCCGTTTCAACAGGTCGGACATACAGGTCATTGATCATGGAATATTTCAACACACAGCGTTTCCAAAAACCGACAGAACTCTTTGTTCAAAATGATGACGACACAACCATTTGCAAGCTCAAACTCGTCGGCCCTTTTACTTTTTATGACAAAGGTAATTGCACTTCTACTGTTAGTCATTGGTTAAACATCTTTATCTTCCTTTCACTAAAGGTTTGTGTTGATTTACAAGCTATTGTTTGCTGATCTTTAGTTTTCATTCCTTACATTTCTCAGATGGCTCCACCAAGAAGAAACTGGCAGAGCAACAGGCAGCTAAAGTTGCTCTGCATCATCTGTCAGGGATCCTCAACTATGTTATATCAGGTACTGAGGAGAACTTCAAAAGTGTTCTGAATGTGCGTCTACTGACGCTGCATCTCAAAACTGCTGTCTATGAAACTCAAGAGTATAAAGAAGAGATTAGTGATGACCATGTGACCAGTGGCATCAGCTGGGACCTGGCTACTTCTGCAGTATCAAACAGTCAGGCAGCAGAGAAAGAGCATTTAAAACTAAAGTCTGAAAGCATCTCCACAACAGCACAGCCAACATCAGGCCAAGAGTCAGTCTGTGATCCTGCTCCTGTGCCGCCGGACCCTCAAAAATCCAGTTCTCCAGCAGCACAGAAGAAAAAGCCCGGGATTGATTGTCCAGGTACTGGAGCATATAAAAAGAAATAAGATATGGGTGCTATAAAGTGTCAAAACCTGGAAGACTAATTTGGTTCCCTCAAGATTTTCCTATGGGTTTTTATAAAATAAACATACCAGCTTCAAAATTTCCTTTGTCGACTTGGGTGTGTGTAATTTATGTTCTATAACAAAACATCCAATTATCGGCAAGTTATGTGTGTTTACCACTGACCGTATTTTACTCATAAATTATAAAAACCCATAGGAAAATCTTGGAGGGAACCACTTGTGAATTATTCTTCTGGGTTTTGACATCATCCCTGCACCACTCTATTGCAGGGGACAAAAGTAGAGATTGGTAGTGTTTTAAAATTTTACATTTAAAATGTGTACAAGACATTTAAATTGCAAGGAGTCTGTGGAAAATAGAAAATACAGCAGAAAATTACTCAGAAAGTCACTATGAAATCAAAATTGACGATTGTATTTTTTTTAATGGAATGTTGCAGTATATATTATAAACAATTTATCAGTGGACATCATTATTTTTTGAAAAAAAAACTAAAACAAAAAACAAACATATCCTCGTAATCTTTAATCAAAATAAATTTCCCTCCCTTTTGCAGTGGCTTCTCTTTTAACCTAATTTCATGGGAAAACAAAACTATTTTACAAGGTGGCAATTTCATATGAATTTGTATGATGTGAATTGTACATAAATGTAAGATTTATTTTGAAAAACGTAAGCATGAAGCTCTTCCCCTAACCCCACCCCTAAAATTTCCCACCACTGAAGTGTAAGCAGATCGTACAAAAACCTAGATTGTAACTGTTTGAACAAATTAGCCACCAATTCACCAAAACGTAAAATTACAAATTTCCATGATTGTGTAGTCTCTTCTTGTCTCTGATGATGTGCTTACTGGCGTGAGAGGGCGGTAAATAGAGTGCAATAGCAAACCACAACCATCCAATCAATTCCAGATGGACAAAATCAAGTCCCGCCCTACATTTTTTTCTTGTTTGAGAAGCCGTTTCATTGAAATATGTCACAAAATAGGGAAGAAAAGACGATCGCAACTTCCATTTTATGCCGACTTAAAATAAAATGAAAAAGAATACATAAAAACAGCAGAGAAAATATTAAACATGATGAATAAATAACATAAAAAAAATAAATAAATGTGATTCAAAGAAATATCTTTTGACATTTCAGGGATGACCTTCTTTAGTAAAGTCACTGTGGATCTCAATCAAGAAGTTGCGTCTGATAAATGCTCCTCAAAGGAAGAAGCAACTGAAGCTGCTTACAAGGTTTTATGGGAAAAAATTCACATCAGTGCTCCAGCAGAAGGTAAAGTATAAAGCTTAGGTTAGATATCAAAGATTTGATATAAAGCCATGTTATGTGCTTCACTTTTACTTGAGGCTTAAAATACTTTAATACCTAATATAAAATACGTTAATGTAGTTGTTTTGGTGTTATTGTGAGCCAAATATGTTAGAATATGATTTTCAGAAAAGCATAACCTGGATTTGGTTTGTGTTACAACAGGTCAGACGTACAGGTCACTGATCATGGATCATTTCAACACCCATGATTTACAAAAGCCAACAGAAGAGTTTGTTGATGATGACAACACAATCATCTGCAAACTCAAATTCAATGGACCTTTCACTTTTTATGACAAAGGTGATTTCTACTTTTATTTATTGCTTGAACACTATTCTAGGTAATATTTCAACCCAAATACAAAGAAATTTCCCCCCCCCTAAGGAAATGTAGTCTATTTTAAGGTCCCCTATTACAGTATCTCACAGAAGTGAGTACACCCCTCACATTTTTGTAAATATTTTATTATATCTTTTCATGTGACAACACTGAAGAAATGACACTTTGCTACAATGTAAAGTAGTGATTGTACAGCTTGTATAACAGTGTCAATTTGCTCTCCCCTCAAAATAACTCAACACACAGCCATTAATGTCTAAACCGCTGGCCACAAAAGTGAGTACACCCCTAAGTGAAAATGTCCAAATTGGGCCCAAAGTGTCAATATTTTGTGTGGCCACCATTATTTTCCAGCACTGCCTTAACCCTCTTGGGCATGGAGTTCACCAGCGCCTCACATGTTGCCACTGGAGTCCGCTTCCACTCCTCCATGAGGACATCACGGAGCTGGTGGATGTTAGAAACCTTGCGCTCCTCCACCTTCCATTTGAGGATGCCCCACAGATGCTCAATGGGGTTTAGGTCTGGAGACATGCTTGGCCAGTCCATCACCTTTACCCTCAGCTTCTTTAGCAAGGCAGTGGTCATCTTGGAGGTGTGTTTGGGGTCGTTATCATATTGGAATACTGCCCTGCGGCCCAGTCTCCGAAGGAAGGGTATCATGCTCTCCTTCAGTATGTCACAGTACATGTTGGCATTCATGGTTCCCTCAATGAACTGTAGCTCCCCAGCGCCGGCAGCACTCATGCAGCCCCAGACCATGACACTCCCACCACCATGCTTGACTGTATGCAAGACACACTTGTCTTTGTACTCCTCACCTGGTTGCCGCCACACACGCTTGACACCATCTGAACCAAGTAAATTTATCTTGGTCTCATCAGACCACTGGACATGGTTCCAATAATCCATGTCCTTAGTCTGCTTGTCTTCAGCAAACTGTTTGCGGGCTTTCTTGTGCATCATCTTTAGAAGAGGCTTCCTTCTGGGACGACAGCCATGCAGACCAATTTGATGCAGTGTGCGGCGTATGGTCTGAGCACTGATGGTCTGAGCACTGACAGGCTGACCCCCCACCCCTTCAACCTCAGCAGCAATGCTGGCAGCACTCATACGTCTATTTCCCAAACACAACCTCTGGATATGACGCTGAGCACGTGCACTCAACTTCTTTGGTCGACCATGGCGAGGCCTGTATGGTCTTGGCCACTGTGCTGCAGCTCAGTTTCAGGGTCTTGGCAATCTTCTTATAGCCCACGCCATCTTTATGTAGAGCAACAAATCTTTTTTTCAGATCCTCAGAGAGTTCTTTGCCATGAGGTGCCATGTTGAACTTCCAGTGACCAGTATGAGAGAGTGAGAGCGATAACACCAAATTTAACACACCTGCTCCCCATTCACACCTGAGACCTTGTAACACTAATGAGTCACATGACACCGGGGAGAGAAAATGGCTAATCAAAACAGACTCGGCCGTCTGACCAATCAGAGCAGAGTAGATTCTCAGAAAGGAGGGGTTTAGACTAGAGGGACTGAATTATTAATCGAACCGTTTCAGACACTGTGAGAAAAGAGGTGATGCTGCAATGTATATTATGAGAAAAGTGTTTTTTGGGCTTGGATGCATGTAAACCTATTGCATGAGATTACATTGGGAGTTTATCTTCTGTTTACTAAAATATGTGTTTTGATTTACAAGCTATTGTTTGCTGATCTTTAGTTTTCATGTCTTACATTTCTCAGATGGCGCCACCAAGAGGAAACTGGCGGAGCAACAGGCAGCTAAAGTTGCTTTGCAACATCTGTCAGGGATCCTCAACTGTGTTATATCTGATACTGAGGAGAACTTCAAAGGTTTTCTGAAGGAGCGTCTAGAGACGCTGCGTCTCAAAACTGCTGTCTATGAAACTCAAGAGTATAAAGATGAGATCAGGGAAGAGAAGGTGACCAGCGGTATTAGCCCACACCTTTCAAACTGTGAGTAACCAAACAATTCAAATTTTTGCATCTACTCTATGACATTGAATTTTGGAATGAATTTTGAATTTTTGTCTGGCTACTTCTGCAGTATTGATCGGTCAGGCAGCAGAGAAAGAGCATTCAGAACTGAATTCTAAAAGCATCTCTACATCAGCACAGCCAACATCAGGCCAAGAGTCAGTCCATGATCCTGTTCCTGTGCTGCCTGACCCTCAAGAATCCAGTTCTCCAGAGAGGAAAAAGCCCAGGATTGATTTTCCAGGTGAAGATGACATGCTATTGCAGGAGACACCACTAGCAGTGCTAGTGGTACAGTCTGATAACGTGCACTGATTTGCAACTGCGCTCTTATCTGCTTGTACATCTTTGTGTATTTTACAGAAATCGATGTGCTTTTTAATGTATATAATCTCAAGCCCCCACATGTGAAGATGGAGAACATGAAGTGTAATACGAATTTCAAAAGTACTGTGGAAATCAACCTGGAAAAGTATACTTGTGTTAACAAACAAGGCTACAACACCAAGAAAGAAGCCATTCAAAAAACCTACCTGTTGTTTGGCCGTGCAGTGTCAATTTTGGATTCTAGTACAGGTACTTTTGTGTATTTATGTGCTCAAAATGTACTATATATACTAGGGCTGGGTAAAAAAAAAAGATCGATTTTTTGATTTTAATCGATTCTCACTTTTACAATTCGATATTGATTCTTGAATCCCAAGAATCGATTAGTCTAGTCTGTTTTCAGTTGATGAATGAGCAGAATATGTAGCACCTCCCATCCAATAAATCGCAATAATCTTTGTGCTTTGTTACTTTTGATATGAAGCAAAGTCTTAGATTTCAAATGACGTCCATCTTATTATGAGATTCAAAAAATAAAAATTGTTTTGGCGCTGTTTAATGTGGCGTAACAGATCGCTTTAGCGCCTCAGTTACAGAGAAGCGGCAGCACGAGCGCATGTGAACTGATCCTCTCCTCCACTTTAATACCAGTTACAGCGCGAAATAAACACAACTAAACATCTGAAGGTATGTTAAACGATACAGTACAACTTACCGAAATCCGTATCATGTCTCGTGTAAGCGTTCAATCAGTGTTTCAACCTCGGAAAGACGTCAATAAAACAGCTTGTAAACAATGTCACGTGACGTCACATTTACCTCAGAAAAACATATTCAGTGACCATAAACTCATTAGTCAGCTAGAAAAGTGAACTCTAGAAAGTAACATTCTGATAAATATAGCTATGCACCGTTACATATTCATTATAATGTTCTTTAATATTTAATGCATGTTTGAATAAATCAATTATGACAGCCGCAATTTAAATGTTTATATTTAAAATAAAAAAAACCGAATTGGAGTAGAAATATGATTATGTAATTCTAAAATGTATTTATAATAAAAACATTGAGTGTAATTTAAGTGTTTGTATATAAGTTAATTTAACCTTCAGTATTATTATAGTAGTACCAACTGACTCCCATGTTTAGTTTACAGCATTAGTTGAGATTTTTTTCCTCTAGAAAATTTTCCATGTACTGTAACTGAAATACTACATCCGAAATAATCGATATTGAATCGAATCGAAATCATAATCGAATCGAATCGTGAAAATTGTGTCAATACCCAGCCCTAATATATATATATATTCCTTAACTAATGCTTATTTATTTCTTACCTCGAACTCAAGATGAAAAGACGCCCAATGCGAAGGTGAAGCAGTTTTTTTCTCAGAATTCTCTTCCTCTTCCACAAGATGATGTTGAAGGCTCTGCTCCGCCGTTTTACTGCTCACTAAAGAACATAAGTTACAAAGTTATCTATACAGGACAAGGTTAGTATGAGCATCTTGTTTGATGTTAAACAAACTGTAGGAACGAGTTTGTACTCCACAGAATCTAGAACTTTTTTTCTTTTCTTTTTTTAGGGTCAGTGACAAATATGTGCGTCTAAGATAAAGAAAATGAAAAAAATATTGGACCCCAAACATGTATTAAATATCTGAATGAATGCCATTTTATTAAAATATGATGTGGTCTTTTTTAGGGTCCACAGACGATGAAGCCAAGTCAGATGCTCTCCAGAATGCCTTACGTTCACTATCACCTCTCTTTGATTATGCTTCAATAACTGGAGCTGATAGTGCTGAAGATGTACAGAATCAGCTGAGCTCCATGCTGAAGGGGGCCGGTCAGAAAGACCCCGTCATTTCCCTGAAGCCTGTGGAACAGGCCTGTATCCAGCTGTCGTTCTGTGACTATAGAGTGAAGTGCACATGCCAGAATACCAAGAAAGCAGCTCAGAAACATCTCAGTGCACGAATACTGGGCCTGCTGGGGGTAGAGACAGGTCAGAGCAACTGAATATCAACCAGCTTGTCTAAACACTACATAAGTACATTATTAGAAAATGATAATTTAATGATTTTCATTCAGTTCTGAACCTGTTACAGGAGCAAACGATGCATCTTTGAAAAACCGCCTAATTGAGTGGTTCGTACAGCAGCATCTGCCGCAGCCAGTGTTTGAGGACACAGAAGAAGTGCTTGGAGCGAAGGCTACTTTCTCTGTCCCGTTAACCTGCTACAGTCCAGGTGGGCTATCACTCACAAAACAATACATGTTCAGTAAATATTGAATGTTTATATATATACAATTGTTTAATTATAATTTTAAGTATAAATAATTAGAAATACAGTATAATTCAAAAGTTTGGGGTCGGAAAGATTTTTTTATGTTTTTAAAAGTCTCTTCTGCTCACCAAGGCTGCATTTATTTGATCAAAAGCATTTATTTTAAAATAGAAATGTTTTGTACCATTATAAATGTCTTTACTGTCACTTTTGATTGACAATTTAAAGTGTTAGTTCACCCAAAAATGAAAATTATGTCATTAATTACTCACCCACATGTCGTTCCACACCCGTAAGACCTTCGTTCATCTTTAGAAGATATTTTTGATGAAATCCGATGGCTCAGTGAGGCCTGCATTGCTAGCAAGATAATTTCCTTTTTCAATGCCCATAAAGGTACTAAAGACATATTTAACAGTCGTGGGGGCAGTCGTGGCCTAATGGATAGAGAGTCGGACTTGTAACCCAAAGGTCATGGGTTCGAGTCTCAGGTCCGGCAGGGATTGTCTGTGAGGGGAGTGAATGTCCAGTGCTCTCCCCACCCTCAATACCACAACTGAGGTGAGACCCTTGAGCAAGGCACCGTACCCCCAACTGCTTCCCGGGCGCCGCAGCAATGGCTGCCCACTGCTCCGGGTGTGTGTTCACGGTGTGTGTGTTCACTGCTGTGTGTGTGCACTTGGATGGGTTAAATGCAGAGCACAAATTCCAAGTATGGGTCACCATACTTGGCCACATGTCACTTCACTTCACTTCACTTTAAAACTGTTCCTGTGTGTACAGTGGTTCAACCTTAATGTTATAAAGCGACGAGAATACTTTTTTTGCTCCAAAAAAACCCCCAAAATAACAACTTTATTTAACATCTAGTGATGGCCGATTTCAAAACACTGCTTCATGAAGCTTTACGAATCTTTTGTTTCGAATCAGTGGTTCGGAGTGCGTATCAAACTGCCAAAGTCACGTGAACCATTGAAATTTTTAAACACTTATGATGTAACGAAGCCTCGTTTTCTGAAATCACGTGACTTTGGCAGTTTGATACGCGCTCCGAACCACTGATTCAAAACAAAAGATTCGTAAAGCTTCATGAAGCAGTGTTTTGAAATCGCCCCTCACTAGATATTGTTGAATAAAGTCACTATTTTGTTTTTTTGGTGCACAAAAATTATTCTCGTTGCTTCATAACATTAAGGTTGAACCACTGTAGTCACATGAACTGTTTTAAATATGTCTTTGGTAGCTTTCTGGGTTTTTTTTAATCAAAAATATCTTAATTTGTGTTCTGAAGATGAACGAAGGTCTTATGGGTGTGGAACGACATGAGGGTGAGTAATTAATGACAGAATTTAAATTTTTGGGTGAACTAACCCTTTAATGACCAGAGTAAACCATTTTTCTGTCAAGCAAATTACAACTGTAGAGTGTGTACTGCTACTTAATTAAGTTCAAAATATTTGTGTGTAATATTCAATATTAAAGCATTACAGTTTGTTACAATTTATTGTTTGAATTCTAGACTGGGAAGACAGCTGGGAAACAGCAAAGATGAAGCTGCTTCAAGTGCTCAAGGAAAGATTTATTTTTCTGAATGACCAAAACAATTGAAATCTATTTTAGTTGGGGAGAAAACTACCACAAATACACTAATTGTATAAATTGAAAAAAAAAATTTCCCTGGGATTTAAACCAATGGCCATGGCATTGAATGAAACTATTTTAAAAATATGTATACCAAGTGTATACCAATATAAACACACAACCATTTTAATATCAAGAGAAAACAATAATGGTATTGAGTGCAAAAGCCAATGTTTCATTAATTTTCCAAATTTCAATGATATTGTACTTCCTGAATGTCTTTCAAATTGAAGTGCAATTCAGATTCAGGGGTTGTTGTCTTTGCTAGAAAGCTAATTGTAATCTACTACTGCAGATATGACTTAAAGAGATTAAATTTTTACAGTTTGGTTGGTTGAGTGGATTTATTCTTGTCACATTCTTGTTATTGACTGCAGAGCCATGATATGGACCATCAAAATGTACTTGTGTTGGAACATTGCAGTATTCATGCAGCATCTTCACAGGCTTACAAAAGAAACAATTACAATTTTTATCCTAAGCTTTTGTACATTTATTAACATTAATAATTGTGCATTTTAAAACCAGTTTACAATGAACTACAAGAACTTTCTGCTTACAAAAGTTATACTTTGTGATCAAATACAGTGAGGATAGAAGATGTGCTGATGTATTTCCAATTTATTCCACTGTTCTCTGGCATATTTGTTTGAAATTGGTACAACATTGTATTACTGAAAATCCATCCAGGAACCCAATGTTTCCTACTGTATGTATTTGTGCTGTGTATCTCTACGGCCTCTAAAAGTAAAATAATAAAATAATTTATCAAATCAGTATTTCATGTCTATATTTTTTTATTTCATATGGTAAGCAGCCTGTCAGCTGGTCATTACTGTAAAATAAACACCTTCATTTTGCGAAAATGAGAACTTATGATTAAATCTGCCAGTTTTGGTTGTATCTACCTGCCCAGACAGTTTGAAGTGTAGTGAAAATGTTTAACTTGTTGATTACCACAACCTATGAAAAAAACACTGATATTTTGACACAATAGTGAAGTGTTGTTCTATGAACTGGCCGCTAGATGTCAATGTAGAGCTACAGTTTTAGTGTTGTTGATGATGGAGTGTCTCAGGTTTTCTTCCAGCAGGCGCTCAGTTCTCAGGATGTCAACAGTACTCTGGGTCAGGATGTTCTTTCTCTATGTTCTTGACGCCTAGACCAAGCCAAATTCACTCACAAGCCTCATCCACACATATAATACTGGCTACTGCTCATCATAATCTTTTTTTTTTTTTTGAAAAGACTATGCATATGTCTTTTCACAGTGTCTTCTATTGTTTCCCCCCCTTTATTTACCCTATACTGGTGATTTTTGCATCTTTTAAATTAATCAAATTAGGGAAACTTTTTTTCATTAGTACAATATTGTTACTGATTTACATTTATTCATTTAGCATACACTTTTATCCAAAAAAACTTATTTACAAATGAGAAAACAGTGATGCTGCTATTATTATAATAATTATAAAAATAAATAACAAACCAAATAAGATTTTTTTTCTTCAGTTGTATCTTGGCCAATTTTATTTTAGTATTATTTATATACTATTAGGCTTGGCTAATTTTATTTTTGTATTATTTATATACTATTAGGCCTATTGTTTTTATAACCCTTTTGAATAAGCNTTAACATTAATAATTGTGCATTTTAAAACCAGTTTACAATGAACTACAAGAACTTTCTGCTTACAAAAGTTATACTTTGTGATCAAATACAGTGAGGATAGAAGATGTGCTGATGTATTTCCAATTTATTCCACTGTTCTCTGGCATATTTGTTTGAAATTGGTACAACATTGTATTACTGAAAATCCATCCAGGAACCCAATGTTTCCTACTGTATGTATTTGTGCTGTGTATCTCTACGGCCTCTAAAAGTAAAATAATAAAATAATTTATCAAATCAGTATTTCATGTCTATATTTTTTTATTTCATATGGTAAGCAGCCTGTCAGCTGGTCATTACTGTAAAATAAACACCTTCATTTTGCGAAAATGAGAACTTATGATTAAATCTGCCAGTTTTGGTTGTATCTACCTGCCCAGACAGTTTGAAGTGTAGTGAAAATGTTTAACTTGTTGATTACCACAACCTATGAAAAAAACACTGATATTTTGACACAATAGTGAAGTGTTGTTCTATGAACTGGCCGCTAGATGTCAATGTAGAGCTACAGTTTTAGTGTTGTTGATGATGGAGTGTCTCAGGTTTTCTTCCAGCAGGCGCTCAGTTCTCAGGATGTCAACAGTACTCTGGGTCAGGATGTTCTTTCTCTATGTTCTTGACGCCTATACCAAGCCAAATTCACTCACAAGCCTCATCCACACATATAATACTGGCTACTGCTCATCATAATCTTTTTTTTTTTTTGAAAAGACTATGCATATGTCTTTTCACAGTGTCTTCTAGTGTTTCCCCCCCTTTATTTACCCTATACTGGTGATTTTTGCATCTTTTAAATTAATCAAATTAGGGAAACTTTTTTTCATTAGTACAATATTGTTACTGATTTACATTTATTCATTTAGCATACACTTTTATCCAAAAAAACTTATTTACAAATGAGAAAACAGTGATGCTGCTATTATTATAATAATTATAAAAATAAATAACAAACCAAATAAGATTTTTTTTCTTCAGTTGTATCTTGGCCAATTTTATTTTAGTATTATTTATATACTATTAGGCTTGGCCAATTTTATTTTTGTATTATTTATATACTATTAGGCCTATTGTTTTTATAACCATTTTGAATAAGCT
Organism: Anabarilius grahami; assembly: GCA_003731715.1. Classification (NCBI taxonomy): domain Eukaryota; kingdom Metazoa; phylum Chordata; class Actinopteri; order Cypriniformes; family Xenocyprididae; genus Anabarilius; species Anabarilius grahami. The sequence continues at coordinate 3,737,855 of RJVU01047120.1, read as the reverse complement.
TATTTTTATATTTTCAGTTTTCATTTTAAGCTAAAATTAAGTCTTGGCAATTCTTATGTGCTTTTGTCATTTTTTTTTTCTTCTTCAAATATTTATAGCTTTAAGTTTTTGTTTTTTATTTTTAGTAATTTTAGTCCAACTTATTTCAGTTAGTTGCCAAGGCAAGTTTTTTTTTTTCATCCAATTTTTTATCTAATATTTTTAATTAGTTTCAATTACCAAAAGCCATTTTTAATAGTTTTAGTTAAAGGCAGTTCACCCAAAAATGAAAATTATCCCATAATTTACTTGCCCTCAAACCATCCTAGAAAGGCTACGTACACACTGTAAGTTTCAGGAGTGACAACCGCATTTAAATGCGGGAGTGAATCCCCTAAATTATCGTGTGTACGGAACACGACTCACTCTCGAAAATGCGATGATTGACAGCTTGGAAACCATAGCGACGTTCTGGCGTCTCTAGTGTTTGGTATCCGTTATTGTGAACAAAGTAATATTAAAGTGAACAAAGTAATATTAAAGTGACCAAACACTCGTTATTTTCAGCAGTTTAACTAAACACACACACAGTCGACGGAGTCGTCCTGTTTTGTTTATGCATGTTTCACACACAGCGTGATCTTTCTGTGTTGCCATGGTCACTCATTATAAGCATATTTGGGCTTGTTGTTTACCTCGTCTCATAAAGCAAACGGGTTTGGAGTTATTAAAGTGAGCAGACATGAATCGCGATATTTTGGTCTTATTTTCAGTATAAAGCATTTGGATTCGGTTGATTATGGGCTTATTCTTGATCGCTGAGTTTTTTTAACAAGATCTGGCAACACGAATGAGTCAAGGCTCATGCTTCCCTGTAATTCACCACGTATACAGAAGAGAGACACATCTCTGATGCATGTTAACGACATTAACAACTAGTTGTTCAGTTCACACTGCATAGAATTTCTGTAAATGCGGTTTACAGGTCTGTATTTTTCAGGAGTTATTGGCCATACACACTGCAGCTAAATTCGGTTGTCAGTTCACCTTTTAGTGCTTAATCGCGTTCTGTACACACACAGTTCAGTAAAATACGGGAGTGACAACCAGATTCTACAACGGAATTAACTCCCGAAAAATACGGCCACGTACACACTGCAGCTAAATTCGGTTGTCAGTTCACCTTTTAGTGCTTAATCGCGTTCTGTATACACACAGTTCAGTGAAATACGGGAGGGACAACCGCATTCTACAACCGTATTAACTCCCGAAAAATACGGCCACGTACACACTGCAGCTAAATTCGGTTGTCAGTTCACCTTTTAGTGCTTAATCGCGTTCTGTACACACACAGTTCAGTAAAATACGGGAATGACAACCGCATTCTACAACCGTATTAACTCCCGGAAAAAAACAGGTAGTGACAACCGCATTTACAGTAAATCTATGCAGTGTGTACGGAACCGAACTGAACAACTAGTTGTTAATGACGTTTACGTGCACCGGTGTAACGTGTGTCTCTCGTGTATGCGCGGCGAATCACAGGGAAAGCACAAGCCTATTCAAACGCTTTATGCTGAAAATCGCGATTCATGTCTGCTCACTTTAATAACTCCATAAACCCGTTTGCTTTATGAGACGAGCTTAAACAACAAGCTTAATGAGTGACCATGGCAACACAGAATGAGTGCCGCGCGCTGTGTGAAACTGTACAAGCATAAACAAAACACGACGCCGTCGTCGACTGTGTTAGTGTGTTTAGTTAAATTGCTGAAAATAACTTGTGTTTTGTCTCTGTAATATTACTTTGGTCACGATAACGGATACCAAACACGAGAGACGCCAGAACGTCGCTATGGTTTCAAGTTAATCATCGCATTTTTGAGAGTGAGTCGTGTTCCGTACACACATGTAACGATAATTTAGGGGATTCACTCCCGCATTTAAATGCGGTTGTCACTCCTGAAACCTACAGTGTGTACGTGGCAATTCGGTTGTAGAATGCGGTTGTCACTCCCGTATTTTACTGAACTGTGTGTGTACAGAACGCGATTAAGCACTAAAAGGTGAACTGTCAACTGAATTTAGCTGCAGTGTGTACGTGGCCGTATTTTTCGGGAGTTAATACGGTTGTAGAATGTGGTTGTCACTCCCGTATTTCACTGAACTGTGTGTATACAGAACGCGATTAAGCACTAAAAGGTGAACTGACAACCGAATTTAGCTGCAGTGTGTACGTGGCCGTATTTTTCGGGAGTTAATTCGGTTGTCACTCACGTATTTTACTGAACTGTGTGTGTACAGAACGCGATTAAGCACTAAAAGGTGAACTGTCAACCGAATTNACTCCCGTATTTTACTGAACTATGTGTGTACAGAACGCGATTAAGCACTAAAAGGTGAACTGACAACCGAATTTAGCTGCAGTGTGTACGTGGCCGTATTTTTCGGGAGTTAATACGGTTGTAGAATGTATTTTACTGAACTGTGTGTGTACAGAAAACGATTAAGCGATTTAGGGGTTGGGGCCCGGGGGGCTTGAGCCCCTGCCCCTTTGATCGCGAAAGTGAAAGTGCCCTTTGCGGTGCCCCCATGCTCTGTGTGAAACAGGCTGTACAAGCATAAACAAAACACGACGCCTCCGTTGACTGTGTTTAGTTAAATTCCTGAAAATAACGAGTGTTTTGTCACTGTAGTAGGGACTTTCAGCAGCAGCTGCTGATACAACGGCATTCTGGCGTTCTTCTTGACGTTCTACTGTAACCGTCTACTACGGGAGAGTAGCCTATTTGCCACAGTCGATAATACGTGACAGACTAGATTAGTAAATGTTATGTTCTATGGTTATGTGGTATTTTAGTTGTATCTGTATGTCATTTAATGCCAAAAACAACCATTCTCTTGCTTTTATTTTTATGCCGTTCTCTTGTTGATGAGCGATTTTTGCATTCTTTAGCTACGGTAGTTGACAGTTTACTTCCGGTCGCCGTTGTATCAACAGCTGTTGCTTAAAGTCCTATTAATACTTTGGTCACAATAACGGATACAAAACACGCGAGACGCCAGAACGTCGCTGTGGTTTCCAAGCTGTCAATCATCGCTTTTTCGAGAGTGAGTCGTGTTCTGTACACACATGTAACGATAATTTAGGGGATTCACTACCGCATTTAAATGCGGTTGTCACTCCTGAAACTTACAGTGTGTACGTGGTCTGTGACTTTCTTCTTTCCGACGAAACACAATCGGAGTTATATTAAAAAATATTATGGCTCTTCCAAGTGTTATAATGGGAGTGAATAGTAACCCAAAATAGAATAAAATAGAAGCCCAAAAAAGCGCATCCATCCATCATAAAAGTAATCCATATGGCTCCAGGGGGTTAATTAAGGCCTTCTGCAGCGAAGCGATAGCCTGGATGCCAGCCGAACTTAGCCCCGCCCACAACATTTTTCGGTCGGGGAAGTTCGGTCTGGACTCGATCCGTAGAGGAGTAATTATGCCCGAACAGAAACTGTTCGGACCAATCACATTGTCAGGGCGATGATTGACAGATTATCACCAGAAACGTAATCAGCCACGTCATCAAAGAGCGCTTGGGTTGAATTAGTTTACAACAATGATGGCTGTTGTTGAAGAACTGAGATGTGTAGATTCCGCCATCGCGTCCGTTATAGAAGATATCGACAGCGCATTCATTTTAAAAGATTTTAAAATTCTTTTTTCAACACCGGCAAAGATTGTTTACGCTCATCTTCTACTAGTTCCAGCATGTGTGCAGTTGAGTTCTGTTAACAAAACTGTGCGTCACTCAACATACGTCACTTACTCTGTAGCTCTGATTGGTTGTAGGTCTATCCAATTGAGGTCTTTCCTGGATCGGTTGAAATACGCCCCCATAATCAAAGCCCAATGGAACAGTATCAGACTCATATTCTGACTAGAATTGAGTATGACCACGTCAGGCTAGCGAAGCGATGCATTTTTGTAAGAAAAATATCCATATTTATAACTTTATTTGATCAATGTTTATATGTGAATAATATGCCTAAATTAAAATATGTTGATATTATATAGCAGCCGATCATGTCTCATTTCAAGACTTGGAATAAACCTGCTCATTCTGTGTAACACTTATGGTGAAGTTTTCCAAACCTTATGACATACTTAGGAAAATGACAATTAAGGGGCTTTAAGCAACACCTATCTTTTTTTTAAAGGGATTACGTAAGTGAAAAATAGACACTTAAGGGAAATACTAACGGTGCATTCACACGGGGCGTTGGCGTTAACGCTTCTCATTTACTTTGTGCGACGAGTGACGCCATGCATTGCCAAACTGAATTGTGGGTTCCGTCGCGTCGCTTCACTTCACGTAAGGGTTTACGACGTTTCACCTATAGAAACTTTTAAGGAACACTTAAGGGTTATTTTCTGCAACGCCAAAACCTAAGGGCGATCTTAAGGGAAAATTACACTTTAGGTGCTTTATGCAACAGGGTGGTATGGTATATTTCATTTTTACACCTGCCAAGACATTAAACTGTGAAACAGACCTCCAGGCCATAGCGCACTCAGGGTGGGCCGGACACTTCGGGAGGTTATCCAAGCTAATGATTGGAGCCAAACTTGGTGGATAATGTCTGGGTCTACCATACATATTCCTTGCACAGCTCACAAATGCATTATAACTGATATACTATGGTAACCGTACACCTCCGCCACACTGTATTTGTTCTTTGCTGACTGAGACCAACTCTCCCCCCTGCTTCTGTTACATAAGAATATGGAACTTAACCATAGTCCTTGATCTGTCTGTGCTGCCAAATACTGTTGAGGTATGCAATTTTCATGTTTTGCAAGCAGAGAAGGGGGACTTCCTATGGACTTCATTCCCTCCCTATGTGGGTAAGAAAATCAGATAAATACCAACAGGAATGCACCATCAGGCTTTCAGAATTGCCAAAACACATTCTTTTCAAAGAAAAAAAGCAACTATTATAGTATTTATAAAGGAAATTGTAAAGCTGTAGGAATGTTTTAATGTGTGAAAACATGCAAAAGAAAGAAAGGAAGGAAGAAACTGGCAGGTGGTCCCGTGTAAGTGCCAGAGATACTCGCCCCCACCCTGTCATGTAGTCTAAACGTTTGTGTCTGAAAAGTTAATCCACCTGACATTACAGAAACTGTCTACTTCAGGGGATTTACCCTCCATAACAACAATCATATTGCATTACGGTAAGAAGGACGACTGTATTTTCACAACTGTTTAAATACAAGAACGAATATCAAGTGTGTTTCTTGGTGCTGCGCTCAGCATATTCTCACTACATGATCCTTTCATAGGCTAGACGCTCTCTTTTTTACATGGATCAATGACATGACACACTTTTTTGTCTGCACCTATATAGATTAATACATAAATACATTTAAAAATGCAATTCATATGTATGATGGATACACTATGATGAGTGTTTATAATTTCTGAAGGAAAATTAATTTTAATATTTTTGGGGGTCGTAATTTCATTATTACAAGAAATGTCAGGTGGTACAACAGTCCTGATATCACAATGTTTTCTTATATAGGAATTAGGTTGTTTGTCATAATTATTATTTTCTAAGTGACTTAAGTGATTAAATAAGGGAATCACTGCTTATTTGAATCAAAGTCCCTTTAAGACAAGTCATTTCACTCGGTGGCCATCTTTGAAACGCCTCCCGGTGCAGCTCCTATCTCTTTAAATGGGGAAACATCAAATTCTCCAAAGCTGTTCACCAAGCTTTTGATTCAATTTCATATTTGAAATCACCAACGAAATCTGACAACTGTCATTTTGTTTCTAAACACTCGAATCATGACCAAAAAAAATTAATTTCAGGCTGGATCAAGCTAATGTGCAGTCCTAAGTGTACGTCTCTATAGGAAACGTGAGTCTGACTGTTTCTATAGGAACCGGAGCTTTTAACGGCCGCTGCAGTTGACGCGATGACTTTACCAATCGGCGATTGGCTCTTAATTAGAAGGCGGGACTTATTCCGCCATATCGCGCATTGCACTTTCTCCCATTCAAAACAATACGAGCGCCGCATCTTGTGTTATTCTGTAGTCTTTGTTTTAATTCCTTAATAACTTTTATCTGCTAATAAAAGTCATATTGTGCAACCAACATGAAAAAAAACAAACAAAAAACAGTGTGTTTTAGGGTCAATAATTCATTAGAATATCAGATAATTTGATCTTTTTTCATGACAAGAGTAATTCAGGTTGAATGTTATGTGGTGCAATTCACCAAAATGAAATATTTATGAATAAATAATTAATTGTTAAAAATAGCTTTTTACCTTGAAAAATATATTCAAAAAAAGCTTTTCTGAAAATAATGATTAAGATGTGTACACGCATGTACTGAGGAAAATGTGTTATTACTTTTTACTTGATGGTTACACTACATTTTTAGAGTCCTTTAATTGAAATGTTTCTTGAAAAATGTTTTTCAAAACTACATGAAAACAACATTTACACAAAGATTACGTTTCTAACGACTTCTAACAACTAACTCCTCTTCTTTCATTGATACTGACCCATATTATCAGGCCTTCAAGTGTCAAAGCAACAAAAGCGAAGGCATTTCATTGTAATCAGGCCTCAAATCACTCAAAATTGTTGTGCGACACGGACTGCTTTGGTATGTTGGCGATCACTAATTGCAGTTGATTTCATTTGGGAGCTTGATGAGGTGGAGCCAAACCAATTAACAAAGCAAGAGAGCATCAATGCTGGTGCCATTCACCGACACAACAAACCGCACAGCAAATCCAGATAAATTGTGATATCTCTGAGCACATATAGCACAACAAATCTAAACGCCTTAGCTGGATATTCAGAACAAAGACAAGATAATTACACCGGATGTGCTGAGGGGCTTGCTGAGGAAGTCATCTCATCTTTAAAATCAGGCTCGAGAGGTTAGTGCAAAGTATTTATCCTAGAATCTGTCTTTATCATGTCTTCAAAGAAGTTTTCAAAGCTTAAAGGGATAGTTCACCCAAAAATGAAATTTCTGTCATCATTTACTCACCCTCAAGTTGTTCCAAACCTGTATGAATTTCTTTCTTCTGCTGAACACAAAATAAGATATTTTGAAGAATATCGATAACCAAACAGTTGATGCCCCCCCCGTTTTATTTCTCCATACTATGGAAGTCAATATATCAACAAATTAATCACTGCGTCACAATTCTGTTTCAACAAAGGAATTGACCTGCCACATTTTATTCCTGAAATCAATTTTTGTCGTGGACTAAATGACTATTAAAACTATTACATGAAAACTGAGCAGAAATACATGTTCAAGGCAAGTGAAAAAGAGCTTTCTGGTGGTAAAGTGTGTGTGTGGAGCAAGTTCGTCCTAATTAGGACTGGACTCGGGAGGCTTTCAATAGCTGCTTCCCTCAGCAACACCAGTGTATTCATCATGGGAACCATCCGACTGTACAGCGACAGCACATAAACAAACACCCACTGGCATGTAGTAGGTCCGGACTAAGTACGAAGTGCTGTAAATATCTTTGTGACACTGCGAGTCATTCAGACATGACCCATGGGAACATATTTACAACACAAAGACACAAACATACAGAAAGAGTCCAAAATGTGGTGCTCGCCAATGTCAAATTTTGCAATTTAATTTACTTTTTTTATTTGTGCTTGTGGGTGTTAATGTTGGTCCTGACCTACATGCCCTTTTCCTTAAGGGATCGAAAGCAGTTATAAACACATATTTCCACATGCGGACTCCAGCAGGCAAAAGGCTCACGGCCACTGACTCATTTCTTCTTAGGCAAAGCGAGGCAGCTGTATGTTTTTACCCCATGACGTATCCTATATTAGCCATGCCCCACATGTAATTTCCACATATACATTTCTGTTCAAAAAGGCTGTAAATATGAAAATCATAGGCCACACCGGTCATTGAGAAATGTTTTCAACTTTTCATCATTGAATTTCACGCAAAAGCTTGTGTTTAGAGGAGCGCCAGGGTTTGCAAACTTTACGAGAAAAATCTTGGGAAATCTCTATGAAAATGACAATCTTGTCCCAATTATCAGATGCAGCATTATGTTTCTGTGCTTATAGGCTTTGCACAGGCCTGGTTTTACATTTATTTTCTGCTCTGTCTCCATTTTTCCAGATTACTTTTCAAGTTAGGGAACACAAGATTCGGAGGTTTGCAACACGAGCCCTTCTGATTACAGCTGACCACTGTATTTTTTCCAGCTGCATGCTGGTTACAATATGAAGTAAATGTTCTGGTTTGATCATAGAGTATAAGAGAGAAGAGGTTTTGCAAGCCATGTTCATATTGAAGATTGTTATTATGGAAGCCTGTGTCTGCCTCAGTGTAAAAAGTAAATTTGGGATTAAAGAAATACACATTGTGCCACATATAAAGCCACAATTGTGAGATATAAAGTCACAGTTACGATAAATAAAGAAGTGATTTTGAGATGAAGTCACATTATGAGTCGTCAAATTTTGAGATAAAAATTCACAATGTGAGATAAAGTAACAATTATGAGAAACAAATTCAAAATTTAGAGATATAAACTAAATTGCGAGATATAAAGTCACAGTTTGGAGGTATAAGATTGCAACCCGTTCTCACGGCAATTCGTACATATTTTACAAGGTGGCTAATTCGTACGAATTCATAAGTTTTTTGCTAAATCGTACATATTTTACAAGTTGACAAATTCAAATGAATTCATATGAATGGCCTACCCCAAACCCCGCCCCTACGAATTTGTACGATTTGTCTAAACCCCAGTGACGGGTAGGTTTAGGGGCGGGGTTTGGAATTAGCCACCTCATATAATACATACGAATTGGTCGTTAGATAGCGTTGAAGATTACAATTGCGAGACCGTAGTGATTGAGAGATGTAGTCATTATGAGATGTCAAATTTTGAGATAAAAATTCACAATGTGAGATAAAGTAACAATTATGAGAAACTAATTCAAAATTTAGAGATATAAACTAAATTGCGAGATATAAAGTCACAGTATGGCGGTATAAGATTGTAACCCAATCTCACGGCAATTCGTACATATTTTACGTGGTGGCTAATTCGTACGAATTCATATGTTTTTTGCTGACAAATTCATATGAATGACCTACCCCCAAAAATTGCAATTGGGAGAAATAGTAGCGATTGAGCGATTTAGTCATTATGAGATAACTCATATTTTGAGATAGAGTCAAATAGTGGGATTAAAAAGTCACAATTATGTGAAACATTTAAAATTGTGGTATATAAAGCTACATTGCGAGACAATAGTTTTGAGGTATAAAATTTCAATTGGGAGAAATAAAGCAGAAACTGAGAGATGTAGTCATTATGAGAAGTCAAATTTTGAGATAAAATACTGAATTTGTTTTTCATAATTATGACTTTATATCTCACATATTGAATTTTTAAGACAAAAAGCTACATTGCGAGATATAAAGTCACAGTTTGGCAGTATAAGATTGCAATTATGAGAAATAGTAGCAACTGAGAGACATGGTCACTATATGAGATAAGTCAAATTTGGAGATGAAAAGTCACAATTATGAGAAACACATTCAGAATTGAATTGAATTCATAAAGCTACATTGTGAGACAAAGTTTTGAGGTATAAAATTCCAATTAGGAGAAACCATTGAGAGATGTAGTCATTATGAGATAAGTCCATTTTTGAGATATACATCACAGTTAGGAGGTATAAGATTGCAATTGAGACAAAGTCACAATTGTGAAATGTAATTCGCAATTTCCGTTTTTATTCTGGAGGAAGAAACAGGCTTCTGTAGTACATGGATAAGAGCATAATGAATAAAAACAATTATAAAGCAGAAATCTTAAATATTGTTGTTTTACATTTTTCAGAAGCCTATAAACTTTATTTCTAGATTTAAATGAATAAAAAAGCCAAAAAGTTCAGTGTAAAACATGATGTGCAGCTCCTTAGTCATCTGGATTCAATCAGTCCATTTTGTAAAGAAGAGAAATAAAAAAGCATTTGGTTCTCATGTCCCTCGAGCACTGTCTGTCTGAGGAAAAAGCCAGTGCCAGTATGTCTCAGACGGGTTTTTTGGGGGGTCTTTTTTGTGGTTAGGCACTGTAGAATGTTGTGGTTTATGAAAAGACTTGGTGACTTCACCATGTTGTTGCTCTTGGTTAGGTCGACAAGTTTCACCGCCATCTCTCTGGAAGAGGAAATGCAGATCTTCCCCATGTCCCGTAGGCTACATCATCCCTTTTATTTTATCTGACTCCCACAAAACCATGAGAAGGAGATGCTATCCATTAAAAATATCTGAAGAGAAAAGTCCTTCAGATGGTGAATTGACTTTATTGTTTCCTTTGTCATAATTTTCTCTTTGAACAAAACGTGTAAGTTAATTCAAGAGAATTATTTGGAAAATAAATAGGCAGAGCAGACACGTTCAGGGCTGATTTCATTTACGAGGCCCCGAGTGTACACACTCACACTTGTAACCGTGAAAGGAATTTGACAGATTAGCAAGGAATTTTAATGTAATACACATGTCACCTTCAAATCGACAGAGGAGAAAGAACAAGATAAAAAATGAAGCATTCCAAAACTCCTGTAAATTATCAAAATATTGCTACAAAAACTTTATGACATGTAATTTCACATGATGTCTCATGTTATCCAAACCAAAATAGCAAAATAGTTTATAAATATTCAAGGGTCTGTTTAAGGGTCTATAGAAGCCCTGTATTGTCAACTAAGCTGTTTTGTGGTCGGGTAAAACTGCTCCTCTGGGCACAATTTTCATGCACAAATGTTAACATACCACTAACAATAGTGATAAAACTATTAAAAGTACAGCAATATTTTATGTATATAAATATATATATATACACTACCGTTCAAAAGTTTGGGATCGGTACGATTTTTAATGTTTTTAAAAGAAGTTTCGTCTGCTAACCAAGACTGCATTTATTTAATTAAAAATACAGTAAAAACAGGAATATTTTGAAATATTATTACAATTTAAAATAACTGTTTTCTATTTGAATATTTACAAAGTAATTTATTCCTGTGATGGTAAAGCTGAACACCAGTCTTCAGTGTCGCATGATCCTTCAGAAATCATTCTAATATCTGATTTGCTGCTCAAGAAACATTTCTGATTATTATCAATGTTGAACACAGTTGTGTACTTTTTTTTTCAGGATTCCTTGATTAATAAAAAGTTCAAAAGAACTGTTGGAAAAATACACTCTTACCAGAATAGTTGTTTTTAGTTTATGTATTTCAGTTAAAGCTGTTTAAGTTATCAAGCTGTCTCATGTGAATTACTCCTTTAAGTTTTATTGATTAACCACTAGGTGGAGCTCCAAGCATATATTATTCTGGTTCCTTACAAAAGAAGAATTACATGTCATGCTGTTGACCACGCAATAAAGTGTGACGCATTTTTTGTTCTGTGCGTTTTGCTGAGAAATGGCTGCTCCAAGTCTTTATTAAAACCAACAGGTTATGGGCCCAGGATCAAAACGCTACAGTGAAGCTGCTGAAAGGCTTATTGAAGATATTGAGCGACAGTGAATAAAAATGAGCTCGGAGTCCAAGACAGTGACGATTGTTTCGTTAAACGGATCAAACTATCCTACGTGGAAAGTGCAATGTCGGATGACATTGATGAGAGACGGACTATGGGATTTGGTAAATGGTACAGAGACTGCTCCACGATCCGATCCAAGTNTTAAAGTCCCCCTGCAGTCAATAATTTTCTCTCTTAAAACTCATCTTTAATAATCAAAATTACATATTTAAATGTTTTTGTCCTATGAAAATAATTTCTTCATGCCTTAAAATAGCTTGAATGTAACTCTACACCCTTGCTTCATTTAATATATGCGAAATCATGAATATGCAAATTAGTCCCCGCCTTCACTCACTCGCACAACCTCAGACTTCCTGATCCGCACGGCGACTGTAGTAAACGCTACGGCTACACGATGGCAAGTGGAAATATTGATTTAATTCAGCCATATATGTCTGAACCAGAAACTGATTCAGAAGAAGAAAAGGAAGAGCGAATTATACTCATTTACAAGTCGATGTATCAGAATGTATTTTATGTATCATTCTCTTCAAGGTCGGACACACAATGATAAATTATATGATTAGCCTTTGGCTTGACTATCAAACAGCTTATAATGTGTTGCTAATGTTACACAAACCATGTTCCTGTTCAGCATCTCAGTCAGACAGCTGATTTCTAAAAAATTGCTTTGAATATCATAGAAAGTCAGTAGAGAAAATCCCCGCCCCGCACGTTGACGGGATTGGTTACATGTTTGTGACGTAGGAAACGGGAGGTTTCAAACTGCGACTTTGGTACACTGCAGTTTAAAGGAGAAAATACTCAGGATTGGTGTTGACTGATGAATTTGCACATGGTTTGTCTTAAAAGTATATTAAAAACACCACATAGACATATAAACAACATTAAAAACTTGATTTTCACCACAGGGTGAAATCTACTATGTGTAAACAAAAAATATGTATGAGATGTAAAAGACTGTAAAATATTATGATAAGAATCACCTGACAAAAGGGGCAATACCAGCAACATAATGTGCGATATCCATTTTAAATATTTATATAATACAGACAGCTAGACAATTACCATTAACTAATAATAAAACTATTAAAAATAGTTTTAGTTTTGAAATAAATAATTAAAATAATGATAAATAATAAAAATAATAGATGAAACTCTTAAACTTAAAAAAAATTTAATAAAAACAATGCTTTTGCGTTCTCCCGCAAATGCTCCATAGAAATTATGCCTAGGCAGAGTTTAAGCCAAGTACTAAAATGACTAAAACTGAAATAAAAATAAATGAAAGCTAATTAGAAAGTTAAAAATACAAAATGACACAACAATATTAGTTTAAACTGAAAAAAATAAATAAAAAAATAAAAGCCAAGTCTAATAATATTAATAAATACTGTAATAGTATACAGCATAAATAATACTAAAATAAACACTGCTGCTAGATTACGGTTACCTAATCAAGTTCTGTATGCATGAATGACTTGAGTTAATTGGGTGCAGTACAGAGAATCATTGTGCTGTGGAATCTAGAGCACCGCTGCTCGCTCACCCTCGCTTGTCTGTCACTCAACCATGTCTTTGATTATCCTTGCTAAATTATCCTCATGATGTAATCATTTTTTCAACAGTGATGTGATTTTTCATATTTTGTTTTCTTCAGGTTGCGGCATGTGTGTTGATTGATCTATGAGGGTATTTGGGGATGGCGCTGATTGGCTTTCTGGCAGTGGCAGTGTGCGGATCGCTGGTTACTCGGGCCGATCAGTTGAAGCAGGCCCGGACGCCTTTGTTACACCATCGCCCGTTTGTGGTGGTGTGGAATGCACCTACTGAATCCTGCCGTCTTCGATTCAAGGTTGAACATGTGTCAGTGATCTAGTAAATGTTCTGTGTGGTCCAAATGATGGGAATAACATCTTGTCTGTTTCTTTTTCAAGGTGGACTTGGACCTTAGTGTCTTCGACATTGTTGCTAACCACAACGAGACCTTGAGCGGCCCCAACGTGACCATCTTTTACCACCGCCACCTGGGTTACTACCCTTACTTCACCAGCTCTGAGATTCCCATCAATGGAGGCCTTCCTCAGAACCAAAGCCTGAGCAAACACCTCAGCAAAGCTCGAGCTGACATCGACAAGCTCATACCCTTCAAGGACTTTCACGGGCTTGGTGTCATCGACTGGGAAAACTGGCGTCCGCAGTGGGTGCGCAACTGGGGCTCGAAAGACATCTACCGAAACAAATCCAAGGAGCTTATAAGGAAGCTGCATCCTGGTTGGCCACAAAGTAAGGTGGAAAATGAAGCAAAGGAGCTCTTTGAGAGGGCCGGACAAGTATTCATGAACTCAACACTGCAGCTGGCCGAGAGTCGACGACCGCATGGTCTTTGGGGGTTTTACCTGTTTCCTGACTGTTACAACTATGGTTACAAGCAGCATCCGTTACGTTACACAGGAGAGTGTCCTAATATTGAGCATGTACGTAACGACCACCTGATGTGGCTGTGGAAGGAAAGTACGGCCCTCTATCCTTCCATCTATCTCGACTATGAGCTCAAGTCTTCTGCCAACACGGTCAAATTTGTGCACTACCGTGTCAAGGAGGCCATGCGGATCGCATCGATTGCTAGGAATGACTATACGCTGCCTGTTTTCGTCTACTCCAGACCTTTCTATGCCTACACATTTGTTGTCCTATCAGAGGTGAGTAGAATATTGGAACATTAGGTAAAAAGTTAAAGGGGACCTATAATGCCCCTTTTACAAGATGTAATAAAAGTCTCTGGTGTCACCAGAATGTGTCTGAAGTTTCAGCTCAAAATACCCCACATATCATTTATTATAGCTTGTCAAAATTGCCCCTATTGGGTGTGAGCAAAAACACGCCGTTTTTGTGTGTGTCCCTTTAAATGCAAATGAGCTGCTGCTCCCGACCCCCTTTCCAGAAAAGGGTGGAGCTTTAACAGCTCGAGCTTCAGTTGCTCAACAACAACAAAGCTGGAGAATCTCACGCAGCCAAAATGACGATTGTCAGTAACGGTGTTCAGCCTTACATTGTTCAAACCGGAGTCGGACACTGAAGGAGAGACTCAGGAAGAAGTTACAACTTATAGAATGAAACTGGACATTTCTGAATGGTTAGTGGATAAATTTATGTAGTTGCTGTGGTGTTGATTCAACTCATCGACTAGCATGTGCCATCATGTTAATCTTTTGTGCAAATCTAGCTTTGAATTTAACGTTTGTGAAGCAGTCCGACGTAAAATGATGGCATGGTAACAACACTCTACTACAACACTTCCTCTTCTCTAAACATGGCCTCGCCCCCTTTGTTGCGTGTTCTCGGGGGCAGGGTTTATGTAAATTTTGGGGTTTGTGATGTCACCAACCCAGTAAGAAGCTCGCTGTAGTCCCTACCAGACATTTGTTGTAGTCCTTAAAAAATGATTTCTGTAAAAGAAAATCTCTCTCTTTGCATATGTTGTTTATGCTCAAACAGCAACATATCTATAACATACACACTATCTAAAGTTAAAAATGTGAAATCATAATCAAGGACCCCTTTATTAATTAAGTTAAAATCCGGCCTTGGCCTAACAGTTAGAAAATATGCAATGATATGCTGAAATGTGACGCTTATGCTGGAAAAACTAATTTGAGGCACTCCAATCATTTCCTGTAATTTCCTTTGTATGACTATCAATACAGAAATATAAAAAAGACATAAAATAAAACAAAGATATTAAAAATGAAGTTAATATCTACACAACTACTGTCAACAAACAGAATAGCAAAATAATTACCATTTTCAAAAAGGATTCTTCAAACACTCTCCTTATTTGTCATTGGTCGGTTAAACATGTAGCCGCGCCTCCAACACACGCCATTGGTTGAGCCAGTGTTGCTATGCTGATGCCGGTTTGAAAACACCACCAAGCCACAGTGTTTATAGTTTTCAGGTAAATCAACTTACAAATGACTAAAGTCCAATTCAAACCAAGAACGATAACTATAACGATAACCATGAAGTTTTAATAATCATTCTAACTCTAAGAGAATAGTGAAGTCCACACCACAACCAAAACGATAACATCACAGAGTAATTTTATCATTAGAATTACTTTCAGAACTATTTTTTTTTCCAGCTGATGAATGATAAAAACCTTAACAGCCAATCAGAATCCATCCAACTCAAGCTTGAGCATTTAAACTAGCAGATGACAAATGCAGATCGCACTTATAATAAACAACATTATTGTCCGTTGGTGTGAATACTAATATAGTTATCGCTATAGTTCTTGTTGTAAACAGGCCTTACACTCGGGAGTGTGTCTATTTAGTTTTTTTTTTACATCTAAAGTATATGTTTAATGATTTTAATAATTAGTTTGAAATTAATTTAATTACATAGTATTACAGCATTGAATTGTATTGCATTACTAAGTACCAACTCACTACTTTGCGCACTTTCCAGCCGTCTAAAGGGACATGTCAAACACATTGTTTTAATCACTCGTCAAATACTTGAGTGACAGACCCACTCCCTAAATCACCCTCCTCCCTAGCATCTTAAATGCCAGAGATATGCTTATACACTCATCTGTCACCTCATTATGAGAGGAATGTTCCAAATCAAACTCTGCAGTAGGTCTGCAGGCGTGTTTTCAGTTTGATGGGACCACCCGCTTTCCTAGACAGCGAGGTACATCAAGGTAATGTACTTATTATGACTAGTTTAGGTTACAACCGATAGCTTCCATATGTTCATTGTGATAGTACAGGCTCCAGACCATACATTAAACATGTAGGTCTACGGTATTGTTTTCCTTGTCGCCAGGCAAAAATCAAATGTGCGATTACACACCTCTTCTCGGTAAGCCACATGATTTAATGTATCTTTCATGTCTGAGTTACAAACCCTACGTATGAGCAATAATGTGTAGTAATAATTGTGTTTGTGTTATTCAGTAGTAACAAATTTCTTCTCCAGGTCTGCTACTAAAAAAGATATATGACATTGTTGCTTTTCTACTTTGAATTGCATTAACAATATTTATCTTGAACAGAGTGACCTGGTCCACACCATAGGAGAGAGTGCAGTACTGGGGGCCGCTGGGGTGGTCCTGTGGGGGTCATCTGAATATGCAAGCTCTAAGGTACTATTGTTATGAAGTTCGGGGTCGGTAAGACATTTAAAAAAAAATCGAAATTAGTATCTTATGCTCAATACGTCTACATTTAGGTGTATTTGATCAAAAATCCAGTAAAACTGTGAAATATTACAATTTAAAATAACTTTCCTATTTTAATATATTTTAAAATGTAATTTATTCCTATGATGGCAAAACTGAATTGTCAGCATCATTACACTCTAAAAAATGCTGGGTTAAAAACAACCCAAGTTGGGTTGAAAATGGACAGCGATTGGGTTGTTTTGACCCAGCAGTTGGGTTAAATGTTTGCCCAACCTGCTGGGTAGTTTTATTGAACCCAAATATTGTTTAAAAATTACTGTATTTCTTGCTTAAAATGAACCCAAAATATGTTGGAAATTAACATTTATTAATATGTTTAATAAACAAACATTTATTAATACTTTTTTTGAATAATATTTAAACAATAAACATTTATTAAATTGCTTATTAATAAATGCTCATCTTTTTGATTATTATTGTTGCCTCTAGTAATTATGAGTCTGATTTTTAATTTCCAACCTATTTTGGGTTCATTTTAAGCCAGACATATAGTAATTTGTAAACAATTGTTGGGTTAAATAAAACTACCCAGCAGGTTGGGCAAACATTTAACCCAACTGCTGGGTCAAAACAACCCAATCGCTGGGTTTGTCCATTTTCAACCCAACTTGGGTTGTTTTTAACCCAGCATTTTTTAGAGTGTACTCCAGTCAGAAATCATTCTGATTTGCTGCTCAAGAAACATTTCTTACTATTATTTCTTACTTAATATTTTTGCAGAAACAGATTTTTTTTTTCAGGATATATTGAAGAATACACTCTAAATAATGGCAGGTTAAAAACAACCCAAATTGGGTTGAAAATGGACAAACCCAGCGACTGAGTTGTTTCAACCCAGCAAATGGGTTGTTTTAACCCAGCAGTTGGGTTATTTATTAAATTGCTTATTAATAAATGTTCTACTTTTAATTATTGTTGTTGCCTCTAGTAATTATATGTCTGATTTTTAATTTCCAACCTATTTTGGGTTCATTTTAAGCAAGCCATATAGTAATTTTAAAACAAGAGTTGGGTTAAATAAAACTGCCCAGCAGGTTCGGCAAACATTTAACCCAGCATTTTGAGTGTAGAAAGTTTAAAAGAACAGCATTTATTTAAAACAGAAATCTTTTGTAACATAATAAATGTCTTTACAGTCACTTTGATCAATTTCATGCATCCTTGTTCAAAAAAAGAATTAATTTCTTTTGAAAAAAGAAATCTTACTGACTGAACAGCAGTGTACATTGGAAAAAGAGCAAATTAAATCTTCTTGACTAGATTGGCTGCATTTTTAGGTGAAACAGCTAAAATTAGAATCCATAACCAACAGCATTTACAACCACATGGGGATCAGCTTGAGCTGATGGCAATATTTAATATGTTTGAAGCTTAGGAAATAATCTATCCTCAGTTTATCTCTTAAAAGGGACTCTTTAAAGATGATTTCTGTCTAAACCTAAAATAAAGCACTACTAGTGTTATCATGATGACATTATGGCTTCTCTGTATCTGGTGCTACAATATCACACATGTGCTCTGGAAGGACACATGCTCATTTTGTGGGTGCGTCCCATATCCTGTTTACAAAAAGCACAAGGAAGAGAATACATTAAATCTGGTGGAAACCATTAAAGGGTTAGTTCACCCAAAAATGAAAATTCTGTCATTAATAACTCACCTTCATGTCGTTCCACACTCGTAAGACCTTCGTTCATCTTCAGAACACAAATTAAGATCTTTTTTGATTAAATCTGAGAGCTTTTTGTCCCTCCATTGACAGCTACACAACTGAAACTTTGACGCTTCAAAAAGTTCATTCAAAAAGTTTTTCATCTATTATTTATATTTTATTTTCGCTTTATTTTAATTCATGGAAATGATTTTTAATAGTTTTTGTTAAAAATTACAACACTGATATTGATCAATATTAATAAATAAATTCCCTAATATCTTTAATATGTGTTTGTCTTGGCCAGAGAAACTGCATGACAGTCAAGAAATACATTGACGGTCCACTAGGTCACTATGTGATCAACGTGACCTCAGCAGCTAAACTGTGCAGCAAAGCCTTGTGCAAGAAGAACGGCAAATGCGTCCGTAAGAGCCTGGACTCTGGGGCTTACCTGCACCTCAACCCTCGCTTCTTCAACATCCGCCTCAACCAAGGCATTCGTGGACCGCGTTTCCACGTCAGCGGCCACCTCAACAACCACGACATCCTGGACATGAAGCAAAAGTTCACCTGTCAGTGTTACCAGGGCTGGACGGGCATCTACTGTGAGATGCCCCAGATATCACAGCCTCTCCCGCCCCACCCGAGAGACAGTATCCTGGGAGAACTACTGCTGGTCCTGTCCCTTCATTTCTCCTGTCTGTCTGTCATCATGTTCTTGGGTCTGTGTCTCATTATTAAGTGTCTGATACTGTAAAGCACAGTGTAGATGGCACTTTTGACTGTATATGTTAAATAAATTAATGAAAATAAATGTATTGTAGGGTAGGACGGAGTTAGCTGTAGCTATATCTGTAGCTATATCTAGCTATAAGGTTTTGAGTCAAATGTTCTCTGGAAGTCATTTTGTCTGTAAAGTTACAGATATATAAAGTCACTAACAGACTGCCATGCAATTCTTTCAAGAATGTCATACAAGTTTACTGTAACACTGGCGCCGCAAACTTCACATACTTTTGAAAATCCAGCGTTTAATTGATCCTGTTAAGCGTTCATTGTCACAGTTGTAAACACGACGTGTTTCGTCTTCCACGAGGGGGTTTGGAGTCACTACGGCTTTGTTTCCAGGAGGACCATTAAAGAACACAACACACGTCTCCTGGAAATCCTGTAGAATTTAACCAATCAGATCTACTTTTTCCGGTTAGAATCCGAAGTGGAGATCCATGCACACTCTAATGGCTAATATTGCCCACAACCCATTGTGCATTGGACAACGACTGGATTAGAACTACAAACATGAATAAGAAGTGTAAAAAAAAAAAAAAAAAAANNNACAAGTTTTGCAAGACCAACAGTTAACCCTCTGGGGCTGATGAACGCGCCGGCACACTTTGGTGGATTGTTTCCACATAGCAGCTAAATTGGCTTAAATCTGATTATTTTTTGTCATACAGAAATGAGTAATACATCATTTGAAACTGTAAAGGGTTTCAATTTTTATTTGTGTACACTCACAATAACGACAAAACGTTGTGCTTTTGTAAAATAAAGAAAAAAATAGGGTGAGCTTTTAGCCGCCTCAGTCTCTGCAAACTTCTTTCTGAACAGCATCCCAAAAATGAACCGAAACTCATTGAATACTTGCCACACAGACATGAGAGATATATCTGTAGAAAGCTTGAAAAGCTTTAAATAAAGTAATTCACATCAAAAACAAATATTCTTTCTCTGTTTATGTAATTCCTATGAAACCCATGAGAGATACAATCTTTAGCGTCTACGATTTGAGTGATTAATACTTCATATCTAACCTGACGAAAATATATTTATTCAATGCTATCCACATTATATTTCATCTGCATTGTGAACTTTAATAAAGATACGTTTGGTCATTAACTTGATCCTAACCCTAACTCTTTTAAACCTGTTCTTTTAAGTGAATCAAATACATACAGCACAACCATTGTAGTTCCATTCATGAACGATTGATTCTCTTAAATATTTTTCATTTAAGTGAATCAAAAGCATACAGAATAACCAGAGTAGTCTGATTCATGAACACATGACTCTTTTAAACCAGTTGTTTTTAGCGAATTAAAAACAGATTGCAACCAGTGTAGTTCAATTCTTGAATGAATGACTCTTTTAAATCTTTCTTTTTAGTGACTCAAAAGCATATAGAATAACCAGAGTAGTCTGACTCATTAACACATGACTTTTTATTTATTTATTTATTTTTAGATCTGGTTCTTTTTAGTGAATCAAAAACATGCAATATAACACAACAAGTGTGGTTTGATTCATGAGCAAATGACTCTTTTAAACTAGTTCTTTTTAGTGAATTAAAAACAGAGTGCAACCAGTGTAGTTCCATTCTTGAATGAATGACTCTTTTAAATCTTTCTTTTTAGTGACTAAAAAGCATACAGAATAACCAGAGTAGTCCGATTCATGAACAAATGACTCTTTTAAACCAATTGTTTTTAGCGAATCTAAAACATACAGCACAAGCAGTGTAGTTCTGATCATGAATGAATGACTTTAATTCTTTTTCTTTTTAGTG
This sequence comes from Anabarilius grahami, assembly GCA_003731715.1. Taxonomy (NCBI): domain Eukaryota; kingdom Metazoa; phylum Chordata; class Actinopteri; order Cypriniformes; family Xenocyprididae; genus Anabarilius; species Anabarilius grahami. The sequence goes on along the minus strand of RJVU01047120.1, from coordinate 3,716,761 downwards.
AATCAGAAGCATATAGAACAACCAGAGTAGTTTGATTCATGAACAATTGACTATTTTTAGTGAACAGAAAACGTACAGCACAAGTTCGATTCTCAAACAAATTACTCTTATGAACTAATCCTTTTTGAATCATTCAAAAAGACTCACAAATTATTCAAAAAGAGAATTATGAAATATGCTCAAATGATATCAAATCAACTGATCTGAATTGAACCAATCATCTGAATTGAATCAGGAAATCAGTATCAGTACTCGGCCTAATTGAAAACCCCATAATATGTCTTAAAATCACACACTGGCATATACATTCAGACAGGAGGATTTTGTTGTTGTAAATCTTCTATACATTTCAAAAATAAACCACCATGAGAATTTTCACTGGAGTAAAAATAATGTGTAGCCCCAATGTTCTCCAATGTCCACAGTACAGGTACAGAAATGCACAAGTTTTACTCTTTATTTTAAACATAAATCCATCTTAAGTAATGAATAGACTATGTCCTGCTCTCATTTTGTCATTTGAGTGTTCACAGTCTCATTTCTAATCTTCACTGTTCAGTATAATAAGCACAAAAACATCATAATTCATTCAAAAAGACCAAAGGGTTCTATTCCCAACCAAGATGAATATTCCCAACTATTTCCCCAGAAATTAGACATAACAACATAGTGTAATAAGACCAAGTTGGTTGACCAACATGTCTCAGTGTCAACTGAGGCTCCATAGATTGTGACTCAGCTTGGCAGCCAAAAACTGTCAATAAATTACCAAGCCTGGGAAAACAGCAACTCCTGCTTATTTTAAACTAAATTACATCTTTTTTGTAGCAACCATCATTCTGTTGTTGGAGATAAAAACGCCAAGACATCACATAAAACTTGTTTTTGCAAACAATATGTGGTGCATTGTTGATTTGGTCTAGGGTAAAATGAGTCACAAAAAGGGGAAGAGAAGGTTTTTTGCTTTGCACACAAGCTAAACATTCAGTAAAGATATATATATTTCAATTTTGCCCAAGCTTGTCTGTTACTGATCGAATTTGGTGTGCTAATTGAATCTTAAATCAATATTTACCGAAAACAAACATGCTCCCACTCCAAGACTAGAAAAGGCTCTCTGCGTCTTAAATAAAACATATGGCTGGATTTGAATATTTATATGCCTTCATGTTATTTGTTGAACCTGGATCGCTGTTCATGTAAGAAGCAGGAATGTGAGGAAAGGTTTCGGCTACCAAGGTCATGCATAACAAAGACACACCTCACAGCTGTTGGTCCAAGCCCAGGATACACTCGCAAACACAGACCTGGAACCTGATCTAGAGATGGAGGAATTCCTGGAGTTTTGGGTGGGACAGACAAATCCAACACAAGCACCTCCAGACCCCTTGCCAGGAAGTTAAGAGGAAAAAAGTCTCTTATATATGGGAGAGTGGGGTCATTCGGTGCCTTTCCATAGTTTTTTGCTCTATGTGGACCACATCAAAGCAGTACAGTATGTGTGTTTAGGAGGGTGGTTGGGTATTTGTGTCCTTTGCAATAAAGAGCAGTACAGTATGAAGTACAGAAGTACATTTATAACTATAGCAATATTTTTTTTAATTATTATTATTAATGGATCAATGACTCGTATGTTCGAACCTTAGATTCTACAAGTTCTAAGGTTGTAAGGTTCTATGATTTGTACGCTGAACCATTCATTAATTTGATGAATAAAGTGAAAATTCGATTTGTAAAGAATGAATCAAATTTTAGCAATATCATGTTTGTTTTTAAAGGTTGTACAATGAAACACATAAAAGTAACAAGAACTACCATATTACTAAGTATTACAAAACAAACTTTTGGATTGATTTGGATTGATACCACTCAACCCTATCAGGTTATGGGATGATAATGTCCAGAAAACATGTCGTTTTGGACATCATGTTTTTTTAGATGTACTATGATACTTATCAAGGTATTTTGGAAAATATCTTGTAATATCATGTAAACACCATGGTTAAAGTACAGTTATTATCAGGAGCTCTTTAGCTCAGAACTGAAGCGAAAGGAAAAGGTCTCATTGGTGATGTCGTCTTTCCCTTCCATCATTTCTCCACAAACTACCAGTTTACATTACCCCACTCTTTCACCACTAATAACAGGTTATGGGTTGCTAAAATGTGCCACACATCCATTTATCTTACCCACTGACAGGTATTACATTAAATATTGGTTGCCACTGCCACTGTATATGTCTTAGTTTAGAGTAAAAATGGGTCAATGATAATTTAATGACTTTAAATGTTTTTAAAGTCAGGTTGGGTTGGGTTTTTTTATATTTTGAAACAGCCACCAATACCTATAATACAGTATGTCAGTAGTTAAATTATTTTAAGCAGGTACTGTTAAAATGTAAAGCTTTTCTGCACAATCCCTATATAACAACAACAACAACAATAACAAATTAACATGTATATAGCATTTATGCATTTTAGTTAAATATAATTTCATAAAACCTCTAAATTATTGTAAATTATTAAATTAATAAGTATCTTATATTATTATTAGTGCTGTCAAATCGATTAATTGTGATAATCACATCTAACATAACAGTTTCATAAAATCTATCTATTATGTTAGATGTGATTAATCGAGATTAATCAGTTTGACAACACAAATAATAATATAAAGTTAACAGATACTTTTTTTTATTTAATAATTTACAATAATTGAGAGGTTTTAAGTATGTTTAAAGTTATAGTGTTGGTAAATAAAATACACCATATTGCCAAGAGTATTGGAACAATACTCCAAATCATTGAATTCAGGTGTTCCAATCACTTCCATGGCCACAGGTGTATAAAATCAAGCACTAGGCATGCAGACTGCTTCTAGAAACATTTGTGAAAGAATGGGTCGCTCTCAGGAGCTCAGTGAATTCAAGCGTGGTACAGTGATAGGTTGTCACCTGTGCAATAAGTCAATTCGTGAAATTTCCTCACTACTAAATATTCCACGGTCAACTGTTAGTGGTATCATAAAGTGGAAGCAATTGGGAACAACAGCAACTCAGCCACGGAGTGGTAGGCCACGTAAAATCACAGAGCAGGGTCAGCACATGCTGAGGCGCACAGTGCGCAGAAGTCGCCAACTTTCTGCAGAGTCAATAGCTACAGACCTCCAAACTTCATGTGGCCTTCAGATTAGCTCAAGAACAGTGCGTAGAGAGCTTCATGGAATGGGTTTCCATGGCCAAGCAGCTGCATCCAAGCCTTACATCACCAAGTGCAATGCAAAGTGTTGGATGCAGTGGTGTAAAGCACGCCGCCACTGGACTCTAGAGCAGTGGAGACGTGTTCTCTGGAGTGACGAATCATGCTTCTCTGTTTGGCAATCCGATGGATGAGTCTGGGTTTGGTGGTTGCCAGGAGAATGGTACTTGCCTGACTGCATTGTGCCAAATGTAAAGTTTGGTGGAGGGAGGATTATGGTGGGGGGTTGTTTTTTAGGGGTTGGGCTTGGCCCCTTAGTTCCAGTAAAAGGAACTCTTAATGCTTCAGATTACCAAGACATTTTGGACAATTTCATGCTCCCAACTTTGTGGGAACAGTTTGGGGATGGCCCCTTCCTGTTCCAATATGACTGCGCACCAGTGCACAAAGCAAGGTCCATAAAGACATGGATGAGCGAGTTTGGTGTGGAGGAACTTGACTGGCCAGCACAGAGTCCTGACCTCAACCCGTTAGAACACTGGGATGAATTAGAGCGGAGACTGCGAGCCAGACCTTCTCGCCAACATCACTGCCTGACCTCACAAATGCGCTTCTAAAAAAATGGTCAAAAATTCCCATAAACTCGCTCCTAAACCTTGTGGAAAGCCTTCCCAGAAGAGTTGAAGCTGTTATAGCTGCAAAGGGTGGGCCAACTCCATATTAAACCCTACGGATTAAAAATGGGATGTCATTAAAGTTCATGTACATGTTCATGTTCATGCACGTAAAGCCAGGCGTCCCAAAACATTTGGCAATATAGTGTAAATAAAAATCTAAAAATGCCAAGACTGGGTATTTATATATAGATTAGTGCATAGAAAGCATAACTGACAATAAAATGTTAATAAGAATGAGTGAATTCAATAACATAATTGCATTTCATATGATTGCATTTAATTATATCACAGATTATTGCATTATATTTATATATCATATTAGATTTTTAAAAAATCATTACAAATTACCTAATTTTTTTTAATCAATCTGTAATGAAACGTCTGATCAACTACCATATACAGAACAGTCTGGCACAGGCCTGATATGTACAATAATTATGTTTTCTGTGTGTCAATCCACGACTCACTGATGCCACAGGCTAGAAAATCTTTTAAATAAGTGCAGCATCTGTTAAAATACAACTTTGCTACAAGTCAAAGGTTCATTTGTTATGACCTATGGTTAAAAATACGAGCTCATTGTCTGGACATATTCCTCAGAAGGGAGTGTGAATGGCTTTGACATTGTTCTTCTAGAGCTAACTATAGGAGGCCATTAAATGCTCTATTAATGGGCCACAGTGGAGCTGTAGCATTACCTGCATATGCCAAACTTTCCTCACAGATCACATTCTCGTGCACCGACCAACACCTTGTATCAGCGTTACCTGAAATACAGAAGACACTGCATTTTTCACCGCCCTCCTCTTGTGTTTGCCTCATTCACTTGCCACGACACCCGTTACTGCTTCTGCTGCTGGTAAGTCTCTGACCTACTGCTTGCTTGTTTTTCTGTGAGACTTAAAGTTGAAGCGTGTAATTTTTTGATGTCAAAATCCCAGTCAACAATAAGTAAGCCCTTACTAAACATTATTCGGTTTGTTTAAACAGCCCAACATGGCAACACTGGCTCAACCAATAGTGTGAGTTTGGGGCGCGGCTATCCGTTTGTTCAACCAATGGAAGATGAGGAGAGTTCGGGAAACCTGTTTGAAAAGTCTTTGACATTTTGTTTGGTTGCACTAGTGGTGCAGAAATTACACACTTCAGCTTTAGCAATTCTGAAAAATGTAATCAAAATCACTCAAGCTGACATGCGGAAAGTTGTTTAAAAAGCCAAATGTTGCTGAGGCTGTATTTTCAGATGACTCATGGGTAAATTGTAAAACCAAAATGAAAAGTCACTGCAATAAACATATTTTTGTATTCTGTTTTTAAAGATAAATTTTAAATGAGCTTTACAGTAAATGGCGGCAAAGT
>RJVU01047120.1:3668443-3711496 GCA_003731715.1 Anabarilius grahami | reverse complement strand
ATTTGCAGTACCTGCAAAACACAAATATTTAATATCCATCTATATGAAAAGGTTATATAATTTGTAAAAATGTTCCAGTAATCATCAAGTGCATTTGAAGGACAGTTCTATAAATGATTCATAACTTGTACTCGAGACCTGGTTTACATTAATGCTGTTTTTGAAGTAGAAGAAGCAAATATTTCCATACAATTATGCTATAATTTCTTGTGCCAAAATCTACTCGAGGAGGAACATTGAGAGCATTGGAAGAATCTTTATTTTTATTGCGGAGGTTCAGATGACATGCCAGCCTGCTTGCCCTTAAAACGGGCAGTTCAAACAGCACTTCATACTCAGCAAGTTCATACCATAAAGACATGCCCCATCTGAACAAGCAAACCAAACACTAGATTCATGATACAACAAACTTTAAAGTGCTGCTAAATCAACAGTAGGGTCGCATTTCCTAAGCTGTGGTTTAATAAAATCAGACCTCCCAGTTTGTATGATGAAATGCGGTTTTGTACCAAAGGAGATGTGGTGTTCAATGTCCACAAAAATCACACTCCAATCATAACATAAATATATGACAACCTGGGGGTTATTGGTGCAAAACTAAAGCTTTTTTATGCTTTATTTTTTGGGCTTTTTGCCTTTACATAACTGGACGGTTTGGATAGAGGAGAAAGAACTGGAATTGGATTAGAACATGATGGACATTTCCAACTAAAACCATTGGCTATTTTTTCACATAAGCCCATACACTCTTCCGCTGCTAGCATTAGTGTGACTCTTGAAGAGCGTGGGGTGTGTCACACACACTCACACAGTCATTGCTAATTGTTGCTATAGTTGACCAGGAGACAGGAAGTCTGTAATTTACTAACTGTCTGAATAAACCTCTTCGAAAGGCTTAGGGAAAAACAAAAAGCTCATCGTCATTACACAGTCCATTTGTTAGCACGTTTCACAGCCCAATCTTGGATGCTATATAACCAAAATGACTAAAACACCACTGTTGTCATTGGGTCACCCCTTCTGCAATGTAACAAGTCAATGTCAGATGAACATTTGCAGTTTCACTGCCTTGATATTATGCTCTCTCTCTGTAATCTTCTAAGGATTATACTCTGAAATTTAAACCATTCAGCTATTTCCAGTCTAGAGGAACATTTTACTGCTTAAAGTTTGCATTTTCAGAGCTCAGGTCATGAACTCAGTAAGAATGTTTGTTTAAGTTTGCATGAAATTAAAATTCTACCCATCTATATTTTTTCTAAATGGATGTGATAGAACTTATTGTGAATGATTCATCCATCTCAACCCAATCTTCTGGTGAAACAACAATCATCTCTGGTGACATATCCTAGACTTCTCAAATCATTTCATCCGCTTAAACAATCTTTCTAACAATCAAATACAAGCTTGCATTCAGATCTGCCTCCAACCAATCAACAACTGATGGATAGAACAAAGACCCTGCATTTATTATTTAGTTTGCTTCACTAGGATGTTCATCAAAATACGGATTTAAAAAATGTGACCCGTACTGGCAAAATGAGTCGAAATTAGCAAATTATCAAAAATAATACATTTTCACATTCTCTATTAAAAAAACTTGGAATACGACAAACAAATGACTGAGCTACACCAGTTTGAAGTTGATAGAGTCAGCAAAGTCAATTTTAAGAAAAAAGAATTAAAGTTTTCTGAAGGTTCCAAAACAAAATCACCAAGCAACCATACCTTAAAATTCCCGGTAATACCACCAAATTTGGCACAAACCAAGTCAAAACCCATATCTATGAGAAGAAATATATTTTCAACTTTTTTTCCATAATTCCACAATTGTTTGATTAACATTAATGAAACAGACAGTCTATATATTAATATCTAGCTACTGTATCACACAGATCTAATACAATGTTACACATCAGATGTTTTCCCCAACAGTTAACCAGTTTGCGTGAATATTCGCCAAGACAGATATTTATTTTTTTTAAATACTGTAATTCTGTGTATATATTGGTATTCCACCAAAATTACCGAACAATTTGTCCCAGGAACTTTATTCCCCCCAGTCCTATTGCTAGCTGTGTTTCCATAGCGGTCTAAAGTACCATGAAGATAGTCCGGTGATGTAGGACTGCGTGCGACTTTCCAGTTCCCGCTGGATTTTGTCCTCCGCATATAAGCTTAATAAAGCCTGAACCTCATCGTCAATCCATCGGTCGTATTTTGTCAACTCCATTGTTGACTCGAATAGCAAACAACTCTTACTGCATGCACCACAACAGACTTTAAAAAAAACGATGGTTGAAATAAAATGCTGCGTGAACTCAACCAATCAGCATGTTCAGCGCCCAAGTCCCAAGTTTGCCAGCATGGGTTACAAATGATTCTACTTCTGTTTAATCACAATTTTAACAGTTTGATTTCAGTCGGACTAAGACCAAAAGTAATTCATCTTTTTAATATGTTATGATGTAAGCACTTTAGTCTGAAATTGCATAAGTCCAGTTTCAGACCTAGATAACGCAATTGTAGCTTAGCTTGTAGCTTTGACAAGAAATGTTTGAGTTCCAACTGAGACCTCTGACTTTTGATTATCGGTGCCGGTACGCAAGGAAAACTGGCGGTACGCTAGTAAGGTACTGCGTACCGGCATGTACCGGCCCACTTGAGCACTGATTACAGACAAATCTGATCAATTAAGATCTCTTCTGAAACTCTCAAGCTTCTCTTATTGCTGTCTACACTGAAAAAAATGGTACAAAAGTTGTCACTGGGATGGTACCCTTTCAAAAGATACTGTACCTTTAAAGGTAATATGCACCCTTTAGGGACAAATAAGGTACAAAGTTGTACCTTTTAAAAGGGTACAGCCTTAGTGACAGCTTTTGTACCTTTTTTGTGTAGGAGAGTGTAGGAGAAACACTTGAGATTCCAAGATCTCATTTGAGAGTTTTCTTTCTTATTTGGATAGAGAAAGTGTGTGAGGGAGAGTCTTGTAGCGTATGTTCCTGAATGGTACAATGCCAGAAAAACAGCTCCCTGACCACTTGGTCTGGCACGTCGCCCTGAGGTCTGGAATCTGATGACTGCGCTCAACTAGACCTCACTGGTTCTCTACAGTTCTGCAGATCCCACTCATTCAGTATCAATATTAAACACTGCTTTTCAGCTCTCATTCACCCTCAACAGAATCATAATTTGATCTTTTCTTTTTATTAGCTATAGACATCTAGATCCAAATCATGCCCATCAGGCTAATCCTATAGCCACATGTGGTGACTCAATGTTAACACATCTTGCAGGGTTTACTGTACAAAGAGGCTAACAAATTAAAACCAGACCAGAGCAAGAACAAGGAAATGTGTAAAAGCAGAAAGTTTCACCTTAGAGTTTCAGTTAGACCGGAAAAAAAGTAGTGAAAAAAATTGCAGCACAGACTTGTGCAGTTATAATGGAGGATGTTTTTTTGCTTGGTCGAGCTACACTCTTCATATGACTGTCCCAAGTATACATGACAAAATGAGTAATTGAACATTTGAAGCATTAAAATCATTGCACCTCACCATGCGCACATCGTAAGGCCAAATGTAGTAGATTAACATGTAAACCTGCTGGACAAGGCCGTGCTACAGTTTCATTACATTCTGTGGGTCTGTTAGTCGGACTTGGCAAAAAACTCTGCCTGTACCTAAACAAGTTGAAGTAAACCAGCCTTTCAGTTGTACACTTGGAATAGATCTGCCCTTTTTTCTGAAGGCACAATAGGTCAGGAAAGTTTTAACTAATTATCCACAATGCTGGCCCAACACGACCTTCTCATTCCCTCAACTGTGGGAATGTGGTTTTCTATTGAAGCACGCCAACCTTTTCAACAGTCCACCACCTCATCTCCCGCCGCTGAATAAACTCCTCTTGAATAAATTCATTTTCACTTTGACTGCACTATGTGGAGGCTGGACAGCGGCGAGAAGTTTAAGCCAGAACACAGCATCCGGCACCCAATGCATCTAGCCTTTCTTAGTGTGTTGGTGGTCCTGGTTAGTCATGATGACATTTTATTTTCTTGAATAAGTAGGTTTTCCCACATGAAGACCAGGTCAAACCATTTTGTGCTGCTGTTTTCTGTCGAATCTAGTAATAAAAAAAACAACTTCAAAGATCTAGAGCTCCTTTGTTAATTGGGCTAAAACGTCTCTTAAAATGTCAGATAATCATTTTGCCTTTTTATAACCAGGTATGTTTACTGCTGGTTTCAAAATGTCATATGATGATACTCAATGCTACTTAATTTTTCCTTTTATTTATCTCATACATCAATGATCCAATTGTTGACTGCTGCTTGTGGCTTTTTTATGAACCCATATACAACAAAAGGACCATGCACAAGTGGAATGACAGTGCAAGGCCTTTAGTTTGAAAACTCTGTACACCAAGACAACATGCCTCCACTACCCCTACACACTGACCTAGACCCTATCATTATACTGAACGCCTTACATAGCAGATGACTTGGTGACTGTTGGCTGTCAACAAGCCGCTCCATTCAGCTAGCTTCCTTGTGCTTGGATAACAACATGAAATTGCAACAAGATCTAGCAAGTTTCTATCATGATTCCAGATACCAACTGAATAGTCACACTGATTTAAGAAAAACAAGTCCTATTGCATCCAGAACTGATGGAATAGTTTCGGTGAGAATTGAGACTTTGTTTGAGAAAGATCCCCTGTGTTTGTCTCAGTTTCAAGCCAGGCATCTTAAGGAACCCCATAAATGTAGAGACAGCTGCACCACAGGATTCATGCACCGTCTTCAAATTAGAGTTGGAGGGAGTGGAGGGAGTTAAGAAAAATGTGCTAAGAAAGTTTGGGGACTATAGCTTTCACATGGTAATTTAGCAAGGTTTGCCATAGGAATGCAACTAATGCTTCCAGAGATCCCACCATGGATATTTGCAGTTAGATTATTGCAATCTATTCCATTTCTAACCAAAACTGGGGTAATGTGTGTATTTAGGCATGGAAAAATTTAAATGTGCGAACATAAATGCATACTTCTGGTTAAGACCAAAAACATCATAATTTAGTACATACTACAATACTGTACTGGAAAAACAGTTTAAGAATATATAATATTATAGAATATGCATATATTTACACACACACGTACACTGACCAGGCATAACATTATGACCACCTTCCTAATATTGTGTTGGTCCCACTTTTGCTGCCAAAACAGCCCTGACCTGTCGAGGCATGGACTCCACTAGACCCCTGAAGGTGTGCTGTGGTATCTGGCACCAAGATGTTAGCGGCAGATCCTTTAAGTCCTGTAAGTTGCGATATGGGGGCCCCCATGGATCGGACTTGTTTGTTCAGCACATCCCACAGATGTTCGATTGGATTGAGATCTTGAGGCCAAGTCAACACCTCAAATCGTTGTTGTGCTTCTCAAACCATTCCTCAACCATATTTGCTTTGTGGCAGGGCGCATTATCCTGCTGAAAGAGGGCACAGCCACCAGGGAATATTGTTTGCATGAAAGGGTGTACATGGTCTGCAACAATGCTTAGGTAGGTGGTACGTGTCAAAGTAACATCCACATGGATGGCAGGACCCAAGGTTTCCCAGCAGAACATTGCCCAAAGCATCACACTGCCTCCACCGACTTGTCTTCATAGTGCATCCTGGTGCCATGTGTTCCCCAGATAAGCGACACACACGCACCCGGCCATCCACATGATGTAAAAGAAAATGTGATTCATCAGACCAGGCCACCTTCTTCCATTGCTCCGTGGTCCCGGTGGACAGGGGTCATCATGGGCACCCTGACTGGTCTGCGGCTATGCAGCCCCATACTCAACAAACTGCGATCCACTATGTATTCTGACACCTTTATATCAGATCGGACCACACGGGCCAGCTTTCCCCACATGCATCAATGAGCCTTGGCCGCCCCATGACCCTGTCGCCGGTTCACCACTGTTCCTTCCTGGGACCACTTTTGATAGATACTGAACACTGCAGAGTGGGAACACCCCACAAGAGCTGCAGTTTTGGAAAAGCTCTGACCCAGTTGTCTAGCCTCCACAATTTGGCCCTTGTCAAACTCGCTCAAATCCTTATGCTTGCCCATTTTTCCTGCTTCTAACACATCAACTTTGAGGACAAAACACACATTGGGTTTTCATGTTTCATAGGGACATTCCATACACAATGATTTTTATACTGTACAAACTTTATATTCTATCCCCTAACCCTACACCTACCCATCACAGTAAACTTTCTGCATTTTTACATTTTCAAAAAAATATCTCTTATGATTTATTAAGCTGTTTTCTTCATGGGGTCCAAAAAATGCCCCCACAAGGACAAGGAATTCAGTTAATGCCATTTTTGTGATGACATTTTGTTCCCATAATGTAGGGTATTACCTGAACCACACACACACGCACAGTAGATGATGACAAAGGATCTAAATATTAAAACGGGAATTGAGCATGTTCTATTTTGATTTAATTTCTAATTAATTTCTATATTTCTTGTTTTCACTTTCGGTTTTTTAGGTCTCTTTTAGGGTTTCCTTACCTCTTGTTTTTTGTTTATTTACAACCACTATATATTTCTTGGCAAATGTCTACTCTGGAGCAACAAAAGACAGTGACTAAGAGACAAAAACAAGACAATCACAGGTCACATGGGACATGGGACAGTAACTCGAGCAGGAAAAACGCTCCCGGAGCTTCAACAAGGCCTGGTTGTGTCTGTAGTGTATTAAAACCTCTTGTGAACTCAGAGCCAGGTGATTGGAGGATGCTAAACCCGGCTAATGCTGAGTGATGTGGATGAGCGCAAGACGCTGTGCATGCTGTCTTGAGGATCAAACGTGCACACACTCACACTCATGTACTTTCACATGCACACTCAGTCAATGGGATTTAGACTGGAGTCCTCCCTCCCTCCTTCTCTACGCTAATCGCAGTGTTGTGGTTTTCTCGCTGTGGCTGTGTGGTTGTTTTCTCCTCCCTCTCAGGAAACTCTCTGTCTCTCTCTCTTCATGGTGTATATAAGTAAGCTGTGGGTCGGCTTTTCAGCAGACAGAGAAAAACTATGCTAGTGTACTGTAGATGTAGAGAGGTGTGTGTAGTGTATCGTCAGCCGTATGTGACTGAGGCAGCGGCGTGGGATCTACAGGTGAGTGACCTCTAATTACTTTGACTCAATATATTATATATACACACACTTCATATGACCCTGTTGACATCAGCATGCTCTCAAAACAAAGCGCATGATGAAAGTAGGCGCATTCCATCTTCTTATAGCATTTCTAAAATTGTTGTCTGTGTTGTTCTCAGTTAACTATACTCTGTAATTCAGTTTTTTTTCTGCACATACTTTGTATCCAGACTTCAGTAATGTTTTTGTATGACTAGCCACATGCTTTGTGTTAACCTGTGAAGCAATATGAATTTTTCAAAAGTGTCTTGGCAACATACCAAAGCTGTCAAAGAGCAATGTTTGCCCTTTTTTCGGTAGTCAGCTAGAGGCAAAGATGTTTACATGGGGTTTTTGAAGAACTTTATCTAGGGACGCATAATTAATAGGTACCATATGCATTATCAACTGATATTAGAGATTTTTTACATTTATCTGTATCTGTATTGTACGTTAATTTTCTCTATTTTTACATTTAGATTACCTTTGCCATCATCTAATGCTCACTTAAACACTAACAATTTAATGATATTAAATGTAATCTTTAGCAAATCTCAAAATTGTACATGTATGCTGACGCATAAATTCACTCATAGAACACAATATACACTGTACACATTTTAATATAGCATATATTTAAACAAAAATGTCAAAAAAAATTTAAAAATTGCAAAACTTCCAACATCCATCTCAAAATAAATTATCAGCAAGAATATCGATGTATCCTAAATTGTAAATATATCACTGTAAATATATATTCAACAGTGTTGTGACTATTGAATGTAAATGTGGCAGGGCAAGACCTCTCCGCAAAGGAAATCAAATGAAAGAAAACCTAATTAGCCCATTCCAAATATGTGTTCCTCAAAGGGTTTAATTTAAAGTTTACTGTCAGGAAATGTGCCGTGGCACCACTGAGGTCTTTGAACAGTGGCTCTGTAAATATTTTGAAGTGAGTTAATCAGAGGGAAGGGTTTACAGATGAGATTACGTACTTCCGGATAAAGAGCTTCTCTTGAGTGATGGCTAGTGATGCTGGAGAAACTAACAGCCTCAACGTCAAAGTTTTCCAGGAGCCCATGAACATTGTGAAGACATCTTGTGGAATACGGTGAAATTGAAAAGAGTGTCATTATACCATTTCGCTGTCAGCATTACTTAGAAGTAACTTATTGTGTCTGCAGTGCCCAAAATAGGATTCTTTGATCTTCAAGAGATCACTTATTATCCTTACTATCTAAGAGAAAACAATCCACCTCAAACCAAAACACGCCCTCAGATTAACCTGACATAGAACTCTGTTTGGGTTCCACCGTGATTAAGATTCCCTTTTAAAGGTTTTGTTTACCATTCGAGCATCAAATGCAGCAATAAATAACCAAATTAAACCTCTTATCTGTGATCTTAGTGTGTGATCTGTGGATTCCAATGACTCTGAGGAAAGATCAAATGGAAAATATCTATAATGACAATCCTACGGATGTCACAGAACATCATCTCATTTCATTTGAGGCAAACAAACGATTAAATGGGAACACTTACATCGTCCTCGGAGCCACAGATATTAAACCACACATCTTCTGAGGAGCCCAGAGGTTCCTTTATGGTGATTCAAGAAACCTCTCTGTCTACTGTTGTAAATCTGGCTCGGTCATATTTATGTTTCCAATTTGGATCAAATTCACATTTGGATGGGACTGAATGAAGTTGCATCGAAATCCTAGCATCAGGTCGACTCCATGCCTTTTGTGGTTTCTCTGAAGCTGTCGCCTAAAAGGTTTTTGTAAAAACCACTCTCACTGAGCCACATGTATCTTAATTAATGCCAGAGAGGGCTGAGGGTTTGAGGAAGCTCAAAGATAAATAAATCTATCTGAAACACAGGCACGATCATTTCAATTCTCCATACCCGAATGTTTTCATTGATGGCTAACCGTAAAGCTTCATGGAAAGTTTTATTCATTCCCCCCACTTGAATTTTCTTGCATACTTTGGCATAATCATATGTGAGATTCTTCCATTTTTAAAAATCTTTATCACAAGCCTGTTCTGGATTACAGTATTTTAAGTAAAGCTTATAAGTTATCAACGTATGAAAGTATTCATGTACAAATACCACGAAGATCATCTGTGAAGCTCACTGCAAAGCAGAGGTCTTATTATGCAGGAAGTGGTTTAATTCTTCCCCCTCATGGCACAGGCCCGCCGCCAGTCCTAGGGGAAAAAGGAGCTACAGCGCTCTCAGCCAGGCTCTTTCCACTCAATAACACAACCACCACGGGGCTCCACAATTTGCCTTCATCCGCAACATTCCATGCCATACCTCATTTTTTAACCTCAGATTTAGCACATGACTGGCATTAATAACCTTTCAATGCATGTGTTACTGCCATAGTTACTAGTGGTTCCATGCCTTACTCAGAGTAATCAGAGACTCCTGATTATTTAATACCAAAGAACATCCTGTAACATTTTAAAACAAACTTGGAGGCTATTATTAAAACCATAATTTTTAAATTTTATACTATACACACTGCAATAACAAAAGTCAGATGAGAGGTTTTCTCAACTGTACTTTACATACACTGGTCCTAAAAATGTGTTGGACACTATTTCTTAGAAATAAATGAATGTCATTGTATGATATGCCAAAATATCAAATCCTGTGGCATTTATTGTAAAGAAAGACAACACAGGCACATTTTACAATGTATTTTTTATGTTTTAAATGATTAAATGAGCAATTGGCATACTTTAAAAAAATTATCACACAAAAGCATCTGGGCACTCTGTGGCTCTTAAACGTTAGTGGAACATGTTCATAATTAAAGTAATTACTCTGCTAGATCCTGATCTTATACTGGTTCAGATCCTACTTAAAGGTGCAATTTGTAATATTTATGCAGTAAAATATCCAAAATATCCAGTCAAATATTTTGTTCACTTGAGTACTTACAATATCTCAAATGTTTCCAACTATTTGTAAATCGTGAGAAAATTGCAATTTTAACCAAGGCTCCGGGATGTGTGAGGAGTCGCCTGTCAATGGCGTCATAAACGCATTAACCCTCAGTCTGCCTCGGTTTCCGGTTTTATGGAAACCATGGAAACACCAAAGACGCTTTAATATAATACACGTTCTAATAGACAAAGGAACAACTGTTTTGATATATTTATAGACAGAAAACTAATTGTTGTTTAGTCTTATTGTTTAAACATAATTTTCTAGATTTTCTGCGGGTACCATGCTTTACCATGCCTCAGAGAAAAACACTATTTTGTCAAATAGCTAACATAACAATCAGATGCGGCTTTATTTTTAGTAACAGTAATACAGCATTTTCACCATCATACAATACGTTTTAAAATTAATTGCATGCCATTTATCAACACAAGCCATCCAGAATTTAATATATTCTAAAATTGATCTAGCTTACTGCAGTGTGTCTCAAACAAGTGTCTCACAGCAGCCGCCAAGCGAATGCACACAGTAACGTTATAACATTTTCAACACACTCAAATGTATCTAATATGATAAACAGAGCTGCATTACCTCATAATCATGACCGGAAAAGCAGAAGCGGTGCCGACGACTGTGTCATAATAAAAGTTCTGCTGCTCGTGAGGCGTGTGTTGCGCAAACGCTCCAGCGGCCTCGTTCAGCTCCCACAACACTCTGTCCTGCTCTACTTCATACTACAGTAACGTTAATAATCGCCTCTATGAACATGATTTTTTCCAGAGTCCTATCCCGATTATTTCCACTGGCTGTGAGGTGAAGACCACATGTCCCAAGATTCCGCGCTCAAACTTGGCGTCATCAAGCTATGCCTTTGTTTTGAATAGGCCTCTAGCGGACAGAATTCTTAAATACTGCACCTTTAAGTAGCAGGGAATACTATGTTACACTGGGTACCTACACTTCCAGGCATTATGTCTTTTCTTGCTCCTCAAGGCTCAATTTTGGGTCCTCTATTATTTAACCTGTATGCTTCCTTTAGCTGGTGTAATTAAAGGATTAATTCACTTTCAAATGAAAATTACCCCAAGGTTTACTCACCGTCAAGCCATCCTAGGTGTATATGACTTTCTTTTTTCTGATGAACAAAATCGGAGAAATATTAATAAATATCCTGACGCATCGGAGCTTTATAATGGCAGTAAGCATTACCAAACGAGTATGAGCTGAAGATGTCTCCATCCACAACTATCCATCATAAACGTACTCCACACAGCTCCGGGGGGTTAATAAAGGCCTTCTGAAGTGAAGCGATGCATTTGTGTAAAAAAAACAAAAAAACAATCCATATTTAACAAGTTATGAAGAAAATATATAGATTCCACCAGACCGTATTCAACTTACGAAGAAAGTGTAAAACTCTAGCAATTCAAAAAGCCTATGCTACGTCCTACGCCTTCCCTATTTAACGGAAAATGTGTAACTGATGCAATGGCAGTTTACACTTTCTTCGCAACTTGAATACAGAAGGCGGTCTGACGGAAGCTAGGTATTTTACTTCTTAATTTGTTAAATATGGATTTTTTTTTTACACAAAAGCATCGCTTCGCTTCAGAAGGCCTTTATTAACCCCCCGGAGCCGTGTGGAGTATGTTTATGATGGATAGATGTGGATAGAAGCACTTTCTTAAGCTTCATACTCATTGGTCCCATTAACTACCATTATAAAGCTTGGATGTGTCAGGGTTTTTATTAATATTGCTCCGATTATGTTCATCAGAAAGAAGAAAGTCATATACACCTAGGAGGGTTTGAGGGTGAGTAAAGCTTGGGGTAATTTTCATTTGAAAGTGAACTAATCCTTTAATCAGTATTTCCTTTCACTGCAGATGACACGCAAATCTATCTTTCACTTGCACCAGATGCCCACAATTCAATTTCCACCCTACTGGACTGCATAGAGAGCATAAAATTGTCGATATGTCACAGAACTTTCTACAGCTAAACAAAGAAAACACAGAGGTATTGTTATCCATTATGATGCACAGAGAACATCTATTGCTCCATATCTTGACTCTCTATCACTAAAAGCAAGTAATCAGGTCAAGAACTTAGGAATCATGTTTGACAGTGACCTCAGTTTTAAAAAACATATCAGCAATGTTACTAAAACAGCATATTATCACCTCAGAAACATCTCCAAAGGATGTGACATTCCTCTTCTGACAATGAGAAACTTGTTCGTGCATTTGTTACATCTAGACTACTGCATTTTTGCTGGGTTACCAAGGAGCTCTATTAAACACAGAGTTCAGAATGCAGCTGCACAAATGCTAAGTCACCCTAAAACGAGAAATCATATTAATCCAACACTCAGATGCTTTTACTGGTTGCCTGTATCATTCTGAATTCTAGATCCTCTTATTCGTTTTTAAATGTCTTTATAGTATCGCCCCAATATACCTCTCTAATTAGTTGATTATACTCTAGTCTAGCAAGAACACTCTGAACATCTACTAGTATCTTGTTAAATTATACCAAAAACATGGCTAAAAATTGGCGAGTCAGCCTTTAGATATTTCGGTCCCAAGCTATGGAACTAATTCTGACAAACTACGAGCAATCGACTAACTATGAACTTTTAAAAAGTATCTCGAAACACATTTGTTCACTAGGGCCTGTCCTTGAATTATTTTATTGTTGTATTTTATTATTTTATTTCTATTATGTGCTATATAAATAATGCTTTACTTACTTACTATACACCTGTGTTAACTGTGTTGACTTGACACAGGCTGGTTAAAAGTCAATGCATGACACAGAAAAGTAAAGTTAGTAGTGAGAAAAGTGTTTTTTGCAGATTCCACTTGGTTTGACAATTGGTTACATCTAATGCCATGAAATTTATACCCTTTACCTTTTTCTTTGTCTTTTAACGCTCTAGCATGCAGATAGGGCATCTGGCGAGGGCAGCTATAATTATGGCTATGTGGGCGCCACACTGGTGAGAGTATGTGGCTGGATTTGGCTATTACCCTTGTGGTTAACTGCTGGTTTGACTGATGACTGCAACCCCCAAAGTAACATTTGACTCATAATCAAACCAAGCTGAAGCACAAAATGTTATGTTTATGCTTGACCTCTCTTTGCACATTTAACTTGGCTCAAGACTTAGGGTATTACATCCATCTTAAAAATGAATACCTTAGCAATTTTAGCCATTATCTACTGTGTCAGTAACAAAATGCTTTATTTCTTGACTGTCTATATATGTTAATTCAGTTGCAAAATCTTTTGCAGTTGGAGTCGTAATTGATTTTTCCTTGAATAAACATTAAAAGTTTGCACTTAGCATCATCGACACAAGCAACAAGTTCATGGCTTCAATCCATGCATGACCTGATAAAATATCTACCTTGAATGCAATGCGAGTCGCATTGAATAAAAGCATATGCTAAATGTAAATGTAGCAGTTATTGTGTAAATATGCCAACTCTGTCACTTTTTTGTCCCTCACAGGATGATTGACAGTTGCCTGTGCTGAGTCACGTAGCAGAATGCCCGGTGTGCCCTGCGGGGCTTTGCAACACCACACTGTGCCCGTAGCCTGTGCCATCATCTGTTCCTGGCTGTTGATCCTGGTACATACTGCCTTTTGCCAGAAACCTGCAAAGCTGCCTCTGGTGGGCCGCAAGCCTTTCCTGGCAGCCTGGAATGCTCCGCTGGATATGTGTACGTTGAAGTACAATATCAACGTCAGCCTCGATCTTTTCCACATCAGCGGCAGTCCACGAGCCGTCCACACGGGCCAGAATGTCACCATCTTTTATGCCAACCGCCTGGGTTACTACCCTTTCTACAATGAGCAAGGGGTTCCCATCAATGGAGGCCTACCTCAGAACAGCAGTCTTGAAGCACATCTTCACAAAGCCCGAAAAGACATAGCACACTTCATCCCTTCGGAAGACTTTAGTGGCCTGGCCGTGATCGACTGGGAGTTCTGGAGGCCACAGTGGAATCGTAATTGGCACAAGAAAGACATTTACCGACAGCGTTCACGCGAGCTGATTGCACAGGCCTACCTTAATGTGACCGACGAACAGGTGGAGGAGCTGGCACGCTTGCGCTTTGAGAAGAGCGCCAAGGAGTTCATGCAGGGCACGCTGCAGCTCGGTACACAAACTCGTCCACATGGCCTCTGGGGTTTTTATCTCTACCCTGACTGTCACAATTACAATGTACATGCACACAACTACAGCGGCACATGCCCCCTACTGGAGAGTTCTCGTAATGACCAGCTGTTTTGGCTGTGGAACAGCAGCACTGCCCTTTTCCCATCCCTCGCTATACGCAAGAGCCACACAGACAGCATTCGCAACCTGCACTTCTCGCAGAACAGGGTACTGGAGTCACTGCGACTGGCCTCCCTTACCTCATTGCCCTATGAACTACCTACATATGTATACACACGCCTGGGGTATAGAGACGAGGCCATGGCTTTTCTGACTCAGGTAAGTGTAGAAATGTAAAATCAAAAAGTACTTTGGGAATCATACACAAGTCCTCAAAACAATTTTACCTTACAGTAAACTACCAAAGTAGAATATCTGTGACAGATTTTATATAGCAGAATTCACATTCTGTTGTATATTCAAATTATATGATTAAACAAATGATTTTAATAACATTGTTTCTATCCCATTTTGCTTGTCTCTACACCTCAACTGTTATGGAGTCTGAAATCAAGAGCTCCCTCTTGTGGTCCATTAGAATAAATAGAAAACATTAAATGGTTAGTTCACCCAAAAATGAAAATTCTGTCATTACTTACTCACCCTCATGTCGTTCCACAACCATAAGACCTTCATTCATCTTCAGAACACAAATTAAGATATTTTTTGATGAAATCCGATGGCTCAGTGAGGCACCTTACACTTTTGCTTATTAGCTTGCATATTGGCTGCTTATTAGTACTTACAAAGCACATATTAATGCCTTATTCTGCATGACCATATTCTACATCCCTAAACTTAAACACTACAACAACTACCTTACTATTAATAAGCAAATTAAGAGTTTATTAAGGCAAAAGTCGTAGTTAATAGTGAATGTGTTCCCCATATCAAAGTGTTACCACTTAAACTTATTATAATCATTTCAGTAAAACAGTTTTATGTTTTAAGAATCTGTGGCAGTGAACTTACATTCTAATGATGTTATATACATATACACATTCATTTATTTTCATTTTACAGAAGGACTTGATACATACGATAGGAGAAAGTGCTGCTTTGGGAGCTGCAGGATTTGTCATTTGGGGGGATCTTAATCTCACTTCTTCAAGGGTAAGGTTTTTAACAGTTTCACATACCTGAAATATCTTCAAACATCTGTTCACATCATAACATTATTCCACAAAGAAACACTTATCTCATTGGTCAAAACTTTTGTGTTTATCTGTTACAAATCTGCTTCAAGAAGATAATTCCTAGATCAGGCATTTCAAAACTTTTCATTGTAAAGGGGAACAATTCTAAGAAAAGAAAGATGTTAAATAAATACAATAAGTTAAAATTTACAGAATTTACCATTTTGATTCTGCTTTGTATTAAAGGGTTAGTTCACCAAAAAATGAAATTTATGTCATTTATTACTCACCGTCATGTCGTTCCACACCCGTAAGACCTTCGTTCATCTTCAGAACACAAATTCAGATATTTTTGATAAAATCCGATTGCTCAGTAAGGCCTGCACTCCTTTTTTCAATGCCTAGAAAGCTACTAAAGATATTTAAAACAGTTCATGTGACTACAGTGGTTCAACCTTAATATTATAAAGTGACTAGAATACTTTTTGTGTGCCAAAAATAATAAAATAGCGACTTTATTTGACAATATCTAGTGATGGGCGATTTCAAAACACTGCTTCATGAAGCTTTGAAGCTTTACGAATCTTTTGTTTCGAATCAGTGGTTCAGAGCGCGTATCAAACTGCCAGAGTCACGTGAAGTTTCAAAACACTTATGACTTAACGAAGCCTCGTTTACTGAAATCATGGGATTTTGGCGCTCTGAACCACTGATTCAAAACAAATGATTCGTAAAGCTTTGAAGCTTCCTGAAGCAGTGTTTTGAAATCGATGAGTATTCTCATCGCTTTATATTATTAAAGTTGAACCACTGTAGTCACGTGAACTGTTTTAAATATGTTTTTAGTAGCTNTCCACACCCGTAAGACCTTCGTTCATCTTCAGAACACAAATTCAGATATTTTTGATAAAATCCGATTGCTCAGTAAGGCCTGCACTCCTTTTTTCAATGCCTAGAAAGCTACTAAAGATATTTAAAACAGTTCATGTGACTACAGTGGTTCAACCTTAATATTATAAAGTGACTAGAATACTTTTTGTGTGCCAAAAATAATAAAATAGCGACTTTATTTGACAATATCTAGTGATGGGCGATTTCAAAACACTGCTTCATGAAGCTTTGAAGCTTTACGAATCTTTTGTTTCGAATCAGTGGTTCAGAGCGCGTATCAAACTGCCAAACTCACGTGAAGTTTCAAAACACTTATGACTTAACGAAGCCTCGTTTACTGAAATCATGGGATTTTGGCGCTCTGAACCACTGATTCAAAACAAATGATTTGTAAAGCTTTGAAGCTTCCTGAAGCAGTGTTTTGAAATCGATGAGTATTCTCATCGCTTTATATTATTATAGTTGAACCACTGTAGTCACATGAACTGTTTTAAATATGTTTTTAGTAGCTTTATGGGCATTGAAAAAGGGAGTGTTATTGCCATCGGATTTTATCAAAAATATCTTAATTTGTGGTTTTACGGGTGTGAAACAACATGAGGGTGAGTAATTAATGACAGAATTTTCATTTGTGGTTGAACTAACTCTTTAAAGACTGCAATTATGAGATTAATTACATCTATTTTATTCTATTTATTGAACTGTCTCTCTTTAAGTTTAATATGTGTCAAATTTGGGGGTCTGAGGCATCAAAAAGATTGAAAATGCCTGCCCTAAATATTTTCTGCCACACTTTTACGCATACAGAAGGGCTCCAGATATGATGTATAATTGTAAGTGCAATACAATGTGGCATTCACAATGATTTCTGGCTCAACAGAGAACACAAAGGGTTAGTTCACCCAAAAATTATAATTCTTTCATTAATTACTCACCCTCATGTTGTTCCAAATCTGCAAGACCTTCATTCATCTTCTGAAATCCGTGAGCTTTCTGGCCTCCAATAGACTGCAACACAATTACCACTTTCAAGGTCCAAAAAGGTAGTAAAGACATCATTAAAATTGTCCATGTGACTGCAGTGGCTCAACCTTAATGTTATGAAGTGACAAGAATACCTTCTCTTCTGTGTCATTCTCCTTCACTGTTTACATTCAGCACTTCTGGGTTCTACGTCTGAACCCTGGCTCATTATTGGCTGTACACGTGAGCAGCATGACGCATGCTTGTGATGCTGACGCAGGAGCCGGCCAATAATAAGTCAGTGATCTGAAGTAGAACCTGGAAGTTCTGCACTGTGTTTACAATGTGAACAGCCTAGGAGACTAACATGGAAGAGAAGAAATTGTTGAATAAAGTCGTTATTTTTGTTTTGTTTTTTGCGCACAAAAAGTATTCTTGTCGCTTTACAAAATTAAGGTTGAACTACTGTAGTCACATGGACTATTTTATCGATGTCTTTTACTACCTTTCTGGGCCTTGAAAGTGATAATTACGTCTATCAGAGGCCAGAAAGCTCTCGGATTTCATCAAAAATATCTTAATTTGTGTTCCGAAGATGAACGAAGGTCTTACGGGTGTGGAATGACATGAGGGTGAGTAATTAATGACAGAATTTAAATTTTTGGATGAACTAACCCTTTAATAAATCTGTGTACTTGCCAGCTAACTTTACACCAAGTTCCCTGCAGTTTAATGCCTCAGTTTTAACTTCCTGAAAATTTCTTTGTCCCCTCAGCACAACTGTTCCAAAGTGAAGGCATTTCTGAACCATAGACTGGGTCAGTACATTACTAATGTTACCCGGGCAGCAGAAGTCTGTAGCGACTTCCTGTGTCAGTCCAACGGGCGCTGCGTCCGTCGAGACCCACAGGCACCACACTACCTGCACCTGAGCCGCGGCAGCTATCGGATCCTGTCCAACCGGAACGGCACCTTCACCGTGACTGGATGGCACTCTCAGCACGAGCTCCAGTTGCTGTCCGACAGGTTTCGCTGTCACTGTTACCAGGGGTACGAGGGAGACCGCTGCAATAGCATAGAGCCAGAGGAGACCGAAGAGGACAACATGATAAAAGAGGATGTAGAGGAGGTGAATAAGAATGAACCGGAGGACCAAAAAGACATGAGGGATACTGCTGTGCCTTTACAAAATACCTTCATCCTCACTGCTCTACTCCTCTTGTTGAACTTCAGTTGTATTTAGAGGTGAAGTGTGTAATTTGTGCATCATCAGTTGGAACAATAATCGTTTTCAAATGTGTTTCCCAAACACTCCCCCTTCTGTCATTGTTCAATCAAACAGAGAGCCCTGCCCCAAACTTACACCATTGGTTAAGCCACTGTTACTGTGTTGGGCTGGACGGATTCAGGTAACACTTTACAATAAGGTTTAATTAGTTAAAAGGGATAGTTCACCCAAAAATGAAAATTATCCCATGATTTACTCACCCTAAAGCCCTCCTAGGTGTATATGATTATATTAAATAATATTCTAGCTCTTTCCATCTTTATAATGGTAGTGAATGGGGGGCGAGATTTTGAAGCCCAAAAAAGTGCATCCATTCATCATAAAAGTAATCCAGGGGATTAATAAAGGGCTTCTGAAGCAAAACAATTGTTTTTTTTAAGAAAAATTTAAAACTTTATAAACTATAATAACTAGCTTCCGTCAGACGGCCGTTGTTCATTCTTAATTCATGTTAACTAAATTAGTTATCTAATGTTAACTAATGAAACCTTATTTGTAAAGTGTTACCAAACAGGGAAAACACCACAAAGCCAAAGTTTACACTAGTGGTCAACCAATATGAATTTTTCAACCAATATGAATTTTTCATTTAGTAGCAAAGCTACTAAATAACAGATATCAGTGATAAAGATACTAAATAACATGCTGCAATGAAATGTACAGTTATCTTACATAATATTTACTAAATTAGAAATAACTTCAATCAAAAATCAATCAATATGAAAAAAACAATTTAAATAGTCACTTCTGGCCAAACAGAAAAACGTATTGGCCGATGCCAATAATTAAAAAAAATATCAAATATCAGCCTTGATGATATAACGGTCGACCACTAGTTTACACCTTTCAAGGGAATCAACCTACAAATGGTGTGCTTATTTTTGTATTTTCTCCTATCTCAGATTAAATTAATTTAATATAAAAAAAATTTAGACATTAAACCACATAAAAGTGGTCAAAGCGCCGCTTGATGGCACATCATGACTTAAGTCAGGTTTTAATATTTGTGATTTTGGATTATTGAAAAATTATAATTGTTACAATGGTGCTGTATGCTAATGTAGATGAGATGCAAGCCTTCTTTGCACAAACTTCAGGATGAGTAGATTCTAATAACTGTTCTGGATGTATGATCGATTATTATGTTAATTTGTCAATGTTTTCTGACAGGGAAGGTTAAATCTATGCAGTCTGTTATTATAAAGGACTGACACCAAGATCCTTCCCGTGATGGATAATAGCAAGCTTATCTCAAACAACAAAGCTTGCTGTCAGAGCACTTCAAAGTCAGGGAGTGTTGGGTATTCAAAACTTACTTAAAATTTGGTAAGAACCACATATGATATATATGTGTCATGCTTTATAATCTAAACTGGCCAAATAGTATATCTGTCAAAACAGCAACATACCAAATTGCTAAACATAATATAATTATAGACTATATTACTCATCATTATTTGAAGTGACTTGGGCTAGTCGAGCAAAAAAATCCTTAGCCTATTGGATATAGTCATAAAATATTATGTGCCTCAATTTCTAATATTCATATTTTCAAAGATAAAAAAAAGAGATCAAAATCATGTTCAGATGGTACTGTTCTCATCAAATACAGTACGAATGCCAACACATGACAAATGTCATTATACCATTATATGAAACAATTAGCCTAATCATTTTATCATTCATCATATTTTAAAGCTTTATCAATATTGCACAATAGAACAAATCATTGTACTCATCAGATTAATGATGAGAAAACTCAGTGGACACAACCAGAATCAAAGCTAGTTAGATTTCATTACAAAAAAAGTACATAATATCATCTTTTTTTTGTCCCTCAAATTCCTGAAATGTGTGTTAAACCAAAGATTATGAAGATGTATGTGTTTACACATGTAAGTTGTCAATTGTTAAACTACAGAATGCTGTGGTGGGTGAAAACTCATTCCCCTGGGTTTCACAGACAAGGCTTAACTCTAGTCCCAGACTAAAATGCATGTCTGATCTGTTTTAACTGAAAGCAACTTGCACTAATATATCTTAAAATATATCAGTGCCATTGTTTTGTCTTAAGATGCACACCAGTAATGTTTTTTTCTAAGGCACGTTTAGAAAAGCTACTTAAATGTCCTAATTGAATTTAGCCCTAATCCTGGCTTAATCTAAACCATGTCTGTGAATCCAGGCCTTTATGATTGTATGTTATACTGTGCTTCTGTATTTTTGTTTTTGTTTTTTTGTTCTTGTCTGAATGAAGCCAGAACGATTGATACTGAAAACAAAGAAAGGTATATACCTCAAAATATTTCAGTACTTTGAATACTTTTGATTAGCAGAATCTGCAAATTTTTTTTTTTTAGAAACTGTTTTAGATGTCTACAGATTGTATTAGCTTACATGTCCAGTTTCAGGTTGAAGGATAATTGGACCATTTTATCACTATTGTCTGACCCTTTTTGACTCAATATATACATTTTTTCTAAAATACTGCATTTTGTAGCATGTAGACAGTAGTTTGTATGGGACGCTATTATCAGAGCCTTCAATATTGGTCAAAGTGTCCTTTTTTACCTCAGCTAAACTTTGCCAGTGTCCAATTTCCACAGAGCTCTTTTTTCATCTCAAAGACTTATATGCAATGTGTAATTAATTACTTGATTTGTTTTTTTTTTAGTTTTTTTTTTTACAGTAAGCAATACAATTAACCAAATACTCAAAGACAAATGTTGCTTGACTCTTGATGCACTGCAAATAAAAGATTGTAACCTGGTCTTGATATTCTTTGTTAAAATTTAACTAATAAAACTAACTAACAATTTACAAACAAAGTCTGTAACTATTCACAGTGCAGAGTGGAAAATTTATGTGACTTAAATAGTAGAGCCTCCCTTTTTGGGTCATTGTCCGGTTGTATTACCCAACTTCTGTTGAGCTTCAACTGGCAGACAGACGGCATTACATTTTCCTGCAAAACCTTGGGAATTCATTTTGCCATTGATGATAGCAAGCTGTCCAGGCCCTGAGGCAGCAAAGTAGCCCCAATCGCCCTTCCACAATACTGTACATTACAGTTGGGATAAGGTTTTGATGTGCTTCAAAACTGATGTACTTCCATCATGAGGTTTGAAGCACATCCAAATCCAGTAAATCCAAAATTTGCATCACCCAGTCTCAAAGAGTGATTTCCAACATATTGAACCTTTTCCAGTTACATAGTCTTGTTTTTTTAAACATTGACCCCTGTTAATATTTAACAGGAACCTGAGCAAGCAACATTTTCTCCTTGCTACAAGAGAAACACATTTCACTCGGTAAGGCTCATCATTTCTAAATCTCAAACTAAACCACCATTTATAAATATTTAATAATAAAGGCATCTCCTAGCATTTAAAAAAGTGCACCTGGTTTGCCATGTTGTTCTAGAAATGATAGTTTGATCAAATTTATTTATTTCTGCAACATTATATTTCCAGTATTGTGCCAAAACAATCTTATAAGCTACTGTAGCACAAACTTTTTACTCACTTCAAAATATCATTAAAACTGACATTTTTGTTCTCAATCAATGCACGCAGATGGAAGACCAAAGGAAACAATGGTTACCCTTTTACATCATTCTCTTCATGATATTCGGGTATCTTAACCCATCATTGTCTCCTCTACCAACAGCAGCACCGCTCTTCCATAAGCCTTTTGTGCTGTTATGGAATGCTCCTATTTCCAAATGCCAACAAATAAAGATCCCTCTAGATTTATCAATGTTCCAGGTGGTTACCACACCTTCCAGGGTACGCAATCAATCCCTGACCCTGTTCTACAAAAATCGACTTGGGCTTTACCCCTATGTAGACCTCCACACCTTGAAGGAGTATAATGGTGGCATCCCACAAAGGGGCAACCTCTCTGCAAGTTTGGAGAAAGCTAAGGAAGAGTTTACTCAGTACCTTCCAGACTCAACCACTGGTCTGGCTGTCATGGATTGGGAAGAGTGGCTTCCCATGTTTGACCAGAATTTGGACGTCAAGGAGATATATAAAGAACTGTCCATCAACTACACCCTAGAGCAGAATGCTTCTCTCAACCTGCAACAAGCAAGCATCGATGCCAAACGACAATTCCAGAAGGAAGCTAGATGTTTCATGGAGGAAACTCTAAAGATGGGAATCTACCATCGACCTTGGTACTTGTGGGGCTACTACTTGTTCCCAGACTGCTATAACTATGACTTTGAGGAGTCAAATTATACAGGTACTTGTTCAGAGAACACAAAACAGCTCAACAACGAGCTGCAGTGGCTGTGGGAGGTTAGCACTGCCCTTTACCCCTCAGCATACCTGCCGGTCTCCGTGAGTGGAAGCAAGAATGCTGCACTTTTCGTACGTCACCAGGTGCAAGAAGCAATGAGAGTGGCAGCTCTGCCAAAACACCGCTATACTGCACCGGTCTACGTCTACCTACGACCTCTCTTAAGAGACCAAAAGGAGCTTTACATGGATGAGGTAGAGTATGGTATAGTCTAGGACAGGGGTGGCGAACTCTGGTCCTGAAGAGCCACAGTCCTGTAGAGTTCAGCTCCAACCTTGATTAAAAACTCACCTGCCTGCAGCTTCCTAGTAACCCTTTAGACCTTGATTAGCTTGTTCAGGCCTGTTTGATTAGGGTTGAAGCAAAACACTGCATGACTGTGGCTCTCCAGGACTGATATTCGCCAGCCCTGGTCTAGAACAAGGGTGTCAAAGCCTGCTCCTAGAGGGCTAATGTCTTGCAGAGTTTAGCTCCAAATTGCTCCAACACACCTGCCTGGAAGTATCTAGTAAGACCTTGGCTGCATTCCGCTCCAATTTTAGACACACACTTGCAAACTTCCCTAAGCACTTCCCCTAGGGGGAATCCCTGCCGCCATTTTTAAATGCGTTCCACTTCGTGAAGCGGATGAGGGAAGTTTATATGGACAGACCCTCATCCTCTCAATTTTGACAGAGGGAGCGAGTCTACTCTGAAGTACACTTCAAGTAGCTCTATATCCCACAATTCAACTTGATTGTGACGTCACAGCAGATCACGCTTAACTAAAGTGTATGATATATTTATTTTGAGAATTAATCGCATAATAGTCTATATTACTTATGTTGAGATTCAATAGCATAATACTAGTAGCTACCTTATGATCGCAGTCAAAGTTCTACTGATATTTTGTTTCATTTTTGTAATTGTATTTTTCTCCAACAGCTCATATACCTATAGGATTTTATATATTTTCTCCAACAACTTACAACATATAGAATGGAGCATGAAACAAATTCATAAGTAGAAAAGGGGTTGAAATAATAACTCTAGTGAATTCCAAGTGATCAAGGGCTTAGTGCGTTCCATTTAAACCTTATGCCCGAGTTCCGCCAGTAGTAGGTACTCGTGCAACGTAAGCAATGACACACATCCGAGTCCATGAGATGGAGGGAAGTTAGCGAGTGAAGGGCATAAAAATTTGGAGTGGAATGTAGCCCTTGATTAGCTGGTTCAGGTGTGTATAATTGGGGTTGCAGCAAAACTCTGCAGGATATCCTCCAGGAGCAGGATTGGACACCCCTTGTCTAGGCCAGTGGTTTTCAAACCTGTCCTGGAGGCACCCCAGCCCTGCACATTTTGTGTGTCTCCCTCATTTATCACACCTGATTCAACTCATCAGCTCGTTAGTAGAGACTGCAAGAACTAAATTGGGTGTGTCTGATAAGGGCTGTGCAGGAGAAGCGTTGGGAAAGAGAGATGAAGGGGAGACACCTGTTTCAGATTCAAAAAAAAGTGGGAAAAGGAGATTGGAATTCAATATTAAGAAGGAAAGAATCATCATTAATTTTTAGACTTTGCATAGGACACACAGGGTTAAATTATAGTTTACATAAAATTAATAAACATCCTACAGGGAAGTGCAATGAACCAGAAACAGTTGAACATGTTCTCATAAATTGCATAGCATATAAAAATAAAAGACAAGAGTTAAAGGATAAGATGAAGGAAATGGAGCATAATACAATATCATTAGAAAATAGTCTGGCTAAAAAAAGTGGACGAATTCCTATGCAATATGCAATATTGAGGTTTTTAAAGGAAACAGGAACTGATTTAAGAATATAGGTTTTTTTTGTTTGTTTTTTGTTTTTTTCTCATTTCCCATTGATGCTCCACACTCCAGTTCAGTTGGTGGCGGTAATGCACCGAAAGCTGGTCTGCCAATTGCCAATAAATTAAGAAGAAGAAGGGCTGTGCAGGGCTGGGGTGCCTCCAGGACAGGTTTGAAAACCACTGGTCTAGACCAGTAGTTCCCAAACCTGTCCTGGAGGACCCCCAGCCCTGCACATTTTGTATGTCTCCCTCATCTATCACACCTGATTCAACTCATGTGCTCATTAGTAAAGACAGCAAGACCTGAAATGGGTGTGCCAGAAATAGAGAGACATACAAAATGTGCATGGCTGGGGGTCCTCCAGGACAGGTTTGGGAAACACTGGTCTAGACCACATATGTTCTTGCAGTAGCCTAATATGCTGTCTGTTTCTCTCTAGTTTGACTTGGTCAGCAGTATAGGTGAGAGTGCAGCTCTGGGGGCTTCTGGGGCTGTGCTGTGGGGGGCTAGTGCTGATTACAAAGACAAGGTAATATGTCTCTTAAATGGACAGTTCACTCAAAAATGGTTGTTCTATGTCAGGGGTGTCCAAACTCGGTCCTGGAGGGCCACTACCCTGTAGAGTTTAGCTCCAACCCTGATACAACTCACCTGCCTGTAGCATTCTAGTGATCCTGGAGGTGTTGTTTAGCTGGTTCAGGTGTGTTTGATTAGGGTTGGAGCTAAACTCTGCAGGGCAGTGGCCCTCAAGGACTGAGTATGCCCATCCCTGCTCTAGAAGCAGGATTGGACATCCCTGTTCTATGTTGTTCCAAATCCATATTATTTTCTTTCTTCTGTAAAACACAAAAGATGAGGTTCTAGCTGCTATTCCTGAGGCCGGTGATGTTGAGCTCAAAAATGCTGTCAACATTGCAATCACGTTTTCATCTTTTTGAACATGGAAAATCAAGATGCTCCATAGCAGCTTTGACACCAATGACAATTGGTAGGGGTAACAGCACACAATTTATGGTTTGGTACATACCTCAGTTTATGCAAAATATTTTAGCAAAATATGTACTTTATTAAGAATTATTGAGCTCCCATTCTATTGTCTGTTTGACACACTTGTGTGCGTTGATATTTGTTCAGTGAAGTCTATGAAGTTTAACGGAGACTTAATATAAAGCACATCTCAAAGTTTAGGACAACTGAGATTGTGTATTTTTAATCGGAGCTCACTCTGAATCATCTGCTATCACATACCGATATAAATGGTATTGCCCCATCTCATTTGGAAATGTACTGATATACTATATTGATATACCTTACAAAGTCAATATACTGCCCAGTCCAAACGATTGGTCACAAAATTCATAAAGCTTGATGTTTTTTGACATGAAACACTGACATAAGTCATGAAGCACCATACACAAAAACACATAAGATTTGAGAGCAACAACTCAGGATTAGATTCAGAAGACTTGGAATATTTAAGTTTTATGAACCACTTTTTGATACTTTTATGGTACTATGTTATCATTTCTAGAGCTTAATACATTATTTGATCCATGATAGAAAGAAAATCGTATGTTTTTGAAACGACATGAGCATGAACAAATGTTAATATTGTGTGAAAACTAATATTTTTAATGCTTCTCATTCCTTTCAGACCTCTTGTGAAGCCTTGTCTACATACCTGTCTGAGACTTTAAACCCCTATATTGGCAATGTCACCTCTGCGGCCTATTTATGCAGCAAAAGTCTCTGTCAAGGCAATGGACGTTGTGTCCGCAAAAACTACAACTCGGACGATTACCTCCACATTAGTTCAGAAAGCCACCAAATCATTAGGAAAGATGGGAAATACGTGGTCACAGGTAGCCCCTCCCCAAGTGATTTCACTTACTGGGAAAATAAATTTACCTGTCAGTGCTATGAAGACAGGAAGTGCACAGCTACTATACCTTCTTTCTAACAGAAAATGTTCAAGAATAAAGTATTTGGAAAGATTACACTACTTTATAATTTACAGTGACATTAGCATCCGAAGGAGAACAATTTCTGCGTTACCTGGCAGATAAGACATGAGCATACAGTATGTCAGCAGCTGTCTTCAATAAAGTGACTAAATATAACATGCAGTAAATACATTTGCTCTTGAAGTAAAAATGCTCTGTTCTTGTAGGACATCAGTTGCAGCTACATTAACATTTTTAATCGTTGGCTTACTTTTAGAAGACAGAAACTCAAGAAGAGCCGACCTCAACATGACCACTATAATGTAACGTGTGACCAAATTATACAACAATTTAACATGATATATGATTACAGGATCGAAAAGAACAGTTGCAGACTTCATAGTGGCTGGATAAGCACAACTTGTTCATTTTTTACACTAATGATATTTCCAGAGCACATGAATTTGTCTTTCTACAGTCTATTAAAATTGTCTAATGATGCCACAAAATGTCAAACACATTACAATTTTAAACAACTTTTGATAACACTATACAGAACACAGACATGCATGTTGGTGTCATTACAATGCAATGGTGAAAATAAAAAATTAATCTTTAAGAATCAGGGGCACCGTCAAGTCACCTTACATCTAAAAATAAGTTGAAGCACATCTGAAATGACAAACCTGCAACTTTCTCGAACTGCTCTTTGTTTCTCCACATAATTTCTGTGACACCAGGAAAAGTCTGCCTGGGGTCTGACATGACAAGCTTCTTCTGAACGTTAACCTGTAGACCTCACATCAACATGTTCCCACACAAGTAAGCCCTAATTCTTCACAGCATGGAAAGACAACTGAAATTGTCTTAAGATAATCTTCTACTGTACTTCATCCCTTAGGAAGAGTTTTAACCAAGAGGTTGCAGATTTCTGTAGCAACCACTAGGCGTCACTGTCTCTATATTAAATACACATTGTTTTAAACTATATCTGTAGAATTCGCCCTAATTTTTAAAGGGTTTGTTCACCCAAAAGTGAAAATTCTGTCATGTATTACTTACCTTCATGCCGTTCCACACCCGTAAGACCTTCGTTAATCTTCGGAACACAAATTAAGATATTTTAGTTGAAATCCGATGGCTCCGTGAGGCCTGCATAGCCAGCAATGACATTTCCTCTCTCAAGATCCATAAAGGTACTAAAACCACATCTAAATCAGTTTATGTAAGTACAGTGGTTCAATATTAATATTATAAAGCGACAAGAATATTTTTGGTGCGGCAAAAAAAACAAAATAACGACTTATATAGTGATGGCTGATTTCAAAACACTGCTTTAGGAAGCATCGGAGCATAATGAATCGGTGTGTCGAATCAGCGGTTCGGAGCGCCAAAGTCACGTGATTTCAGCAGTTTGGCTGTTTGACACACGATCCGAATCATGATTCGATACGCTGATTCATAACGCTCCGAATCTTCCTGAAGCAGTGTTTTGAAATCGGCCATCACTAAATAAGTCGTTATTTTGTTTTTTTTGGCGCACCAAAAATATTCTCGTCGCTTTATTATATTAATATTGAACCACTGTACTCACATGAACTGTTTTAAATATGTTTTTAGTACATTAATGGATCTTGAGAGGAAATGTCATTGCTCCCTATGCAGGCCTCACTGAGCCATCGGATTTCAACTAAAATATCTCAATTTGAGTTCCGAAGATTAACGAAGGTCTTACGGGTGTGGAACGGCATGAAGGTAAGTAATACATGACAGAATTTTCACTTTTGGGTGAACAAACCCTTTAAAAATTAGGGTGAATTCTACAGATATAGTTTAAAACAATGTGTATTTAATATAGAGACAGTGACGCCTAGTGGTTGCTACAGAAATCTGCAACCTCTTGGTTAAAACTCTTCCTAAGGGATGAAGTACAGTAGAAGACTATCTTAAGACAATTTCAGTTGTCTTTCCATGCTGTGAAGAATTAGGGCTTACTTGTGTGGGAACATGTTGATGTGAGGTCTACAGGTTAACGTTCAGAAGAAGCTTGTCATGTCAGACCCCAGGCAGACTTTTCCTGGTGTCACAGAAATTATGTGGAGAAACAAAGGGCAGTTCGAGAAAGTTGCAGGTTTGTCATTTCAGATGTGCTTCAACTTATTTTTAGATGTAAGGTGTTTTTTTGCATTTTTGGGTAAACTAACCCTTTAATATTATGTAAATAGGAATAGCAACTATCCCTGACTGTAGATGGCAGTGTGGTTGCGTCACAGCATTGCAGCTAGTCCATTTCTATGAACAGTAATACTGATCTCTAAGTATTTTAGTGAATCTGAATTTTCATTTTGAATCTGCAGTTCCCAAAAGTTACTCAATTGTAGGTCTATTTTACAGAACACAGGTATCTAAAGACCAGACCACCACCAGTTATGTTTCCAATTCACCCCTCAAATCACCATCAACGAATCCAACATTGCAAATATTGAATATTCAAGAGTAAATATGGCTTACACAGGTTGAGTTGGTAAAACTATGCATCTGAAGGAGACTATAGACTACTTAGTAGTCTATAATAAGTCCTTAGCATCTGTTTCAGCACCTATCTAGGCCTATACCTGCGTCCCTGTGGTTATGTCCTTTTTCTTCATTTAATTTAACATACAACATAGGCTTACATAGCCTACGTATCCATAAACACACACACACATGTAGGCCTACACACAGGCGATCCCTCTCCTCGATATTGTAATTAAGGTCGCATTATTTTCGATCACCCATCAAGTCAATATAATATCGATAGGCCTGTGTGTGAGATTCTAGAAACATCTTGTGCCCTGTCTCTTTTATCATGTGATCTTTCTCTGTACACCTTAAAAGGATGCAGGCCTCACGTCATAATAATGATTGACCTTATAGTCCTTTTATGTACTTCAGTCACTGAACTCCTAGTTTCACTTCTTATTTTCTAACTATATAATGTACCCCTAGATGAATAAACGGTGTGCCAATGATTGAACTGCACTCTGTGTCTGTCTCATTTTTTGGCATCCAGGTACCTGCTTTCTTGTGTGCTGGGTTGCTCAACCTAAAAAAGAGCTTCTCGAAATATTTGATCTTCAAATTATTTTATCTGACAGTCTGGGGGCTCGTCCGCGAAACAGGGGATTCTCCCTGAGAACTGGGAAAAGAGAAAAGCGCGCCGGGGATCGGAGGACCTACGGAAAAGGGGTAAGTGTTTTTTGGATATTTCTTGAAGGAAATATGGCACTTACCCCTGTAGGATCCTATTATAACATCTCGTGGAAATACGAGAGGTTTTTTTGTTATCACTGGTAGCTAGTGGAATTTATTCCTCCATTGTTGTTACACTACGGCTGGCAACAGTAGTTTTAATAAAACTACCTAATGAAATGCCGGTTGAATTCATGTTTAGAAACAATCAGGGATTTTACACTGAACCATGCGTCAGTAATATGGCAGGGTGGTCAGAACAAATGAAACCACAAATTGAAGTACCATACCCCCGAGAGGGTTCGTTCACAGACGAAAATATGCAATTGGCTAAACGTTTAGTGAAGGAAGGATGGGGTGACCCACAATGGGATTACGATTACATGACAAAAAGTTTTAATGTCTGGAAAGAAATGAAGAAAATTTGGGATGAGGGGCCAGAAAAGAAACATATAGCTGCTTATGTAGCCCAGAAAAAAGGACTCATAGCAGAAAGGCCCCCACCCTACAATATGGGTCTTGAATTATCTGCACCATCTGTGATAAAACCAAAAAGGTTGCAGAATGATTCGAAAGTTCCAAAAAGGGGAAGCAAAACTGAGTCCAGTCAGAATGCAATGGTGTGGCTTAGAGCTGGAAATGCAATATCTATGAAACCACTAAAAATGTCTGATATGGAATCAATATGCAAAAGCCTGCCTTCTCCTCAGAATCCTGGTAAATTTGTGACTGTTCTGCAAACGCATACAAAATATGCTCACCTTACAGGGGCAGATTACAGAGCAGTTTTGTTGAGAACATTGCAAGAAGATGTCACTGAGGCATTGTTAATGGATGAATGTCCAACACTGAAACGTGACAATGATAAACCAACAGGCTCGGGCACAGCTGCCTCACCCCATGTTTATTACTGGGAAGAGCCTGAAAATCATGATACCATTTTTAAAGAGCTAAGGGCTTTCTTAGACAAGCGCATAGGTGCAAGACAAGATTTATCCTTTGCTGCTAATACTAAGCAGAAGCCAAAAGAGTCTGCTTCAGACTTTTACATGCGGTTTAAGAAGGTATGGGTGGAAGAATCTAAACTTCCAATAAATACTGAAATGAAGGCTTTGTTCACAAATACCTTTTTGAATAATATGCAAAGCAAACAAGCGCAACTGATCAGAATTACAACAACTAATCTATTTAATATGGAAATAGATGCATTGGGACAGCGAATTAGGGAACTAGACTCGTCTGGAGGTTTCACAGTTAAAACTGAGACCGCAATGTT
This sequence comes from Anabarilius grahami, assembly GCA_003731715.1. NCBI lineage: Eukaryota > Metazoa > Chordata > Actinopteri > Cypriniformes > Xenocyprididae > Anabarilius > Anabarilius grahami. Next base: position 3,680,247 of record RJVU01047120.1, on the reverse strand, counting down.
TACAGAGCAAAAGCCCCAAGTGAGAGTTCATGACCAAAAAGTGAAAGTAAGACAACCCTCGGCCCAACAAAGAAACTCAGTAATAGTTTGCTACTACTGTGGCCAAGAGGGTCATGTACGCCGTGATTGTAGGGCATTGAAAGGTCAACAAAAGAGGAAGCCATGGGTAAAGCCACAGCAACAGAGAAATAAACCAGCAGCCACGTATCCTACTACATGGCACAACAATCAGCAATAGGGCCGCCCACAGAGTTCTGTCAGTTCCGATCTATCAATGATGACTCTAACCTTTTCAAATCATAGTGAAGATTTACCTTATATTTCATTAATGGTGCATGGTCAGCCACAAACGTTCCTTTTGGATTCTGGAGCAGATGTGACATCAATGACCACTGCACACTATGAGGGTCCAATTTCTAATCAAGTAGTTAACTCTGTGGGTATATCAGGAACTGACATTGCATGCCCTATAACACCTCCTTTGGAAGTAAGAGCTCCTGGATTTAAACCATTTTTCCATAAATTTACCATAATCCCGAATTCCCCAATCAATCTTCTGGGACGGGATATTATGCACAAACTCAATATGGATATTAAATTTACTGACAAACAAGTTGTGTTTTCCTTCCAATCTAGTTTGCAGGTCTCAGTGAATCCTTTACCTACATGGGAGGAGCCCAGTGAACCACAGTCTGTCTTACCACAGCCTGACACACCTCAGATGGTACATCACATGATTAACCCATCATTGTGGTCACAATACAAGGATGACACAGGTTTCATAGACATGGAACCTTATAAAGCTAAATTGAAGACTAACAAACCAGTCTATATTAAACAATATCCTTTGTCTAAAGATAAGGAACTTGGTATCAAACCATTAATTGATAATTTCGTCCAGCAGGGTGTCCTCATACCAATACATTCGCCATACAACACGCCTGTGAACCCAGTGGTCAAGGCCGATGGAAAAACATGGCGCTTGACCCAGGACTTGAGAGCTATAAATCAGTTGATAACACCGTTGGCACCGATCGTCCCCGACGTTCCAACTGTTGTTAACTCTATTCCGTGTACTCACAAATATTTCACGGTTATTGATCTTTGCGCAGCATTCTTCTCCGTACCTGTACATCCAGATACTCAGCCCATTTTAGCTTTTACGTTTCAGGGTAAACAGCTGACGTGGACACGCCTTGCTCAGGGCTTCATTGATTCGCCCGCCGTTTTCTCGGCAGCAGTGCAAAGAACTTTGGCTAAAATGACTGATTTGCCTTCTACAGTTTGTGTGCTTCAATACGCAGATGACATCCTGGTTTCCGGGGAGACAAAAGAGGACTGTGAAAAGGCCTCCATCATCGTCTGCAATGTGCTCGCCCAAGCAGGATTCAAGGTCTCCAGAGACAAGCTTCAGTGGGTCAAGTCTAAAGTGACATACTTGGGACACATCATAATGCCAGGTTTGAGAGCGATCTCGACTGATAGGGTCCAGATGATCAGAAAAATGAAGTCCCCTCGAACTGTGCAACAGCTTCAAAGTTTTCTGGGGTTAGTGAACTATTGTAGATCCTGGATACCTGATTATGCCATACATGATAGGCGTTTGCGAAGCCTGATTGACCACAAAGCTCCCCCAAGTACTCTTTTGAACTGGACTGATGAGGCAGAGATACATTTCACTGCCTTGAAACACGCCATCACTAAGGCACCCGCATTGGGCCTTCCCGACTATTCCCGAGATTTCCACTTGCATGTCCGCGAGGCGGAAGGGGTGGCTCTTGGCGTCCTGTTGCAACAGCATGGCTCCACATACAGACCATTAGCATACCTATCTAAGAAACTAGATAATATAGCTTCAAGTATGCCAGCATGTCTCCGTGCTGTAGCTGCGGCTGCTCTGGTTGTACAAATGGCAGAAAGAATGGTTTTATCACATCCGCTGATCCTTTATACCTCTCATCAGGTAGGAGCTATTTTACACAATATGCAAACGCAGCATATGACAGCGCAACGACGCTCAGGCTATGAGGCAATCCTGCTGGCTACCAAGAACCTCACCATTAAGCCAACAGCATCCATCAACCCTGCGCTATTAGGCATTCTAGGTATGGCTGACATGGTAGATAATGCGACGGATCATGATTGTATCATTGAATTGACTTCCTCATGTTCTTCCAGGGCCGATCTTTTGGATACGCCCCTGGATGGGGGGGAGAATATTTATATTGATGGGTCATGTTCAAAACCTTCTGATGGCGTCTACCTTTGTGGTTATGCTGTGGTGTCAGACACTGGAGAGGTAATAGAGGCTTTCGCCTTGGATTATAATTCGGCCCAAGCTGCTGAATTAGTAGCATTAATTCGAGCATGTGAACTGATGGCAGGAAAACGTGTAACTATTTACACTGATTCAAAGTATGCATGGGGGGTGGTGCATAATTTTGCTAAAACATGGGAAGCTAGAGACTTTAAAACAGCAGATGGCAAACCCATAGCTCACTCTAACTTAATAGGACAATTGACTAAGGCAGTACAGTTACCCTCCGAAGTGGCCATAGTAAAGGTAAAAGGTCACGCGGTAGGGGACGACGAACAAGCGGTGGGAAACAGAAACGCAGACGAAGCCGCCAAGGAAGCGGCAAAGGCCCAAATCAAATCGACATTTGTTGTGGGTAACCAGAGTCAGGTAACTATGGCTACGCATATAACTAATATACCTGACATTGACATTAAGATCCTGCAGAGTCAACCAACACAGGCTGACTTAGAGCATTGGGGAAAACACGGATGTGCCCCAGATAAAGATGGGATCTTTAGAGACGAAAAGGGAAGAATAGCGCTTCCGAAGTTAGGATTAATAATCCTAATCAGGCACTACCATGGTTTGTCACATACAAGTTGTGCAAAAGTAGTAAAAGTAATCAATCAATTGTATTGTATTGCAGATGTACACAAAACTGCGAAGCTCGTGTTAGATGCATGTCTTACATGCGCAAAAGTAAATCAGCACAGACCAGTTAAACATGATGCACTGCCGCATCCGCAAGCACCATTTCAGAATGTGCAGATTGACTTTACGCACATGCCGCCAATAGGTAATCTGAAATATCTTTTGGTAATTGTGGACCGATTTTCAAAGTGGCCAGAAGCATTTCCATGCACAAAAGAAGATGCTAAAACTGGGGTAAAGATTCTAAGCAAAGAAATAATTCCTCGATTTGGCATACCTACCACTATTGAAAGTGATAATGGGACGCCATTCACCTCAAAGGTAACGCAGCTCTTGGCCAAGGCATTATCAATTGATTGGCGGTTTCACATCCCCTTTCACCCACAATCTTCTTCGAACATTGAACGTCTTCATCAGACGATCAAGAGAAGGCTCACGAAAGCCTGCATAGATACCGGAAAGAAATGGCCAGATTTGCTACCCATGGTATTGACAGAAATAAGAATGACTCCATCTTCCACTACTAAATTATCGCCGTTTGAAACACTAATGGGCAGGCCTTTCCCGACCCCATGGGTCAAAGGTCGTGCAGGCATTACTTCCCTAGGTGATCTGGAGGTGATACAGGAGGACTACGTAACTTCCCTCATCGAGAAACTGAATTCTATATGTGCTGATGTTTCTCTGTGTCTTCCTCTTCCCTCAGAAAAGCCTATTCAGTGTGCTGATCAAAAGCTTGAAACCGACGAAGGTGGGAGAGCCGAGGTATCTTGGACCTGCTACGGTGATCGCTGTAACGAGGACAGGAGTTCTGACAGACTACCAACCACAGTGGATACACGCTTCGAGAATAAAGCACTGTCCTCCAGGAGAGCAGGCAAGCTCCAATTCAGAATAGAATCTCAAAAGGGGATTCACCTTACTGCCTAACAGGGAGGAGCAAACCACTGATTAAGCTGAGGAAGGAACTACCTCTAATAGTGAGGTGGGGGTTATCCAAAGCGGGAAGATAGATGGCCCATTGAGCCAAACAGTGTTAACTCCTTACACACCCCTGTATGCACTAAGGGCCAAATTTTTATTAATGGATATATTACCTCTAGAGGGATTTACACAGTGTTCAGTTGCAGAAGCTGTTGCAGCGTTCAACAAAAATACTGTTCACTTAGCTAAGCGCTCCCTAGAGGAAGAACCAAGATTGGAAGAGATCATTTTTGAGAGACCATATCCAAACACAATCATGTTTTCCCTGTTCACAACAAAGTATGGAACCTTCAAAGTGTTTAAAAAGGATATATGGATATGTGTATGTATGTCTACAATAATCAAGTTATGTGCACAATTATGTTTTAAAAGTAAGACATTCCGTCTTAAAGTGGCCATTGTGAGATTCTAGAAACATCTCGTGCCCTGTCTCTTTTATCATGTGATCTTTCTCTGTACACCTTAAAAGGATGCAGGCCTCACGTCATAATAATGATTGACCTTATAGTCATTTTATGTACTTCAGTCACTGAACTGCTAGTTTCACTTCTTATTTTCTAACTATATAATGTACCCCTAGATGAATAAACGGTGTGCCAATGATTGAACTGCACTCTGTGTCTGTCTCATTTTTTGGCATCCAGGTACCTGCTTTTCTGTGCTGGGTTGCTCAACCTAAAAAAGATCTTCTCGAAATATTTGATCTTCAAATTATTTTATCTGACAATCAACTAAACAAATTTCCCAGCGTCATATATGAACTATTTGTCATCGAATGGAGAGCCCCATTCCATCTAACATTTACATACTGTGTTGATAAACTTACTCCTGCGCCCCTTATCGAGGTAAATAAATGTAAATAATTTGGATTTCATCGATATTTTAAGTAGGCTAATTTTGAGTTTCTCTTCACCTGTTGCGTTTACCACCAGCAGGCTTGATATTTGACATTGATTGGTTATTGATTCCTAATGAGGCAAATTTCTTTTTAAATTTCAATTTACCCGAATTCACCCTAATACTTAATATTATATATAAATATGAACAGCAACTATAAATTCATATTTAGCTATTATTATGCCTATTAATTTTACCTTTCCCTGACTGTAGATGGCAGTGTGGTTGCGCCACAGCATTACAGATAGTCCACATTAATACTGATCTCTTAAGTATTTTATTGAATCAGATTTTTTTATTTTATTTTTTTTGTCTAAGGTTCCCAAAAGTTACTAAATTGTAGGCCTATTTTACAGAACACGTCTCTAAAGACCAGACCACCACCAGTTATGTTTCTAATTTACCCCTCAAATCTCTGAGCTACAGTAGAGCCACCGCATCTGTAATGTGTGTGCCATACAGTAAGACCAGACGTATGTTTTCAGCTGAAACTGCAATATCAACATGATCAACAAAAGAGCCTGCAGTGACCGCCTGTGACAGGCATAGTGTTCTGCCCCTGAAGGGGGGGCTGGTCTGCGCTTCTACAGGGTGACATGACGCAAATGTCCCTGGACAGACAAAAGACAGCTTTTACTATTGAGTAACCAAACAGAGACTGCAACAGTGACTCTATAAAATAAAGGAAAACATGCAGCTAAAAGGCAGGGGTGAGAAAATGCAAGTCAGCTGTTGGGGAATGTGTGGGTACACATTAACATGAAAATTATTACTGACAAATATCAACTGTAATGCAATAAATACATGCAATAACACAACTACAAAAATATCACAATATCATTGTCCTATGATACATTATTATGGAAGCTTAGTGTTTCTTCCACAGAATAAAAGGTAATAGCAACTTTTTAAATCACAATTCAGACTTCTTTTTTCAGAATTGCTAGCCATAAAGGCAACTCTCAATTTTGAGTTTATAACTCAATTCTGACTTTTTTTTTCTCTCAGAATTTAGAGTTCATCTTGCAATTCGAACTTTATAACTCACAATTGCAAGTTTAGCCTATATCTCACAATTCTGAGAAAAAAAGTCTGAATTGCAAGATATAAACATGCAATTTTTCTCACAATTGCGAGTTAATATCTCACAATTCTGATTATTTCTCGCAATTCTGAGTTTATAACTTGCAATTCTGACGTTTTTCTCAGAATTGCAAAATATAAACTTGGAATTGCAAGGAAAAAGTCAGTATTGTAGCTATTGTGAGATATAAACTCGCAGTTGCTAGGGGGTAAAAAAAAAGAGAGTCAGAATTGTGAGATAGAAAGTCGCAATTAGCCTACCTTTTTATTCCGCAGTGGAAACAAATGTTCATACTTAACTCGTGCTGGTAAAAAAAAATAAAAAAATAAAATCCATCCAACATGATCTGCCTTTGAACAAACAAAGCTTTTAAACTGACAAAATGCAATTTTAATGCATTCACATAATTGTGGATTTCACTGTCAATTGGACTGCAGTAGATCTGTATGTGTCTTTTCTCTGATGCCTGCAAATATGTTGGTGCCTCAGGTCAAAATGCGGGCTGTCATTGCCCTAACAAGGATGTGTGGTGTTTATGGCTCCCCTTTACATCGACCTACTGACATAGATTCTGAACCCTGCCTTTGAGGCCATCTGTCAGACTCAATCTGGCTATAAACCTCCCGAAAACACATATGCGAATTCCCACAAGACTATGTAGCTATATCTTGCCAAATTAAAGGGATATTTCACCCCAAAAATATTTTTTTTGATGTTTTTTGTTATCATTTACTCACCCTCATGTCATTTCACAAAAACACAAAAAAATAATTTTACAGAAAGTACTGGTCATTTCTTCAATGCATTTAGGCTACAGCAGTGTTTCTCAACTCCAGTCCTCAGGACCCACTGCTCTGCACATTTTGTATGTATCCCTTATTTAACGCACCTGATTCAGATCATCAGCTCGTTAGGAGAGACTCCATGACCTGAACTGAGTGTGTCAGGTAAGAGAGACATANCAATTTTAATGCATTCACATAATTGTGGATTTCACTGTCAATTGGACTGCAGTAGATCTGTATGTGTCTTTTCTCTGATGCCTGCAAATATGTTGGTGCCTCAGGTCAAAATGCGGGCTGTCATTGCCCTAACAAGGATGTGTGGTGTTTATGGCTCCCCTTTACATCGACCTACTGACATAGATTCTGAACCCTGCCTTTGAGGCCATCTGTCAGACTCAATCTGGCTATAAACCTCCCGAAAACACATATGCGAATTCCCACAAGACTATGTAGCTATATCTTGCCAAATTAAAGGGATATTTCACCCCAAAAATATTTTTTTTGATGTTTTTTGTTATCATTTACTCACCCTCATGTCATCTCACAAAAACACAAAAAAATAATTTTACAGAAAGTACTGGTCATTTCTTCAATGCATTTAGGCTACAGTATCATAAAAGTAGTTCACTTTTAAGTCTTCTGACTGATGTCATATGGTAGTTTTTTTTTTGTGTGAGGAAAAGACCAAAACTCATTAATCAAACTCTTCTTGGCACGCTCATGAGAGAACAACGTCCAATTTGTTAATGAATCAATCATTTGAATAAGATCTTTTTGAATCGGTTGATCCGGTTCACAAACGGTCTTACGTATGTCCAAAATCGTTTAATTCTCTGACGGTGCGTTCCAAACGCGATATAGCTATCGCCTTCCGAATTAAGGGCACTTCGGAGTGAAAACAATCATGGCCGCCATATTGAAGGGTCGTTCCAAACCGAAGTGCCACTTCAAAGGGCCCTTTGGAATGAAGGATTTTGAAGGGTACAACTGATGGACATTTTGGGCCCCCATGATCCTTTGCACAGTGAAGTTGTTTGACGTCACAGAATGGGTACAGGAGGCTCGGAGTTCGATTTTACCTATAAATGTATTTTTCAATACTACTGTAATATTTATAGGAATTAGATTGGGTAGGCTACATGATTATGGTCAAAATGACATTGTACTTCAGCAAAAATACTTTACAGCTCCCTTTATCAGTCCATTCAAATGTTTCAAATGCATAGACACAATATACAATATGGTGCAATAACCCAAAAATAAATAAATAAATAAACTAACGTTAAACAATGGGTGCAGCTTGCACAATCTATCCTCCTTGATAGTCTCGTTAAGATGACGCAGAAGTGCGTTCCAAAAAAATAGTTTTTTTTACCCTTACACCCTTCGAAGCTCTCACTCCAGAGGGTAAACCCTTTGAAGGGATTAGGGCATAGGGATGAACCCTTCCGAATGGAACGCAGGGTCTATATTAGGACACTGACCTTATGCGCCAGAGAAACAAGCGCACCGCCATCTTTGAACTTCCATTTTAGTTCTGTATATTTCTATGGCATCGTTGTCAAAGAATAGAATAATAAATTTTTTCGGACAAAGCAACAGTAGCTACGGGGGGTGGGTCTTTGCGAAGGGTCAATTGGCTTTTTATATGATGAACAGATTTAATCTAGACTTTTATGCATAAATAAACACTGATCAGCGAACCTACACAGTGCACTCAAAAATGGTAAACAGAAGATCAACCGTACCTGCTTGACGTGTAAGAACAAACTTCATTGGTTCTCGCAAGTCAAGCAAGCATAAAGACAGAGCGCAACGCGTCATAATCTGAAAACCACGCCCACCCAACCATCTCCATTGACTTTGTATTGCGTGAGGCTGCCTCCTTGTCATTTCTGACTTATAACAAAAAACAGAACGATGTCTATAAGCTGCTATGTGACAAGGTGTACAGCAAACAAGCTGAAAAATAATCCAGAACCAAAAACCCAGAAGTTTTTATAAGCTGTCGGCCCAAAAAACGAGTGTTTAAGGACACAAAAGTGGATACAGACAATTGAGATAGAGCGCGACATGTTATATTACACTGAGAACTACGCCCACTGGAGGGGAACGTAATCAGCGACATGAAATATAATATATAAAACTGACATCTGTATATTTGACTTATCAGTGACTAAATGTTTACTACACAAGTAGGCTTACTGAGTGTCAGGATCCCAAAATTAACCCATTCTTCCTGCAGATGCTTCACTTCTTATTGCCTGTATCCACGTTTTTCTCCTTAAAGGCTGGCTTTTACGGTTCGGTAGCTTATAAAAACTTAGTTCTGGGTTTTTTAGCTTGTTTGCTGTACACCTTGTCACACAGCAGCTTTTAGACATTGTTCTGTTGTCAGAAATGACAAGGAGGCAGCCTCACGCAATACAAAGTCAATGGAGACGGTTGGATTGTCATGGTAGCAAATGAAGAGACATGAAAATTCATTTCCAGAAAAAAAAACTCTTTCCAATTTATGACTGGGATCAGCATTATAAGGTGGGTTTTAATGGAATAAAGTACTGGTCTGTGATGGTCTGATATAATTTTTGGAACAAAAATGTTACTCTATGCTCTAACATACAAATGAATGATGACACATGGTCAGCGTTTTGCCCTTGAGTTATGTGATTCATAATGCCTGTTAAACAAATGTCTGAGGCTTCAGTGGACTAAAACACCTCTGATTAATCGCACACAAGGCGACGTTGACCTACTTTTAGAACGTTCCATTTTGATGTTTTCAGTTCCGTTTGAAAAGTATACATTTGATTTTCTTTCTCAGATGTCTTTATATGTCATTATTAGTTGTTTCTTCTCTTTATGGTTCATGCATCGAAACAACATTCAGAATATCAATTGCCTGCCTAGAAGTGATTTTTCCTATCGATTAATCTTTATTTTATGGAGCCCTGCACAAGACATGCAAGAAAATATATATCGTGGCCATGTATTAAGAATTTATTCTCTCGTTTTAGGAAATCTTGGCCACGATTTGTTTTGTTTTAAAGGGATAGATCACCCAAAAATGAAAAATCTGTCATCGTTTACTCACCCTGAAGTTGTTCCAAACCTGTATGAATTTCTTTCCTCTGCTGAACATAAAAGAAGATATTTTGAAGAATGTCGGTTACCAAACAGTTAACAGGCCCCATACCGACATTCTTCAAAATATCTTCTTTTGTGTTCAGCAGAAGATGTAAATTCAGCAGAAGAAAGAAATTCATAGTTGCAAAGTTACTAATAGTAATCGGAATAAAGTGTAACCAGCAATATTTTAATGAATAAGTTCAAATCAAAGCTCATTTAGGACAACATTATGCCCAAGACATGGTAAGTCCTACTAAACATCTTGCTCATCTATATACACACACATAATTAAACTCCATCATGCATGATGAGATATTTGCTCGGGGATCAAGAATGAAATCTCATTAGCACAGGCCCGGCACGATCAGCAATTACTCAATTTACTTGTCAGCTACGGGCCCAGAAGTAATGCATCGCCATTCCTCTGCACAGATGGGCAATATCCACCATCGTCCTCTCTCCACTTTCTTCTTTTCTTTCCCTCTTTTTCAGCCTCCTGTGACTTTCTGCTGATGGAGTGAGAAGCAGCTGTCCTTCCTCCATCCACTTCCACACAGTTCCAGAGAAAGTGGAATCACAGTTTGACTTGCTGTATTAAAGCGCAGAGAGGTGATAAAATTGCATTCTATATACACCACAATTGTGCGGTTATTTATAAATGTGCTAGAACTAATTTATAGAATATAAAAATTTTGGATATATACAGAGGGATTCCCAAATCTAAGACAACTTTACATTTTTTTTCATTAAAAAACAGTGCAGATATTAGGCCCCGTTTACACTAGTGCGTTTTCATTTTAAAATGGCGTTGAAAACGATTCTCGTCTACACTGGCGTTTCCACAGTAGTGTAAACAACAGGCGTAACCGTAGCAAAAGTTATGTGTTTTAAAACGAAAACATGTGTAAACAGGGCCTTTGTTTATATTCTCATTTAATTACAATTTTGGATCTCAGACTTTTGGACCCCACTACAAGACTTAAGGGCTGCTTACACGACACCGTTTTCAACTAAAAATTGAAAACTTTTTATGCGTTTTGGCCATTCATTTACACAACAATGGCATTTTGGGAGCCTGAAAATACAAGCTTTTGAAAACGGGTTTCAAAGTGCAAGTTTTTGAAAACAATACCGTAATGCGTATTACATATTCAGTCTATAGGAGAGTAGTGTTTCTTTACAAAGTGACATCGCCAACTACTGGCCTGGCATGAATAATACAGCATCTTTAGTCGCTTTAGCGGATCTGTGTGAACAGAGATCGTTTTGACAAAGTTGTTGTCTGTACACTCTAAAAAATGCTTGGTTAAAAACAACCCAAGTTGGGTTGAAAATGGACAAACCCAGCGATTGGGTTGTTTTAACCCAGTGGCTGGGTTAAATGTTTGCCCAACCTGCTGGGTAGTTTTATTTAACCCAAATATTGTTTAAAAATTACTGTATTTCTTGCTTAAAATGAACCCAAAATATGTTGGAAATTAACATTTATTAATATGTTTAATAAACAAACATTTATTAATACTTTTTTTGAATAATATTTAAACAATAAACATTTATTAAATTGCTTATTAATAAATGCTCATCTTTTTGATTATTATTGTTGCCTCTAGTAATTATGAGTCTGATTTTTAATTTCCAACCTATTTTGGGTTCATTTTAAGCCAGACATATAGTAATTTGTAAACAATTGTTGGGTTAAATAAAACTACCCAGCAGGTTGGGCAAACATTTAACCCAACTGCTGGGTCAAAACAACCCAATCGCTGGGTTTGTCCATTTTCAACCCAACTTGGGTTGTTTTTAACCAAGCATTTTTTAGAGTGTATACAAAAAAAGCAAAAGAAAATCATTGTCGTGTAAACAAACCCTTAGTTTGTAAATACCTGATTTTTACAACATTTATTGTTAACAAAATATTAAAAATATTAAATTAAAAAATAAAAAAAATTAATAAAACAAATTTATTTATAGTTAT
>RJVU01047120.1:3647875-3668377 GCA_003731715.1 Anabarilius grahami | reverse complement strand
ACAATTTAAAAAAAAATGTGGTCAAAATGAGATTTATTTATTTAACATTTATTTTTAAATAAATGTAAATAAATTAATTTAAAAAAATTATAATTTAGTAAAATAAAAATAAAATTTTTTTTTTTTTTACCTATCATACAAAAGGTGAATTTGCTTAATTTGAAAAGGCGGCCTATAATATTGAGTTCTCAGGAGAAATTTTAAATTTTATGGTGACCTTTTCTACCTTGCATTTGACAAATGACAACCACATCAAAGTGACAAGACTATTGACAGCTTTCTCTGGAAACCCCTCAGCACAAGCTGCCCTTCCTGTCATGCAACCGGCATGTGAAAGCATGTGAGGTCTGATATGGAAAAAGGTGACCTTCTGGCATTCTCAAGCTTTTCACCCACTGAATTGTGCAGAGACACTTCTGATTATATCACTTTGATGGATTTTGACAGCAGAGCAGCCATGATTTTTTTGAAGAAGATAGTTTCGCATCATTAACATTGAAAAGGAACAAAAGAAAAATATCTAAAGCAAGCGAAACTAACTAGGATATGTGCAAAATTTAGCATTCACCTCAGAGAGGAAGGTGGCCATGATTTTGGATATCAATGCATGTAGACGCAAACATATTTGACTAAGTAGTTTATTGGTCTCTTGAACGCTTAAAATGAATTATAACACCTCAGTGTATCTTGCGGCCCTTTTGTTTGTGACCACTGAGTCGAAGGCCAGTAATGCCCATTTGGCTTTCTTTCACATGCCATAAAACATCCACACAGGGCAGTGATTGTTTCCTTTCGACCCCGAATGCCACAGTGACGCAAACAGTTTCCTTTGTCCTAATGAAAACTCTGCAAATTTATTTGTTCTATTTAGCTAAAAGGTCCATGTCAGAATGTGTTTTGATATGCTGAGACAAAGCATAAGGTTTTGAGAATGAGGGTTTACAGAGATACACTGTACAAGAAAAGAACGAGGAAATGGAAACTGATTCAAAATGAAGAATCACTTCACGAAAAAGACTTTCTGTATTTGCAAATGTACAAGAAGACAGAACTAAGCTGCCTTTACCAACTTTACAGGCGAATCCTAAAGAATAGAGATGGTTGAAAAAGGATGTTTTCTCTATTTCAGAGAGAGAAGGAGGAAGGGAGACAATGCAGAGATTGTTTATATACACCCAGTAAAACATTATTATGCTAGTGGATGTTGATGCATATTTAAACCTCCTCCACTCTCAGGATCTGTAACAAATACAACTGGGTCCAAACATCTGAGACAACTAGAGGAATGTGTTGGATTTTCCCCATTTTTAAAAGCATCGACAGTATTTTTTTCTGGTTTCGTTAAGTGCTTGTTTACGCACACACAGAGCATTAGCATAAATGCTACATGGCTAAATGCCTCAAGAACAATATTTTTGTTTTTAACTGGTGACTCAGAATGCTGATTAACATCTACTCAGACTGCATGTTCAGTCCTGTGGGCCACTATGCTTCAGCACATTTTTTATTTAATCTGACAATTAAAGTGAACTGTGGATTTTGGATTTTTCAGATAAGACCATAATGTTTTCTTAAAATCAGTCTGAAAGCCTTCACTTTGCTTGACTCTTGCGTTGTCAGTACAAGATCTTGTCCAAAAATTGATGGAAATAAATGTTGTGCATCAATTTTTGGACATTGCAAGAGTCAAGCACTCTGTAAAGTCTACTCCAGCACATCCCAAAGACTTTCAATGAATTTAAAGTCTGGACTCAGAGGTGTCAATTCATGTGTGAAAATGATTCTTCATGCTCACTCCCGACAATTCTTTCACAATTTGAGCCTGATGAATCCTGGAAAATGGCCATGATGTGTCTTCCTACATGAAGAAATGAAACGCTACACACTCCATCAATTAGGGTTAGAAGAACTGTTACCAAACATATAACATGCTAGAAACATAATAATGAACCTGTGGTTCAACCTTAATATTATAAAGCGACGAGAATCCTTTTTGTGTGCCAAAAAAACTAAATAACTACTTTATTCAACAATATCTAGTGATGGGCGATTTTAAAACACTGCTTCATGAAGCTTCGAAGCTTTACAAATCTTTTGTTTCGAATCAGTGGTTCGGAGCACCAAAGTCACATGATTTCAGTAAAGGAGGCTTCGTTACGTCATAACTGTTTCGAAATTTCAAAGGGTCACGTGACTTTGGCAGTTTGATACGCGCTTGTAAAGCTTCGAAGCTTCATGAAGCAGTGTTCGCCCATCACTAGATATTGTTTTTTTTTTTGGCACACAAAAAGTATTCTTGTCGCTTCATAACATTAAGGTTGAAACATTGTACTCACATGAACTTGTTTAAATATGTTTTTAGTACCTTTCTGGGCATTGAAAGTGTTAATTATCTTGCTGTCAATGGAGGCCTCACTGAACCAAAAATATCTTAATTTGTGTTCTGAAGATGAATGAAGGTCTTACAGGTGCGAAACAACATGAGGGTGAGTAATTAATGACAGAATTTTCATTTTTGGGTGAACTAACCCTTTAAATCCAAACAGTGGGCAGAGTATGTTAATATCAATTCCATCTAATTATATATTCAAATGCAATTTCTCATAAATATTGATAAAATATCTTTAATAATAGATATTTAATATAATAGACAATAGAATATAGATATAAGAAAATAATTTTTTCTTGGATAACATGTTTTTACAGTAATTCTTGAAAAAATTGATAATTTGCAATTAATAAAAAGTGAGTAAATGAAGTAATAGCAAGGCAAAAAATGTTTGTGCATTCACTCATTAATGTGAAGTTACTGATTAGACACAATATGGCTTAAGTTCCCATACCTGGGATTACAAAAGGTATATACAGTTTTTTAAATGCATTAGGAGGGTTAAAAATAAAGGTTGCAAAAGAGGGTTCTTGCTGCGATGCCATAGAAGAACAATTGTGGGTTTCCTAAAGAACCTTTCAATGGACAGTTCTTAAAAAAACATGTTTTTCCTAAAGTGTGCAAAGGAACATTTTAATAAATAACCTTTTTTCACTATAAAGAACCTTTAATAATAATGTAATAGAAAGGTTTCCATGGATGTTAAAAGTTCTTCATGGAACCATTAATGCTAATAAAGAACCTTTATTTTTAAGAGAGGTCTCAGGCTTGTGTATATATTCTTAATTCTATATGCAAATAGCAATTATAAAATAATAGCCCATAAATCCCTATAAATATTAATAGTACTTTAATTAAAGCATTTGTTACTGGGAAAATTACTTTGCCAAGTCGAGATAAAAGGAATTTAATAATCAATGAGACACTCATTGTATAATGAGCAGAGGTCATTTCCTGTACATTGTCAAGTGGTGCACAATTCCACAATCTCACAGATTTGAGAACCCTTCCAGTTTTGAGCAATAAAATGTAAAAATATGCTCATTTTAATTTTATTTGACATTAAAATGTCTGGACATATTAAAGTAATGTAGTGTCAAACTGTCATATTAAACAAATTGCTGTGATTTCCCTGAGGACGAAATCAAAGGTTTAGGATAATGCTGATGACGGGGCAACAGGAGGGGATGTGGGCAGTTCCGTTGTGTGAACATCAGAACAGCTCAATTAAGCTTTTCAAAAGGGACCTTTAAACAAACTTGAAGGTTCTCCTCCAACAAACAGCAATTTGGCAGTGCCAACAATCCCATAATTCCCCTTCATAAGGGCAGCCGAGGAGGGGGACTGCAAATAGTACATACAGTGTGTTTGTGTGTGTGACAAAGACGAGAGCCGCTCACACACAGGGAAGAGTTCACAGGGAACTCATTAACGCATTCAAGCGTCCATCACAGGCGGTGACCTAGAAATAAGGGACAATTCCACAAAAGGAAAAACAAGACAATAAGGCCCTTCTTTTCCATGGATGGCATCCACTCAATTAGATGGATCCAATTAGAAAAGATGCTAAAAAGCGGACAGTCTTTATGAGCATGGGTACCATTGTGGCCCATACACCTAAAACTGTTCCCATCAGCGTAAACATTGTCTGGGAAGATAGTGTGCATATCCCACAACAGGACAGACAAGGCAACATTAAAAGATGACATTGTAAATCTTGATTATGATATAAGAAATTATGACATTAGTAATAAGATGCCCTAATAAGAAGCGATAAGAGAAAACAAAAATGAGACAAACAAATGTCTGAACAACAACGTAGTGGCATGATGCACTCATCATTCATGAAATATTAATATGACACGTGCTGTTCAAAAGAATGACTGTTTGTTGGTGCCTATGAATCATTTATTAGGCCAAAGTGTGGGTCTGAATGATGTAATCTACTTAAATATGCATGAGAATGTCATCACTGAAAAATCTCAGAGCGCCTTAAAATAAAATACAAGCTAATCTTTATGATAGAAACAGATTTTGATTAGATAAGTCAAGCTAGGTACAAGTGGAAACTATACAGAGGAGATGGAAACAATGCTGTCAGTTACAATATTATCACTCTTGCATTGTTCCAAACCTTTCATTCTTCTGTGCAATACAAAAGATATTTTGAAAAGTTTTGGGGTCATTGGGGTTCAAATTCACATTGGCCTGAATATTTTTCAAAATATCCACAGTAGAAAGTGTCATACTTTTGGAACGACATAAGGGTAAATGTCAAAACTATTACGTAATTTTCATTTTTGGGGTGAACTACATTTGCTTCTCAAGAAACATTTCTTATTTATTAGCAATGTTGAAAACAGTTGCGCTGCTTAATGTTTTTGTGGAAACTGATTCATTTTTGAGGAATAGAAAGTAAAAAAAAAAAGAAAAACATTTATTTGAAATATTTTCCAACAATGTAAAAGTCTTTACTGTCACTTTACTGTTAAAGGATAAGTTTACTTTAAAATGAAAATTACCCCAAGCTTTACTCACCCTCAAGCCATCCTGGGTGACTTCCTTCTTTCTGATGAAAACAATCAGAGTTATATTAATAAATATCCTGACGCATTCAAGCTTTATAATGGCAGTGAACAGGATCAACGAGTATTAATCTCAAGAAAGTGCATCCATCATAAACATACTCCACACGGCTCCGGGGGGTTAATAAAGGCCTTCTGAAGAGAAGCGATGTGTTTGTGTAAGAAAAATATCCATATTTAACAAGTTTTAAATTAAAATATCTAGCTTCTGCCAGACCGTCGTCCGTATTCAATTTTGGAAGAAAGCACAACTGTTGTGTTTTGAATCGCAAGATTTTTACCCTTTCTTCGTAAGATGATACGGAAGTCTTGTTAAATATGGATTTTTTCTGTAGTACATTCGCTTTGCGTTCGCTCTGCATAGTATATTCTGTAGGATATTTTTCTGTAGAAACTGTAGTATATCCTTTTAAGGTATCATATTAGTCTCTTGATGTAAATGCTGTTCCAAAAGGTAGAAAACACCTTACTCTGGATACTCAGAGTAGGCCAAAGTTTAATTGCATGTACAGTATCTGAAATCAATCCCAGAATGCATTGTAAAAAACATTCAAGATGGCAGAATGGTCAAATGTTGATTACATGGTAACATCTAACTATACGGCTATGAACTGTTGCATCTCTTTTGATTTAACTCATTCTGCATTCTGGAGAGCATTTCAATTCGGTCACTTAGATTCTATTTCTGTTAAGATGCTGCCTTGGAAGGAAGCTTCCTGTGTAGGAAGTAGACAGCTCACTAGGGTTTGTAGCTGATCTTAAATGTATAGTAAAAGAGACGAGATTGCTCCTCAAGCAGTACAAAAGTACATTTTTCTCTTTGATTCTAAATGGCCAATAAACATCCAGACCACAATAACGAAACTCCAGCTGTCCTACATCTTTCCCCACACTCCCAATCCAATCCGCACTTCTGTCCGTGAGGTCATGGAATCCGCTGCAGTATGAATGCCTAATGCTGAACTGGCCATGGCCTTAAACAATAGCCTCTGTGTGCTAGGAAAGTACTGAACAGCATTGATGACCCAGAGTCCTGTGAACCAACACCATCAAGAATGAAGATTGGTAGAAGAATTGATTGGTAAAGGATATGCTGATATATAGTGGCATGATCTCCAGTTTCAGTTCATAACACTCAAGTTTTATCTGTAAGAAAATCCTTTTAAGATCTTTCAATTTATGTTTTTTTTTATTATTATTAAAAAGTGACATGTCTTGGCTAAAACAACAGCTTCTTCAGTGCTTTCCAGAGGTTGAAGAGCATCACAAGTTCTGCTAGCAAATACAGAGTGAATTTAATACTTACATAGCAAGGGAGCTAGGCTTAACGTTAAATCGATTCACAAGAATCGCCAGTTTCCACAACACCAAAACGTACTACAAACAGCCATTTTCTATATCTTCCATAAGTCTCAGAGACACTTTGATCAAAAATACAAATACACCAAATTAAAATGAAAAGATATTGGGATAAGAAAATTGTGCAAATATAACAAATGCATGTGAGTTAATTCATAATCCTTCTAGACTTCCTATAAACTTGCAAGAAACTACACAAGGTACATATGTCTTCTTTTGTAAACATCAATAGGCAGTTGCATCTCTAAGGGCCATTTACACCTGGTATTAAGATGTGTTTTGGTCGATCGGATCACAAGTAGACGAGACAGACACATACCTGTTTACACCTGGTGTTTTAATCCATCTCTTTTGTCCACTTTCGACCACTTCTGTCCTGATTTCTTTGAGGGGAGGGTCTATGGGTGGGTAAATGTATGGGCCTTTTCTGATCTTTCGATCTAATGGATGAAATAAGCTTACGCAATTTACATGTGATCGCGTTTCGTTTGTTAATGCTCTGACAGCCACAAGACCATGCCGAATGCGGTGAGTGCATGTTAGAAATCAGGACTGGTGAGAGAACATTGTGCTTGGTACATTTTTTTTATCTTTAAACCAAACTTGGGTCTTCAGCCGACAAAGTTTAAATTCGGTCTGGCTTGCGTGCTTCCTATAATGTTATGCATTAGGTCAGTAGGCGGAGAGTAGGCGGTCTTTTGTGGCTGTTTGAATGCATTCGACCACATGAGCGTCTACACTATGAAAGGAATCCGTTCTAATACGATTTCAACTACCTCTGGAAGTGGTCGCAAGTGGGCAAGCTCAAAGTGTTTTAGACCCCGTTTACACCCGTATTTAGCATCATCCACGTGTGATCCGATAGACCAAAATGCATCTTAATACCAGGTGTAAACAGGGCCCTAAGACAATGTGTTCTGTAATAAACATGTGGCTCTTTGTCCCTATGACCCTAGGTTGAAATATCCAGTTTGTGGGCATCTCTCCCAAAACAAAGCAAAGTAAAATCAGAAACCACACAAAACTGTGCAGCCTGTGAAAACAACATCTCTGGACTGGTTTATTCCGTATGTTTAAGCCCTTGGTAATGTGTACCCCTTAGGTAAGGTACAACCTTAGCAGTGCGTTCCTGCTATTGGGAAGGTAGAGGGATCCCTGCGGACTACAGTGCTATAGGGTGAAAGCTCCAGCTCGGTGGTGCCGTCCTGATCGTTGTCATCACTGTTGGGCTCGGAGGACTTTGGTGGGCCGCACTCCTCAAAGCAGCAGCAGCAGCAGTCCAGAAAGGCTTTGCTGAAGGGCCGGCAGAGAACCAGAAGCAGCACAGGTGTAACTGCGGACTTGCAGAACAGCATCATCTGACTTACTAGATGCAGGATATCCAGCGTGCGACGTGGCACACCTGTAGCCATGTACACCGATACAATGTTGCTGATGTTCTCCGGAATGACACAAAATCCATATAGAATAGCCAGAGCAACAACAATGCAGTTCATTTGGCTCTCTAACTGGATCTGTTTGCGGTTGCCTCGGACGCTGGCGCGCTCGGCTTGGCGGATCTTGCGTGCGGTCACCACTGAGCTGATGATGGTGAAGAGAGTGGGAAGGCAGAAGTAGCAGCCGAAGTACCACCAGAGACGAGCACTGTTGTAGGTGAGTCCGAGAACGTAAAGCGTGTCCGGGAGAGCCGTGGAGATTCGGACCACGCAATGTTCACAAGGCGTCACCTCCGGAGGCTCACGCTCCTCTTTCACCAGCTGCCGGATTAGAAGCTCGGGCAGAGCGAGGAGAAGAGCACCAATCCAAATCACTGTTAGCTTGGCTGCAGTGGAGGTGCAGTTCTCGATCATCTCGTAGTACATCTGGACGTTGCTCGCGGCACGGAAACGGTCAATGCACAAAGCACAAAGAGTGAAGGTAGTTACTCCTAAAGACGCCACCTGCAAGGTAAAGGGGATGTGTGGTCATTACTAATAAACTTTTAGAAAATCCTTCCACTGACAAACCTGGAAACAGTGTTGGGATTAGGGGTGGGAATCACAGGGTACCTCATGATACGATACGATACATGGCTCAAAATACCGATAATATCATGATACAGCAATTCTGCGATAATCAATATATTGCAAGACAATCCTATAATGATATATCACAATATGTATTATTATAGGATTGTCTAACAATTGTAGGATTGTCTAGCAATTGTCTAACTATGAAAACAAAACACCCATGAAAAGGTTAAGTGCAGGTTTTCCAAACTTTGGACTTAAACGTGGCTGGGGCATCTATTATTTTACTCACACTGCTGTTCGCCATCCTGTTAAAAACCTTTTTTCTTGGGATAGTTAAATTATGTTCAGGTTTCCCTCATTTATGTGTTGAGCGCCACGTCAAGAAGCCATGAATTAGTGAAGCTGGGAGCAGCGTAATTTTATTAATTAAAATATCGATATTTGGGACCAGTGTATCGATTCTCGTATCGCACGGAGAAGGATAACGATATATTGCCCTATCAATATTTTGTCCCACTCCTAGTTGGGATCTTAAAGGAACATTGCGGGTTCAGTAAAAGCTAAGCCTAATTAACAGCACTTGTAGCATAAAGTTGATTACCAAGAAAAGAAAGCTCCTTTAAAAAAAAAAAGAAGCAGCAACAATTCTAGGTTACAGTGAGGCACTTACAATGGAGATCAATGGGGCCAATTTGTAAACATTAAAATACTCACCGTTTCAATATAGCCACAAGACATAAACATACAAGTCAGAATATCACCTAAAACAACTTTAAAAAGTACGAGAATAACTATACAGTTAAGTTTTAACATAAGTGCTTTTCAAAGCTTCACATTTCACCTCCAAAAATTGGAACCATTCACTTAAATTGTAAGTGCGTTACACCATAACCTCGATTTCTGATTTTTTTTCCCCCAAGAAAAGGAGGAATGAGTCTGAAAGCATTTGTGACATAATGTTGACCATAAAAATGAAATCGATTGAGCAAAACTTGTACTGAACTCCTGAGTCTGTGGAACAATAAGGAAATTCAATCCCACTAGATTGTGCATAAACACCACAGCCTTTCCATTTAGGACCATAGACTTCATTGTTAGGTTGAAACATTGTGATCAAGTCATCGGGTTGTTCTGAATCAAGGGTGTAGGCATTGGTGCTCTGTAGTGCGTCAGGAGATTAAAGCCACAACTATGGCACCAATCAGGTCAATTCCTCACAAACACAAGATAAAATCTGAACGCTGCCCCAGGGCAATACCACTATCTCTTTGTGTCTGCAGAGGAGACACTCCCCCTTACTCAAGAAGACAAAACACAACAAAGATGTCAGTTCTGACCTACACATACACATTTGCATTGGATTTCTGTCTACAGACACTTTCACTCACACATTCAGCCTTCTTGTTAATTTAACAGCATTTTTTATTTAATTATTTTTCAGGCTTAATCTAAATTAAAATGCCAACAAATCAGCTCTGGAAATTTGTTGCAAGAACACTTCAGTCTAAATGTTATATAATAACAATTATGGCACTTTGATGTAAGAAGTCGGAATCAGAAAGTTAAGTACGTAGCAGACTCAAAGGCTAAAAAAAATTGCAAGTCAAAAAATTGTGATAATCTTATGTTGTGGAATTACATTGTGAAATTGGACAGATGCTAAATGGAGTAACTTATGCAAATACGTGAATCTAGAAACTTGAGCAAATTTAATAACATAATAACACAATGCAAGTAGGCCTACATGTTGCAATCTCAACTGTGCCACAAAAAGTGTGCTATAGCTGTTAATGGTGTTTCTCTTTCATGTCAATGACTGTCTTGGCTGAGAAACAGTAGCAAAAATCTTGCTAAGCAAGTTTGTTTGAGTCAATATGTACAGTAACTTACATGACTAATAACACATATGGCTGAGTAGCACAAACATTTGAAGGAAACTTTAACACCTTCCTTAAGTATAGTTTTGTTACTAGCAGACAAATATTTGTGTAAAAGTATGTTTCAGCCATAAACGTTCTGGCATTTCAGATTCAAATGACAAATTTGAAACCGTTTTGATACTAATAGGCATAACATGCTGATACGGATAAAATGACGAAAGCAGTTATATATGAATAGCATATGCATTTACCAGAACAGTACAAACCAGCAATTTAACCAGTTTCAGGTGTAAAAGTGGCTTACTGTATGCAGTGTTGGGGAAAGTTACTTTTAAAGGTAATGCGTTACTCCCTAAAAAAGTAACTAGTTGCCTTAGTTACTTTCTGTCACCTGAATTGGGTTTGTGTTATATTAAAAAAGTTCTATTTTTGGCAAAAGTAAAGGCACTTTCACACCAAAAGTGAAATGAATAATCCTCAGACTGAAGAAAATGCAAATTCAAGCAGCAACAAAAACAAAACAAGTGATGTTTAACTAAAGTCATTTTTGCTTATTCGTATGGTAGAATTGGATCATTTAAAGTCAGCAGCAAAAAGACATTGCTATCAGCAACTGACACTGCTTACAGTGAGCTAAAATAGACTACATAAAGTACAGTATATTACCGTTAACATAATTATTGCAGGTTTGCGTAATATTCTGAGCTTAATTTTACTGTTTTTATTCATTTCGAGGAAGCCTGAATCTGTTTTTGTGCAAATGAGATGAGTAAATACTCATTTAGTCTAGACTAGAACTACAATTCCCTTCATGTTCACACAATTCCTCTGCACTTACTCGCGATTTCTCTCAACATGGCGACAGGAGAGCTGTACAGTCAATACATGAGAAAACTAAGTAACTTGCCTTTCCGTTTTTTGAAAAAAGTAACTCGGATATTTTGTTGTAAATTTAAAAGTAATGCATTACTTTTCTAGTTACTTGAAAAAGTAATCTGATTACGTAACTCGCGTTACTTGTAATGCGTTACACTGACTGTAGCCTACATCTCCAAGAACCTGCTGGACTAAAGTCAATCATGAAACCAGGCTCGGCTCTACAGGTGGACCTGGTCCACCCTAAAATCAATCTTTCTTATATTATTAATGATTCTTTTTAGTATCAATCTCGCCCCATGACGCTACCGCAAACATTATTTTTCAAATATTAATACCAAGAATTTGACACCATCAGTAAAAGAAGAAGAAGAGAGAAAAAAAAAATGCATTTCAATCACCCATTGAAAGTGACCAACCACACTTCTCTTAATCCAATATGGCGTTTACCTCAATGTATGGAATGATTTTACAGGAGAATTCCCCAAGGAGCCAATCCTTAGTGAGTTCATGGAATATAACAAGTGGCAAGCAGAAAAAGAGGATGACAAAATCCCACAGGGCGAGGTTGGCCAGCAAGGAGTTTGAAATGCTTCTCATGTAGTAATTGTGGCACACTATGCACATGATTGCAATATTCCCAACAATCCCCACAGTGAAAATGAGGATGGAGAAGCACATGACAGCATATGCACCATACGATTCACCTGTCACAGGATAAAACGGATTCTTCACCCCTGGGGTTTTTGATCGTGTATTAAAGGGAATGAACGGAGTGAAGACTTCCTCGTCTTCCACAGGTGAGGTGCCCCATTCAGGAATAGACGTGAAATCAGTGGGAAAGTCTGTAGGCTGGATCTGTGCTGCAGGCTTCGGCAATGACTCCACGCGCTCAAGTTCATCCTCAGGAGATTCTTGATTCCTATCGGGTTCATTTCCGGCCGTCGCTCTTTCTCGTCGATGATAACGACGTTTTACGCTAAATCCGCTGCTTATTTCCCTCAGAATTTTGATATATTTGTCCATTTTGGCAGTTTTTTCGTACTTCTGTCTGAAAGATGCGCTCACTGTTGAGTCATCGCTCCCGTTCACCGACATTAATTGTATCGTAGTAACGTTAGTAGCCGTTGAAATCACATCTGTAGGTTTCTTACCTGTTTCATAACCGATTTTATTTAACGTTACAAGTCGTTCCTGGCTGTCTGTGTTGATTTCAAGCGCTTTATTATAGGATGAAAGTATTTTTGACGTCGTTTTATTGCTACTCGTGAGAACTACTGAGAGTTCACAACAAGTGAGCAAACAAAATACAGTTAAAAATTGCATTTCCATTGCGTTTCCAATAAGTATGTCCCTCAAAAATATCCAAACCTGATAAATCCAGTATTTTTAAGGCATAGTTGTAGAATAAACATCAAGCTTCGTTCCACTCGCTGGTCTCTCGTTTAGATTAACATCTGTAGTTCCCATTTTTTTAATCACAGTAGTATTGTAACAACAGAATTGTGAGGAAAAAAATGCCTACTTGGTCAAACAGGTGTTCAGCCAAACAAAACAAACTAGTTCAAGCCCTTGAACCTTAGAGATATTTCCAAGCGTTCCGTAGAAAATGAAAAATACACGTCAAGGAAAGATCATCCAGCATCTCGATAAAGTGAAAGTCCTTGAGTGCCGTTCATGAGCTCCTGGTGCATCTCTGATGTGAAGCTCTGCCAGGGAGGAACCGCTTTCAGATACAACAACACAGTGAATGCGCCACCTGGTGGACTGAAACAGAACGCCATTTTGTTTCTAGCAACATTCACCTGCTGTCATCAGCTTCACTCCAGATGGCTTGTTAAATAATGCCACACACAGGTCCAAGCAGAACAAGTAGTAACAAATACAGTAGATGTATTATAAATAGAAATATACTTTATTTTACAGATATGAATTTATGAAATGTGTTTGACCATAAAACATATATTTACATTTCTTAACACAAAACATTTCCAGTTCTTTGCAGGTGTCCATCTATGATTTTCAAACTGTCTGTAACTTAACTTCTCTATTCTTCTCTAATTTCTGTGTTAGTGATCTGGTAGCAAACTTTATTTCTGTCATCGTCCTTTACAGTGTAGACAGAGAGGCAAATATCCAGCCATGGACGTTCTTCTGCAAAGAAAATACAGACATTCTCTTACTCTAAATATTGAAGGAATGTAAAGACAAAATCTTAGGAAATGAAATCTTTACCCAAACTGCTTTCTAGTGGTTGAATTGTGTCCATGATGGTTTGAATCTTGTCCTGCAAATCCTGACTGCCTGAAGCATCTACAGCAGAAACATGGAAGAACTTCTCCTACAAAGAAAAAGACGGAGCGGATCACTAAAGCCTATTTCAAAAGAGAAAATAGCGCCCTCTGCTGATCAGATAATGTACAGCACTTTTACACATTTGAGAAGCTACTTGGCAAGATTTCAGAAACTAAAGACATCAAGTGACTTGTTCACTTAAAATGTTTTGTATTTTTTTTTTAAATAAAAGTTGTTGTTTTTTTAAAAGAAGGGGAAAAATTATTTTACTACTTTTAACAAAACACATATGTGCACTTTATCCAGATATTTAATAAATTGGCATTGATATACTCACAGCGTTCTCCCACAGCAGGGCCTCTAATGTGTCCGTCCGGTCGTCCAGTTCAAACTGGATTAACAATCTGTACTGCATCAGCTGAACTCCCAGAGCTGTGTGACAGAAACACAGATGAAATGCCTAAATAGACATTCGCTCATTTTTTCAGTGTAGCTGAAGTGTCCAAATTCTTTTTAGGACAACAGCATCACAAGAGACATTAAAAATGTTGGAAAAGGAACCACAGAAGTGATGCAAGGATCAGCCTTTTTTAAACACGCACCCGCAGATATATACTCTTGTGTACTGTATGTTCATTTTTTGTTCTTCCTTGTCATGAGTTCATCATCTTCGCTTTATTTTTCATGAAGCATTACTTTGCTTCGCTTCAGCTATGATAAAGAGACATCCATCATGCATTTTGCAGGCGGAGCAATGAAGGGATGGGTATGTTTGTTTGGATTGATTTCAAATATCAACAGTGTTTCTCAGAAATCGCTTACTGCACCTTTAATTATTTCTTTCCATTCAGTTCATTTTATATTTTATTATTACACAATCAACAAAATGTAAGTACATTATTTTGTGATTGGTTTTTCCTTTTTCTTATTCTCCTCTCTTTTCATTCCCATTGTTTTTCTTTTGTGTTAACACCCACCACCCAAAAAACACAATAAATGAATAAATACATATTTTACATCTCCAAAATGAAAATGAACTTGTTTTCACTTATATCATGCACTTTTAACCACACCTTTACGACATAATACTTAATAAAACATATGATGTGGGAAAAAAGTATTCTTTTGCTCTTAAAGGGATAGTTCACTCAAAAATGAAAATCTGATGTTTATCTCCTTACTCAAAGGGCATGCAAGATGTAGGTGACTTTGTTTCTTCAGTAGAACACAAATGATGATTTTTAACTCCAACCGTTGCGGTCTGTCAGTCGTATAATGGACACTCACGCACTGCATGCCGTGCGCACGCTCAAGGCAGTTGGACATAGTGGTGTATTAGAGGTAAAAAATGATATAAATACTGTTCGGTTTCTCGCACAATCTGATCGTTTCGTGTCTTAGGACATCAATGTGTCGTCACGAGCCGCAGGGTTTAATTTGGATTTGTCTGTCGTGTTTTTTATTTTACTCTTATTGATAGAGTTCCCATTGACACGCATTATTCGGCTGACAGACTGCAACGGTTGGAGTTAAAATCATCATTTGTGTTCTACATCATTTGTGTCACCTACATCTTGGATGCCCTGGGTGTAAGCAGATAAACATCAAATATTCATTTTTGGGTGAACTATCCCTTTAATTTAATGTTATCTCCATAGATTGTACTTTGGAAACTAACTATAATTTAATCATTTACAACTGGGGATTCTTGCCTTCTCCAAAATTTTGTTATTGCTTTAAGCGCTATAATTCTCAATATTCCAAATAAATATAACTAATCTTTATTAAGTTGGGGTCCTATAACCCCAAGACTATATTTAGCATCTTTATTATATTTGGTTTCTTAAAGATTTGTTCTATTATCTAATTACTTATGTCCAATTTTGTCTTATTATTTAACAAGTGTAAAAAAAAATGTGTGTATAATGTGCTTTAAATACACCACAGTCTCTCCAGCATCCCAAAGTGGACTGATTATATTTAGATGATATTTTCCCCCTTTTCATTATGGTTGCACCATTCAGAACTGAACTGAGAATGGTGTTTTTGAATTCTTATTTTAATTTGAAGTAGAATAACAAATAGTAGAATAAATTCATGTATTATAAAGTATATTTAAAAAACATGATTTAATAATACATTACGTTTTTCTGTATGAAAGTCATACAACATCTAGAAACATTAGACATTAATAATCAGTTTCATGTGGCACCTATAGAAATTTGTTCTTAGTTTATACATTTTGATGGCTGTATTAATTGTTTTCACATTACAGGAGTTGGATTACATAAATGTTTAATCAAACATATTCTACATATCAGGTAATAAATAGGCATAATTAGTCCAAAACGATGATACAATTATTAATTTTTTGAGGAAGTACCTTCAGCAACTGCCTGTTCATCCCAGGTCTCCACTCCAGTAAACACAGGGTTTTCAAACGTGTTCAGAGAGCACCGCTTACACCTGAGACACGCACACAAATATCCATTTAACTAAATACAGACGTGATCGTATCCTTCCCTGGGGTTTGTCAAACGGTGTTTACATGATGTACACACTGAATACCAGGGGAGTTTAAAATGAAGTATGTAGGCCTGTCCTCTTACCCGTAATATCTTTTGTCTCCAGAGAACAGGAAGGGAGCTGTGAGATCCATCAGGGTCATCCTGCCGTTCTCTGATCCCACGGGAACCAGGTTTTTGTAATCGCGTGATAAAACACCAATCTCATCCAGCGTCGTTCCTGTAGATACAAAGCCATATCTTTAAACTAATATCAAAAATATGTATTAAAAAAAGCTTTAATTTGTAGTCGGACGCACCCTCAACGAATATCAGCTGCATATGAGTGCTTTCCCCCACCATGTCTCTGGATATGTGCATTGAGATGGTTCTGCCGGGTTCTCTGGAGCTCGCTGACGAAGTGGCGGCCCACTGCTCATCGCAAGGTTGGTTATCTCTTGCAGAGTCCCGAAAGACTTTAGCAACAGCGCTGTCATCGGGAACGTCTTTCCTGTCACATACAAACAAAGAAAATGTAGACTACCATTCAAAATTTGGAGTCAAAAAGTCACCTATACTCACCAAAGCACCAACCACACTTCTCTTAAAGTGCAATAATTATGTTTACTTGATTAAAAATATATAAAATAACTGTTTTCTATTTGAATACATTTTAAAGTGTAATTTATTCCTGACTTTTCAGCATCATTACTCCAGTCTTCAGTGTCACATGATTTTTCAGAAATCATTCTTATATGCTGATTTGATGCTTATTTCTTATTATTATCAATGTTGAAAACGGTTGTGCTGCTTAATATTTTTGTTGAAACTGGATACATTTGTTACAGGATTCTTTGATGAATAAGTTCAAAAGAACAGCATTTATTTAAACTAGAAAACTTTTATGACATTAAACATGTCTTTACTGTCACTTTTGGTCAATTTAAAAGGATAGTTCACCCAAAAATGAAAAGTATCCCATAATTTACTCACCCTCAGGAGGTTACTCTTCCACCGGAAATCGACTTGCGTACGACTGTTACCGGAAGCCAGTGATTATAGTTTATAAAGTTATAAATATGGATAATTTTCTCACAAAAACGCACTGCATCGCTTCAGAAGGCATTTATTCACTGGAGTCATATGGATTACTTTTATGATGGATGGATGCACTTTTTGGAGCTTCAAAAACTCGGGCACCAATCAGTCCCATTACAAAGCTGGAAAGAGCCAGGATTTATTTTAAAGGTGCTCTATGTAAGTTATTGACTGTACTAAAGCATAAAAATACCATAATATGTTTGCAGATATTTATTAAACATGCTCAGTTCAAATATTTGTTTCTCTGAAAACCAATGCTACAGCCAGTTATTTTACTTTGAAATTTGCGTTCCGTGTCAGAATTTCTGTTTTTGTTTTGGTCTGGGCAAGACCGCACGTTGCCAACTTACCCAATAGTATTTCGCCACCCCGGGTTGCCAGTTGGCGGAAAACACATGCAGTGAATTGCAGCCATGGAAGCCAGCGAACCAACTGGGTCAGAGATCGCAGATTCTACCCGACCTAAAAAGCCTCAGCATGCATCTAAAAATCTCTATGAAAGGGAGCATATTAAAACGCGCGTCTTCAAACTGGCAACCCACAAAGCGTTGAGTCTGAAGAGGAGGGGGAGGGGCAAACAATATTTTGAATTTGGACTGCAGTACCCATTTCAACCACTAGCTGCCATTCTTACATAAAGCACCTTTAATATAACTCCGATTGTGTTCAACTGAAAGAAGAAAGTCATATACACGTAGGATGGCTTGAGGGTTAAGGGTGAGTAAATTATGACATCATTTTAATTTTTGGGTGAACTATCCATTTAATACATCTGAATAAAGGTATTAATTTCATTAACTTTCTATTAAACAGTAGTGCAAATGTAATAAAAGGAGCATGTTTGTTTATTTAGGATTGTAACATGCCAAGTTACATAACATGTCTGATTTAAATCTTAACTTTTGCAGTTTTGTTCTGCTTAATAGCCACCAGGTGGTAAACAAGAACAAATCTAGAAGAATAAATCTGAGGTTCAAGTCTGCTCCTCTAGAACAAAATGTACACAAAATATACTTCTAGGATCAAAATGAGACCCATTTTTAATTAAAGATGCCCTTGAACCAGTATAAATCACACAAATGTAATTTTATTTAAATGTTTATTGTTTATGTGTTTATGTTAATGTTTATGTTTACTCTGCTCTGAATGTTCAGATGGCCCAGTCTGTTGTGATTGGTCTACTGCTTACAGAACGAGTTAGAAAAGAAACGGCCAAAACCATATCTGAATTTCAGCTCCAGATCCTCCTCAGCACTTTCATACACAGTGATTTGAACAGTAAAGGCCCCAGTATTACTTCAAACGAAATCAAAGAACGAACTGATGTGACGTCATTTTGAGCAAAATCAGGCCAAAACGAAGTTCGTTTTGTGTTCTTTTTGGAAGTTCGAAACGGCTTGCCAAAGCGAACTTTCAGGAAAAGTTCGCTTCAGCTGCAAAACACCTTCGCACTACCATTGGTCAGTGACGATAACATAATAGGAGGTGTGCGCTGAGACTCCGCCTTCACTCGCGTGGGACGCGTCTTTGACTTATTTTGTGTGTTTGAGTTCATCGAGGTAAGATCTCCGTGGGTGAAAACATGAACACACTGGATAGCTGCTTTATAGTACAAAATGAAGTTGTGCTTCTGATAAAATGAGGCACTGACACAGTTTTTCATGTTTAATACTGTAAAGCTGCTTGATTTTAAGCAATCTATTGAATAAAGAAGACGTGACGTGACTGGAGTGCTAATTTGCAGAGCTCGTGCTAACATACCAATGTTGTTATGATCAGACGATTTTCTTATGCTTTCTATAATAAATGCTTGCTGTTTTCTCATTTTTGTTGTGTTAATTTTGTTACTGTGGAGAA
Organism: Anabarilius grahami; assembly: GCA_003731715.1. Taxonomy (NCBI): domain Eukaryota; kingdom Metazoa; phylum Chordata; class Actinopteri; order Cypriniformes; family Xenocyprididae; genus Anabarilius; species Anabarilius grahami. The sequence continues at coordinate 3,649,519 of RJVU01047120.1, read as the reverse complement.
AGTGCACGGGACATATTTACATATTCATCTAAATGTTGATCTCGGCAGTGTGGGCGGCATCAGATGTTCTTTTACAGTATATCGCTGGTCACGCATTTCGAACTTCGTTTTACCCCGAAACGAAGAACGAAAAAGAACTTCGTTTGAAGTATATCGGGGCCTTAACAATGGCGTTGGTTTTAGCTTATCAATTCAAGCCTCATCCTTTGGAAGTGCATCGAAGCACAGAAAACAGCGTTATCTCGACATGTCAGCATCACAAGACTCTTCCAGCATCAGCAACAACTACAGTGTTTGAGGGTCAAAGTAGACATTTGATCATGAGCAGCCAATGAAGACCACAGACTGGCATTATGCAAATTTGTTACAAACCTATGTAGGCTCGTGCAGGAAGTAAGACTGGAATTACTGACTCCTCATTTCAGGCAGTTCAGAATCGGTTCTTTCTTTTGAGAGAACATAACTCCATTTATCGAGCACTTTGATCTAGGAAACTTTGCAGAACTTTTACATTCACAAACAGCAAAAAGCATAATAGGAGCACTTTAAACAACTAACAATTATGTATACGTTCAACCTTCTCAGTATTCTTTTCATGGATGCAAGTCAAGAGCAGGTTGCAGTAAGCGTGGGACTCACATTGTTTTACACTTGGAGCAGAAGAGCTTCAGGCACTGGTATAACTGCTGGGGATGGTACTTCTTCACCCGGGCTCGGACATGACATGACAGCGGGGGTGTGGAGCGCTTCACCTGGGCCAGTGTGAGCTGCTGCGTGTTGTGCTCACATGTCCGCACTGAACAATCACATATTTATAACAGAAACAGTTTGTCAGAGCTGCGGCTTAGTGGTTACAGTCACCATGAAACGGAAGTTGCGACTTTTCTTCTTTATTGTTATGTATATCTGAGTGAAATGGCTTGTTAAAGAAAAAAAATGTACGCCGGGACTTTATTTTGTCTATCGGAAATAGTATAATAGTATAAAAATAATTAATCATGTCCACGGATAAATCATTTTTTTTATATAAATGCTGCAATATTCCATAAAACAAATAAGAATGATCAATTTTGATTTCATGGTGACTTTAACACATGTGATGCGACATATCCAGCTGGGGTGAAAGTGATGTACAGTAGGTTTGAATCTGGCTCTTAACATTTACTCTTCACTTACACTGTAGAGCAGGATGTGACTGACTGTGTTTTTACCTGTATAAGAAGGTCCTGTATCTGCTTCTCCATCTGAAATGAAAACAATAACATTTTTAATCATTAAAGCTTATTTATCATTTTATTCATCTGTGGTGGAGAAAAAGATTTGAGATGTCATTAAAACCTAGTAATATATAATATATCTATACCTGGTTCTTCATCATTTGGCAAGACTAGAAGGAAACATAAGCGTATACAGATGAAGACCAGCAGAGCACGACACAAAACTGGATATAAATTGGAAACCAAAAGAGGCACTACCAACCTACAGCCTCTGGCGGTGTGTACCAAATCTCCAGTAACGTGCCATCATTTATGTCATCACGCTCATCCAGATCGACATGTTTCTCCAGCACACTGAATATTCATCAGTAGAGATCAGTAAAGAGAGAGAGAGAGAGAGAGAGAGAGAGAGACGTTTTTGACGTTT
>RJVU01047120.1:3590014-3647565 GCA_003731715.1 Anabarilius grahami | reverse complement strand
ACATGCATGCACACCACCACCGTTCAAAAGTATGATTTCTGAAGGATCATGTGACACTGAAGACTGGGGTAATGGCTGCTGAAAATTCAGCTTTTCCATCAGAGGAATAAATGAATAAATTCAATTTGAAATTGTAAAAAAAAAACAAAAAACTTTGGAACAGTATTTTGTGTTTGTGTGTGTGTAGAGAGATTGGTTCAATCTAAATTAACATTGTGGATTCATAATCTAATTTAAATCTGGAAACAATCAAAAAGAACAAAGTAAAACAAAATGTAAAACAAAGCAACATTATGAGACAAAATATGAAATATTTAAAGATTCTGCACCATTTTACATCACTAATCAAATTTGTTATGCTGATAATATATTTCTTCTAATGGAAATTAAATAATAATAAAAAAAAAAAAATTAAAACAGGCATTTTCAGTGGTCTTCAGACTCGCCTCTTGAGGGACTGTAGATCAGGGCTCTCTGCAGGAAGGCTGCGTAAACCTCGTCCATATGTGGTCCCTCCATGGAGATGGAAACCGAGATGTTCAGGCTGATCTGGCTGCTGGTCCGGAGCTTTCTGGAGTGAATGGAGATTGTAGAACCGCAGGAACGTGCCGGGCTGAACGCAAACACAAACAGAAGGATGTTTTCATTACAACGTGAATTTCTTCAGCTCTAAAGACTGATGAATCTGGGAATTCTTAAAGTACGAGCTGCTCTTTTCAAGTCCTGCCACATTATCTCCACAGGATTCAAGTCTAGCTTCGATTATTTCACTCTAAAAATTTCACTTAGCTTATTTTCAGCCATTCAGACAAAGAAAATGGCTTTGTAACCCTTTTCAAACTGCTATCTCAACTTTCCCCTTAGCTGTTTTGGAAAAATGAATAAAATGTAACTGAATTTTCAATTATCAGTCCAGCAGGGGGAGCTACAGCACTAGAGTTGAACAATAGAGTCTCAACATTACAGTAAGAAAAAATGTGTTGGTCCCCTGAGATCACTATGAGCAACATGAAGACAGACAGAGAGACCCTAAATCACTTAATGAATACTTGTGCAACAAGACTGTCTTCATATTATGGACATTAAATAGGCAAGAAGTGGATATGATATCAAAACACTTGTAAACAGTCCGTCTCAGATTTCTGTTCTTCATTTATAATCAGGTTCTGGGAGTCCTCCTATAGCTGTACACTGTTGACGTCATCTTTGGGGTTTCGAGCGAAAGCCATCTCTTTGTTTACCTGATTTTACCTCCTAGTCTCTGTTTGTACAGAGATCTGAAGTAAGCCTTAGTGCTGGCATTCACAAGAACTAGCTGGATGCAATACAGCCCCTAGACAGTGCTTCTATACAGCCTAAAAAGGCATTATGGAGGAGCAAACCAAATCATTTGAACAAACTGAATGGTGGCATCAATTATTCAGCATCAATATTTGATTGAAACAGATTTATTCCAGAAACAGAACAAGGTGGGTAACCACGTTCAGAGAAAACAGGCTTGTTTTCCATGAGTGCAAATGTGATTCAGCTCATTACCATTGTTGCGGCAAAAACTAATCAGCTGACATCACTAGTAAGAGACAAACCTTAGGAAGATTCACTTTATAAAGATTTTATTTCTTGCAAGAAAGAATCCACAGTCGACACAACCATACAATGTCTGCCCCGAGTGTGAACTAAGGGCACAAAAGAATCCACAATCATTTATACCCCCAATGTTTGATTAACTCTTCTCAGTACTTTTCCATACAGAATAAAGGTAACAGACACACACACAAATGGCTCCTTTCCTGTCTTAGAACTATTTAAATTACAAAGCAAGAAACACAATGGTCCCCCTTCTGTCTTAGATTTAAATTATCCGACACCCTTGGTTCGGGAAAGCTCTCAGTTTGGGTGTCTCATCGTTACCCCCCGGGTCTCAACAGACACTGAGTCTGCTGAGCTGAAAGAGGTGTTTTGCACAGTCAAAGCAGATATTGATTTCAGTGTGAACTATTAAATTTTTCCCCAACAACCATCTTGCTTGATAAGCTGACAACTGAAAACTGGGGTGTGAGATTGGAGCTAAAAAGAGAACTTGGGAGTTTGGCTCAATAAAGTTGGCCTTGAAGAAATGTGGTTGGATCTTTTGATAGAACCAAATGTTTTTGCACATATCCAACAGCACAAACAGACACTAAACTCCCAGACCAGTGCTTTCTTCTTCTAGACAAACAATCAGACAAGAATTGAACATCACAATGCTAGCCTGTGCCACCATCATTTAAAAAACACCAACGTTAGTTTCAACAACCTTGAGATATGAGTGATATAAAGTTGTCAGGTCATGAACAGAAATAAATGGATATGCCATCACTTTCTGAATTTGAATACACGCTTAAAAAGAAATCTTCCAAAAGGAGGATTTTTTAAGCAACGCCATAGAGAAACATTTTTTGGATCCAAAGAACCTTTCAGTAAACAGTTATTAAAAAGAGAATTTTTTTTCTTAGTCTGAAGAACATTTGAATAATTTAAAGAAACTTTTTCCACTGTAAAGAACCTTTAGTGCAGTGGATGTTAAAGGTTCTTTATGGAACCAGAGAACCATTATTTTTAAGTGTGTGGAAAGGAAGTGTCCAAAAATTAAAAATCAGTCCATATTTACTCACCATCATGCCATTCCAAACTAGAGGCTGTATTTTAAAAGTATTTTTACTGTTTTACTTTGAAATGAATACAAACTTTAAACTCATTGATTTTAAAATCCACTGATCATTTTCCCACCTTAGTTAAAATCCCTATTTGATTTTTATCCCCCTTGGAAGGTGATTTGTTAAAAGAAAATTTCTCTCTTGAAAAAAAACAAAACAAAAACTTTAATATAATGGCAAATGACAAAATGACAATGAAGCACCATTGAAGTATAATAAATGGGATTTATATGAATCATACTCTGTAGTCCAAATGCTTTGAAGCACTCAAGCGAATACAAACAAAACTAATTTAAAAGGTACACTATACAACTTTTTTTTGTTCAAAAATAAAATTGAATATATTATTAATAAATCAATACATTTAATACATCAATACATCATCAATTCTTCTACAAAACATGTTTTTGTTTTACATTGATTCACTATGGTAAGTCTATTATAAGTGTTTATATTTTAGACCTGTCGGGATGGTTTTCGAGGGAAATTGCATACATATGTCACTTGCCCAAGTCGCCCGTGCGTATTTCGTCATATCCGTAAATAAAGAAAAGTTGGTCCAGGAGGGCATAGGTTAGTTGTCACAACGGGCAAGAAAGGCTGACATTGAGCCACAAAATCTTGAACCTCCAGGGAATTACCTATTTTAAACAAATGCAGAACAGACGAGAGTCTGCTGGCAAAAAGAGAACGTGACAGGGCTTGTAATAAAACAAGAACCAACATTGGTTTGTCTTTTCAGATATAGTGAGAACTGAGGGATTTGAAATGTTGTAAAAGAGAAACAGAGATGGTGTTATTACTCAACAAGCGAGTAAGGTATTTTATTGAACAGAGTAATTGCCATATGTAGCTCTCTAATAGTTCATTGTAAAGCATTATCTATTGCGAAGGGTCATTTCATTATGTTGTTGTAGCGCTGTGCTGGAATTTATTTTCTAGAAAGTACCGTGTCTATTGGGTAAAGCTCTAGTAACGTCTTCAGCTAGTCAGCTTGAGATCCTTTCCATCCAAACTAGTTATATCTCTTAAAACAGAAGTGAATGTTTTATGAGCAGTAGGATAACCATAATCATCCGCAGTCATGCAGATCCAAAGCACAACCAATATAATGTTCTTCCATAAAATGTATGCAGTTTTGTTTTTTTAACCGCTAGAGGGCCAATATTTACATAGTGTATCTTTAAACAGTTATTCTCTGAAAATTTTCCTTCATTAATGTCAATGATGATTAGTCATCAGTTCACTCAGACAAAGCTTTTGTACGACTTCAGAAGACTTGGAACACAGCGCACAAAATTGTATGGACCACTTTTATGATACATTTGTGTTGTCCCAGTCCCAATTCACTTATATTATATGTAAAAGGAGCTTCTATGAGAATCTATATCTTCGCAGAAAAAGTCACACAGGTTTGGAATGACATGAGAATGAGTATATGATGACAATTTAAAGTTTTGGATTAACTATTCCTACAGCCGATCAGACTTGCAACATTTTCCTTGAGAAATGACTCAGAACATAAAGCCATTGGTAGAGACAAATCTACATATACTTGGTATTCTCCTACTCGAGCTCACTGCACGGTTGGTTACGCACAGCAGGGGAAGGAGCCGGGCTGCTCGGCACAGGTGTGCACTAGCTTGGCGTGAAGCTCCTCTGACGTTGCTGGCGAGGCCAGCAGAAAAACTGCAACGTTCCTCAACTCTCTTATCCTACATGGAAAATTCCATTACCCCAAGCTTTGTCGATGTGTGTGGCTGGATAGAACAAACCTTGTCTGGACCCTCATCTATGTGGAAAAACGAATAGGGATTGGGGAGCAAGAAAAGCTGCCTTTCATGAAAACAAACCAATATTTGTAACAAGTGCTGGTGAAAATGAACAAATACATCAAAGCGCACAATTAAGAAAGTATTTTGTGAAGACATCAAACAATAATTCAAAACCCATGAGGTTAGGGCCTAAAGTATATGTGTAAATATAATAGATACAAAAGGTAACACACTGAAAAACATATGGCGCTGACCAGATGGGTGAAAAAAGCTTTGTTTAACTATGGAGTCAATATAATGCCGCATATAAACGCAAAAAATTAAAGTATTGAGGAAAATAAATGTGCTTTTTGCAAACAAAAATAAAGAATTGCAAAAGAAAAAGTATTGGGAGAAAAAAAATGAAGTTTTGCAAACAAAAATAAAGAAATGCAAAACATAAATGAAACAGCGCGAAAAGCAATGATTTTGCAATACATATTTTCCATGGTCATATCTATTAATTTATTTGCAACGCTGCTTTTATTTTGCGTGTCAGTCTAGTTTGAGCTTGCGATGCCGTTTTCCCTTTGCGCTTCATTTTTCTGCGCGTCTCGCTTTGTGGCACTGTTTTGACGTGGGGGTGGAGTGATGTCATCGGCCCGAGACGCAGCTCACTGATCCAGGTACTGTCATGATGAGCAGAGGCTTGCGAGTGGATCGTTTCCTCTTATTCACTAGCATTAAAACATGCATGTTTTTGTTTTATTTACCTTATTAACAAATGTATATGTGTATTAGCAGTGTTTGCTCAAGTTAAAGAAGTTGTAACCATGAACATCTGGCGTTTATTTCTCTCGATGTGTACACTTTTATAGCATTAAAATGTGTATTGTTTCATTTGGTTAACTGCATGTGTATTAACAGTGTTTGTTTAAAATCTCTTAACCTGTGGGAGGACGCCAGCGCACAGAAGCGTTCTTTGTTCACATTAGTTCAGAGTTGTGTATTATATTGACTCCATATTTAACAACATAATGAAGTGTTTCATGACCAGAAAAACGTACACTTGGATCATCCATCAATATGGATGTGAAGTAACACACAATAAATTACAAAACACCCAATGCAACACCCACAAACTTATAGGAAATTCCAGGTTCAATATAAGTTAAAGGGATAGTTTATCCAAAATGAAAACTATCCCATGATTTACTCACCCTCAAGCCATTCTAGGTGTATGTGATCTTTCAGAAGAACATTCTGAATTTTGAAGCCAAAAATAATTCATCCATCCATAAAAAATAAAAATAAAAAAAAAGAGAGAAAAAAGTAATCCATACGGCGCCAGGGGGTTAATAAAGGCAAAGCGATGCATTTTTGTAAGAAAAATATCCATATTTAAAACTTTATACATTCAAATAATTAGCTTCTGGCAGACGACCGTACACAGAATGCTTAAGTCGATTTGCACCAAATGAGTAAATCGCCAAATGATGTTTGACGCATGATGAATGAGTAGCGTAAGCTTAGATGCCTCTCGCGGTTCAAACAAATAGGGCTGTGCAACAAATTTAAGCTCCTCTTCTTTTATATCGAAATCCTTAGACTTAATCCGCGACAGGTGATTTGTTTTGCTCTATCCTCTGCGTTCTTCATTATGTTGTGCGTCAGGTCAAAGGATACTCTTCCGCCGCAAATCGACTTGCGCATTCTGCATATGGTCGTCTGCGGGTAGCTAGTTATTTGAATTTATAAAGTTGTAAATATGGATATTTTTCTTGCAAAAACTCATTGCTTTACTTCAGAAGCCCTTTATTAACCGCCTGGAGTTGTATGAATTACTTTTTTTATGGATGGATGCATTATTTTTTGCTTCAAAACGCAGCCCCCCATTCACAGCCATGGAGGACTAAGGATATTTTTCATGTGTAATTGTCAACATGACCATTCACAATCCACTGTACTTCCAAAATGTGACGTTCCTGAGTGAAAAGAATATGACATCAGCCTAAATAGAAAGTCACTTCAGATGCAGAGCAAGTTACTATATTTTGACAATTATTCCAAAGCACAAATATTTGGAATAATGTGTAATATGAATGTAAATAGGGTAAATTTTGATTTCATGTTCACTTTAAAGTCCCCCTGAAATCAAAATGTAAGTTTTTTAGCTTTTAGTATGAATATGTTAGCCTTAAGGTTATGAATAAGCTGGTGTGTTCCAAAACAATGACTAAATTTGCATTTATGAGATATAAGCATTCAAACCTTAGTCTCTCTTTCTCTAAAATGGATCACGGATTTTCATTACATCACACCGCACTTCAGCTTCTCATCAAATCTTCTGTCCAATCAAATGCTCTCTAGAATCTGAAGTCCCGCCCCCTCCTACACTCAACAGACACTGAAGCTGCGGCTGAAATCGGACATCTGTTCATACATTTACTAGTTTCTACATGGTGAATGGCACATAGTGCACTAGAGAATAGGGAACGATTCAGACAGTGTAAATATGCTTTCCATAGACGTGAATGAAGTCCGTTTTCATGTTAGTATAACGTGAACCGCCACAGCGCAAGCACAGTCTGCTCTGGCCCAGAGACACGAGAGCATATCCGTGAGTCGGCTCAGACCACAAAAGGTATCGGACCCATTTAAATTCTGCACAGAATGCTGTAATTTAAAGTGATATAGAGGAGATTAGGAGGATAAACGGTTAGATGTTAAAAGGAAACAGAGACTTTACTGAGTTTAATGGCTCTGGCTGAGCTGTGATATAAACAAAACGCTATTGGCTATTTAAAAAAAGGGGCGGGGCTCTTCGATATATCGCTCTGTCCTCCTGTTTAAGTTGAAATTACGTCAACACACTGAATAATGGTGCGTGTTCCAAGACACTTCAGCAGGCCTTTAACTTGGAATTTTCCTTTAACACTACATACTGCATATACTTTCCATTATTGTACTCAAAAGCATTGTGTTTTTTATTTCTCTAGTCCAGGCTAGAATATGGGCTCCCAAGCTTCAAAAAAAAGACTAGCTGTGCAGATTTCTGAAAGAGTCTGTAACTCTGCAGCTATTCTCTCTGCACTCGCTTCTCTTTTCAAAGAGAAACGCTGCGTTTTGTCAGCAAATACTGTGCTTAAGACAGACCCTCCATTGTCTGACAGCTGACAATTCCTGAAGTGCCCTACCACATGCTTGCGCAAGTCATATTTAATAAGAGTGCTAAGAATATCAATTTATTTTTTCATCGGTGTAGAATAATTTTGAGTTTGAGGAAAACTTAAAAAATGTTTAATTTTTTAATTAGTTCTAGACAAGTGTGAAAATGAATGTTTTATTTCAAAACAGGGATGGGTCATGACAGTCAATTAAGATTACTTGNTGTCTATATATCTATGTATCTGTCTGTCTATCTATCTATATCTGTCTATCTGTCTATCTATCTATCTATGTATCTGTCTGTCTATCTATCTATCTGTCTATCTATCTGTCTGTCTGTCTGTCTATCTGTCTATCTATCTATCTATCTGTCTGTCTATCTATCTGTCTATCTATCTGTCTGTCTATCTGTCTGTCTGTCTGTCTGTCTGTCTGTCTATATATCTATGTATCTGTCTGTCTATCTATCTATATCTGTCTATCTGTCTGTCTGTCTGTCTATCTGTCTATCTATCTATCTATCTCTGTCTGTCTATCTGTCTATCTGTCTGTCTCTGTCTATCTATGTATCTATCTATGTATCTATCTATGGAATTCAAGATGGCCGCCGAGTGCAGGGGTGGTTTGTTAGGCTCCACACTTGCCCCTTTGTTTAATCTTTTTTTACAGTCATTTTTGATCTTATTTGGAATTTTTCAACAATTTCTTATCAACACTAAAGAAATCTTCGGCCAAGGATGGACTTTAAATGTTGCAAAGAGGGATAACGAGTCTTGTTGCATATGGCTGCTTTGTTTGTGGTTCCTGATAAGTCCATGTGGTTTTGCTGTCAGTGCTACTGGAAATGAAACTCGGACTACATTTGTCAAACTCATGCCCATGTTTGATGGACCAAAACTGAACTTCTTTAGCCAAGGATACCACATTATTTATTCTAATTGCTGGCAAAACAATTATCATCAAGGAAAGGAAAGTCATCATCATGTCAAGAGAAGTAAATGGTATGGTCCAAAGGTTTTACTGATTCTTCTCCTGCTCAGCGGTGACATACAGATGAATCCAGGACCATCAACAAACCAACATACAACTGAACCAGTAAGTGGATCGACTGAGTGTAATCCAGGCTGCAGTGTGAACTGTGGTGCAGAGATCAGTGGATTATCAGGGTGTAAGCTGGGAGATGTTGGGTGTTTGGCCAAACTACCCTTGGATATCTTACGGGATGTGTCCATGCTTGAAAAATCAGAGCTCTGTATTAACCCTGTCCTTGATTCAGAGAGTTGTGGTGAGTCTAAACCATTCCTTATCTGTGAACAAAATAATGTGTTGTCTGAAAGCTCAAAGACAAAAGGAGCCATCAACCATGCTGTACAGAAACAGAAAAAGTGTAAATTATTTCAGACTGTAAACCATGCCAGAGTGATTTGGGATTTAAAACTCAAACCAAAGGGTATTTTAGGGGGGCACCTGAATATCCGAAGTATTATATCAAAGATGGATCAAGTTCAGCATCTGCTTATGAACTCAAATCTGGACTTTTTAGCATTGAGTGAAACTTGGTTGTCTACCAGTACACCAACATGCATGATTAATGTTCCTGGTTATAGCTGTTACAGAAAGGATAGACCATCACGAAGAGGAGGGGGACTCATGATTTATGTTAAGGATACTTTTAAATGTGTTGAAGTGAAACTAGATATTGCAGGATTGGAATGTTTGGCGTTAAATATTATAATGTCCCCAAAAATGAATTTTAATGTTGTGATTTTGTATAATCCACCTTCACATGATTCTTCTTTTTATTATAATTTAGAGGAATTGTTGAAGTTTTTAAATTGTCGTACTGAAACTATTTTATTTGGAGATTTTAACATAAATTGGGCAGACAAACGTAGTAAGCATAAACTGAAATCAATTACAGTTAAACATAAATTCAACCAGTTAATAAAAGGTTCAACAAGGATAACAAAAACAAGTAAAACTCTTATTGATCTGGCATTTACAAATAAACCTGAAAGGGTAATAAAAATATATAATCTTCTGACAGGTTTGTCTGATCATAACATGATTTTGGTTGTTCGAAAATTAACAAAGAAACGTTTGCAGAGTAATTTTCGTCAAACTTTTAAACCAGGAGTAGTTGGTATCCCTAAGAGTAAAATTTCAAAATTTGAAAATGACATAAAAAATATTAATTGGGATGATGTATTACTAACTGATGACCTGGATAAAAACTGTGAAACTATGATGAAAACTATTGAAAATGTTTTTCTAAAGTATACACAACCATTAAAATGTAGACAAAATAGTGCATCCCTACCATGGCTAAATTCAGATATCCATCAACTAATGAAAAAGAGAGATCTTGCTTTGAAAAAGTCTTTACTAACAAAAACACAGACAGATATCCTAAGTTTTAAATCATTAAGAAATAAAGTTGTTAGTGAAATGAGAAAGGCGAAAACTGTATATTTTGAGCAATTGATTACAGAGTCAGGAGGAAATAGCTCATCTCTTTGGAAGTGCATTAATAAACTTTCTAAACGAGAAGGCACACAAAGAAAACCAGTGTTAGAACTGAATATAAATGGAAGACTTAGTACTGATAGCACTGAAATTGCCAATGAATTTAATAAATATTTTATCCATTCTGTGGAAGAACTTGCTGTATGTTTTAAACCTGTACAACTACCTCAATATGCAGTAAAAGACACTTCCTCATCCTTTTATATTTCTGAGATTGATGAAGATAAGATACTTCAAATTATTAATCAATTGAATAATTCAAGGGCTAAGGATATATTTGGAATGGATACCGCATTCGTTAAAAACTATAGTGCTTGTCTGTTAAAGCCCTTGGTAAATTTGATAAACTTATCTATTAGAGAAAGTAAATTCCCCTCAAATTGGAAAACTTCTGTTATAACTCCAATTTTTAAGGCAGGATCAGCTGATGAGGTTCAGAATTATAGACCAATTTCAATACTGCCTGCAATCTCAAAAATTTTGGAAAAGCTGGTTGCTGAACAACTTATAAATTATCTAGAAAAGCATGATCTACTTCACTCTAAACAGTTTGGTTTTAGGCCTAAGTACTCCACAGAAATGGCAAACTGCTTTCTCACAGAATTTATTAAGGGAGCCTTAGATAATGGTAATGTGGTAGGTGCAGTGTTTTTAGACCTTAAAAAGGCTTTTGATACTGTGAATCATGAAATTCTCTTAAATAAATTAAAATTGTTTAGCTTCTCTCAGCAGGCAATAAATTGGTTTAGATCATATTTAGAATCTCGCGATCAGTGTGTTAAAATAAATAATTCAAGATCATCTTTACGAAACAATGAGATGGGTCTCCCTCAAGGGTCAATTTTGGGTCCACTGTTGTTTTCCTTATATGTTAATGACTTACCAAATTGTTGTAAGGAATCTAAATGTCAACTATATGCAGATGACACAGTCATTTATGTATCAGCACAGAATCCGTGCTTAGTGGCTGATATATTAACAAATGAAATGACTGTTGTGTCACAGTGGCTGCAAAACAACTGTTTGACCTTGAATTGTTCAAAAACCGTCTCAATGTGTTTTTCAATTAGGAGGAAGGAAATGAATGACTTTATAATTAAGATCAATGAAAAGGCAATAGAGGTAGTCAACAATTTTAGATATTTAGGTGTTACTTTAGATTCTCATTTGAAATTTGATGTGCATGTGAAGAGACTATGTAGAACAATCAGAACAAACCTGAATTGTTTTTATATGATTAGACCACATATATCTCTAAAAGCAGCTACATTATACATGCATGCAATGGTCTTCTCACATTTGTCTTATTGTGCAATTGTCTGGAGTCAGGTTTCTCAACTGACTATTAAACCTGTTAGATCTCTATATAAACAAACACTAAAAATTTTGGACAAGAAACCAAATAGATGGCATCATTGTAATGTTTTACAAAAATATAGTTTGCTTAGTTTTGAAAATTTTATAGATTTGTCTCTTATTAAAATGGTGTTTAAATGTGTACATAATCTTGCTCCAGAAATTATATGCCAATTAATATCAAAACAGAGTAGTAAGGGGATCACTACAAGAGGTGCAACAAATCAAAACTGCACAATACTAAAAAGGAAAACAAAATTTGCACAATCCACATTTTCAGTTCAAGGTGTACTGCTTTGGAACAGCCTGCCAGCTGAACTGAAAATGCAAACAGATTTAAACATTTTTCAAAGAAATTTAAAAAAGTGGTTCAAACAACAGCAGGTTTGTGAACACTGATGGTCATGCACAGTCTCAGCTTTTTATTATTGTTATATTTTTTTTATTATTGTTCAGTTTTTTTTTGTGTGATTATTGTTTAATTGTTGTTAAGAAAAAGCCTAACCAGGGACTGGGGCTGCAAATTAGCCTTTGGCTAGAAGCCTGTATGTGGAGCATCGGCTGCTTGAAATTGTAGCAATGTTATACTGCATTGTCCCTGTTAAATAAACTAATAAAATAAATAAATATTACTGTTTTTAAAGATTAACTCTTGAGTTTTGTTAGGTGACAGAAAATGTATCAGTTCTAAAAACAAACAAACAAACAAACAATGTTTTGCTTAATATAAAGAACATTTTAATAATCTAAAGAAACCTTTTCCACTATGTAGATATAAAAACCTTTATGGAACCATCAATGCCAATAATAATAATAATAATAAAACTTTAATTTTAAGAGTGCAGAATTTTCATATGTATATGGATCATTGGCGAATAAGGTTTTTAAAAGAGTAAAAAAAAAAAACCTTAATGGATATATAATTAATTTTGAAGTTTTATTAAGTGTTAACAATGATATTATGTGGTTTTTATAATCAATTAACACTGCTTTTGTCATTTTTTACAAGATGAACAAAATTTGTCACCAAAAAGGTGAACTAAAATTGGTTATACCGAATGATGATATTTTCAAACAATACTAACAGGTTAGTTAGCTTGCTAGCTGTGTAACAAAAGGACAAACAAATATTTAATATGCTGTACAAGTTTTTTTTTTATATATAACAACATTTTCCATGTTTTATAGCGGTTATACTGAATGACCTGATGTTTCGGGACATGCGTATGAGCAAGTGAAAACATGAATTTTTCAAATAGTTAAGAGAAAACTTACTTTGCTTCATGACCATAAGGTCCTTTGCAGGTGTCTGAATGATGTCACATCCTGTCACACGATACTGACCGCATGACTTATTACTCTGAATGACATCAATGAAATTAATTTTTTCCGGACATTCTTTCTCATAAAGCAACGACTTCTACACATAATTTTAATACCATTTTGCACTATGTTGATATATGATGTTATAAAATCATGGCAGAATAAAAAATATATACATTTATTACATTAAGATATTTTAAATCACAAATGAAATGGCTGTATTGGCCTTTGGACGCTTAAACCGAATGACTTTTGACAATATATTTAAAACCTTTTGGATTCAATAAAAGAGATCTAGGTTGTACTACCTTACATACTTTGGATGTCATCAAAGTTTATTATTATTATTAAGGCCTTTGGACAAAAAAAATGACCAGTCACGTCATTGACCCATATACGTTTGCACATCTGTATTTCAAAAGATCTCAGACTACTAGTCCTATAATGCCAAAACAAAAACCAAACAAAATAAAAAAAGCCATGAAACTTCATTCACATCCTCTCTCTCAATGGATAAGTGTCATATGCTGGCTGTCTGAAGCGATTACAGGCAGGGGCTGTCTGGGTGTTAAGTTAACCCAGGTGCTTGATTTCTCTCTCACTATGAATAATTGATAGTCACGTGTGTATAGAGGCAGGATGTCACAGTATACTGCATCTGCTCTAGCCATGCTGCAGGTGCTCATATTCATTTAGCAAATTTAAGCAGATCGGACACCCTTTCCTTGAAATCCCAAGTGGTCACTGGAGCTGCATTTGAGATGCATATTACTACCAGGTATAAATGGCAATGTTGCCTCACCAAAATGCAAAATATTAATACCAGGCTTCCATGGGAGCCTATGATAATCTGGTCCCATGCCTCGGGTCTGTCCTCCAATGTAACTCTGTGATTTATTCAGCTGTTTCAGAATTCATTAACATCTCTTAGAAATGTAATAACTCACCTCTCCTCAACAAGCTGCACAATTCAAGGTATCATACATGCCTGTAGCACAAATGGAGTGGAACGAGTTATGCCCTGAATTGTAATATTTAGGATTAAGGGAGTTGAAAAAAATCTGAAGTAAAAGTAGTAGTAAGTGATTCTAGCCATCCACACTACTTTAATCTCTATTATTATTGTATGAGGCATCCATTCCCAGTTTATAAGCAAGATGACAAAAGTGCATTTGGCAACTGGCACGGGACTGAGATGATGCAAATGGCACAAAAAGCATGCAACAGAGACAATTTCACAAGACAGGCAGGGAAAACCAATAGGTGATATATCTGGTGTTCTCTGTGATTCCTCAAGAAGTTCAATGGGGTGGGATAAAAACACAATACTAATTCTAACGCTAACTAAAAGGTCTTTATGCTTGATGCCACAAAGAATGATGAAAATAAAGTCAAAATAGTACAAATTTGTTTTCATTAAAGTGGAACTTTCCAGACGATTTGTAATAAAACAATGTACTGTATGTCTCCTTTAATGTGTGCCACACTAAACCTATATGATATGTGGAGGGTGAGTGATATATGATGTAAGTCGAAGTCAAGAAAGTGTGTGCGCAGACCCCCACAATGAAGGCTCCCGTTCACCGTGACAGCCGTATTGATTTGGCCTTTTCTCTCCTCTCTCATAAAGCTATCTCTCTCAGACCACTTAATCCTAATGGCTGGCTTTATTCGCATTTTCTCCCTCCTCAACACCAAGCTCAAGCAATTTCACACAATATTAGAGACGATTCGGCCCAGGATATTGATAATGGTGGGGAAATATCCTGGCTCAATGCAATCTTTAGTGGATAAATTGCATTTTTGATCATTGAGGATTAAGTTACCAAATAATAAAAAAAAAAAACACAGTAATTTCCTTTAACATTTTCAGTATCAGTGTATTTTACTGATATTTTGCATGTCGATCAGACGTCTAAGACAGTGGTTCTAGCAAGACTATAAGTGTGGTCACATTTACCTTTGTTCAGCTAAATTTTGAAGGCCAAATACAATAGGAATATGCACAATTGGGATTTTTGTGTAAGGGTGAAAAAGTTCCCCACACAGATTTCATTCATGTTCAAGCTGATCACGCGAATTTGCCGCACTGACCAACAGAACACCGCTTGGTTTGAAAGGGACATCTTTGTGAGCAGTGCTTCATACATCTCTAAGCTATTGACAATGGACATTTTCTTGCTAATTTTTGCTAATATAACCGCACCCTAATGGGTTAGTTCACCCCAAAATGAAAATTCAGTCATTAACTCCCTCGGGTCGGCGTTCACGCCGGCGATACCACCTAGTTTTTTTTCTTACCAGTGTGAAAGAGACTCAAAATACTCCGTCAATGTTGCACATACAATTAAGAGTTATACACCATTTTAATCTGTGGAATATCTTCTTTTATTTGTGTACACTCAGAGCAAATACAAAATGTTGTGCTTTTTGTAAAATAAAGAAAACAAACATGATGCGTGATCTCTCGTCTCCCTCTGAAGGAAGTCCAATCTGATAGTTCTCAGAAAATGAACTGTAACTTAGTGAATACTAATCACAAAAAAAATAGACTTATGTCTAAAGAAATGTTGAGATGTCAGGTTTTAAATCGTGTAAGTCAAATCGAAAACATAAATTCTGTGTTTATGTAATCTGTATGAAAAGAGACACGTCAGACGCCCGTGATTCAGCTCATTATCCGCTAATGCGGCCACGCCCACGGAGGGAGCGCTATTCAGACGCAAATTCTGAGGCAATACATGTATACATCATCTCAATCATGTATTTGTTGTCTTGAAAAGTGTTTATCTGTATGTTAAAGCCATGGATGAGACCTCTGGAAGACATGCCGTTAGTTCCTGGAATGTCCTGTTCTTCTTTAGATTAATTTGTGGACTAAATGTGCACAGAGCGCCCTCCAGCTGCAAGTATGAATTGAAAACACAGTATCCAGTGCTCATAGTGATGACAATAAATATTGAATAAATATTACTACTCTGTATAGAAAATTGACAAACATATGAGAATCCATCAATATTTCTCCAAATGTGCATGCTTTTAAGCTAAAAGCCTATATGAAATGCCATAGAGGTAACATGAATGTTCAGACGCTTTGCATCACAGAAATACATTATATTTTAAAGTATATAATAGAATACCATTATTTTAAATTGTAATAATATTTCACAGTATTGCAGTTTTTTCTGTATGTTTGATATACACCATGATAAGCTTGAGACATGATCACAGAGAGTTTTTTCACAGCCTACCTGACTGAAAGAGCTCATTAATATGCAGGTCATTACAGGTCTTTATGCGATTCTTTTGTCTTCTCAGGTGTGAATTACAGGAATATTCATGATGATTCACGCCTCCACGCATACTTTGACTTGACCAAAGATGTCTTGAAATTTAAATCTCTCTATTGTTTTATATGAATGAGTAGGCAGGATAATTTTTACATCATTTTGTAGCAAAAACTCTAGTCTACAACCTCCAATACCCAGAAGTCTTGTGAACACAGATATAAAAAAATTTTTTGGCTTTATTTCAGTGACTTAAGTTTTTTGTTTTTTCAATAACCACGCATAAACGTTATTCCTTCAAAAACACAAACATGTACATACATGTTCCTCACATATTATTGTAGCCTAGTTTGTGTTGAATACAGTGTAATGACACTTTTGCCATTAATATGTTTATGAACAACTGAAAAAAGCACAAATGTCAGGGAATGTCAAAACTTCTCCAGGGCCCCGAAAATCCTCAGACCCCTGAGGGTTAATAATTTCACCGTCATGTCGTTACAAACTCATAAAACTTTCGTTCATTTTCAGAACACAAATGAAGATCTTTTTGATGAAATCTGAGAGATGTCTGTCTCTCCATTGACTGCCTTTGCAACTACCACTTTGATGCTTCAAAATGATCATCAAGAGATCAGAAAACTAATCCATATGAATTGAGCAGTTGAGTCCAAATTTTCTGAAGAGACTCGATTGCTTGATCGGAAGCTCAAACGTGCTCCGTAACCAACGAGGTTCATTCTCGTGTGTTACACAGCAGGTTTGAGCTTCTGGAAGAGGTTTGTTCTTGTGTGTCATTCGTCATTCATTCAGTTGAGCTTCTGCTTATGTACACTGATCAATGTTTACATGCGAGTAAAAGCCTAAATTAAATCTGTTCATCATAACAAGCGATCGAGTCTCTTCAGAAAATTTGGACTAAACCACTCGATTCATATGGATTCGTTTTCCGATCTCTTTTGAACGTTTTGAAGCGTCAAAGTGTTTGTTGCAAAGGCAGTTAATGGAGGGATAGACATCTCTCAGATTTCTTAAAAAAGATCTTCATTTGTGTTCCGAAGATGAACGAAAGTCTTATAGGTTTGGAACGACATGAAGGTGAGTAATTAATGACAGAATTTTTATTTTGGGGTGAACTAACCCTTTAACTTGCAAAGTGGACCAAACCTTATGCCAAATGTATGCATTACAGGCACGGTACAAAACAACACATACTGTAGAGTGTCCCTCTGTGGCCTTTTGCAAAGCCTGCATTGATACAGGCTTAAACAGTGGACTACTACCCAACAATCAATAAAGCATTATGCCATCAAAGTTTGGACTTGGAGGACTCCAAGATTTGAGGGCAACAATTAAGAGAGGGTCATAATTTCATTCTAGAAGTCTTAGAAACCAAAGTTTATTACCAATTAAACCTTTAAACTACTGGGCTTCTGCACTGCTGAGCTTCCTTTAATGGACGAGAATAATATCAGCAAGCAAACGAAAAATATATTAGCTTGTCACTCTTCTAAAAAGGTAAAATGAACTGATATGCAAACGGTGTCAAAAGCTTGATGGATACTCTCTCAGATACTGTCTATGAAATAACATTTACCCATGCACAGCTCTACATCGAGATTAAATTATAAATAATAGATGGCACAGGCTAAAATACATCTCACTATGGATCCTCCAACAGTCTGCAATGACTGTTCGCTTTATCTGTAGGTAAGGGTAGCTGACGTGTTGGGATATCTTTCTTTCTGTCAGTCCAACTGATAGTTTGTGGCTGAATAGATGCTTTAACAACATCATGGCCAGCAGGTGATGGATAGGCCTGTTGTTTTGCACTGACATATTATAAGGAAGCCAACACATACAAGAGAACTGCATGAAGAACTCAAAATCTTTAACTTAAAATCAAACAATTCTCTGAAACTGCACAGTTGAGGAAGTAATTAGATCAATTTGTAAACTAATTACAATCACACAATGAAGGAATTCAGCAGGGGACATGGCTGAATAGAAGCTCTAGCATCAAGAACTTGAATAGTCAGAAACTCGCAGTTTCCTTTTTTGAACACTCGGTTCACTCCACCCACCTTTGTTAAAAACTCACACGGTGCATATTCAAAAGAACCACTATGCTGAGCCAAACAAAAATGCTGTACTGCTTAAAACAAAAACATAAGTCACTATCCTCTTCGAACTATTGAAATAATGAACCAAATATATACTCTAGTTGTACAATATATATAAAAAATGATTCATTGTGCTTTTAATTGTGTATTCAAGGTGTCAAAAAAGTTTTTTTTAGCCACTAGACTGTCATGGGAACAACTAAACATAAAAAAAGAGAAAAGAAACAAACTGGGGCTCCAAAAAGTAGCATAAAAGCCCTGCTCCTGTTTAAATATTTATAGAAAGAATGATGGCAGAGTAGAAATGTAGCCAGTAGTTCTGGAGATTATACGTTTCAAAAGTCGTTATAAGACAATCAATTGGAGAGGACATTTTGATGGGTTTTTACAATTGAAACGGGCAACGCAAGAATGAAGTGAAAGCAGCAACCACAATCAGTAGACTGAAGAGGAGTGAATGCCACTCAAATAAGCCATGAGAAGATGTGCCCACAAGTGTCCTACCTGACACCCAATTCATCATTAAAAGTGCTGGAGTAGGTGCGTGGGTCTCCTGCGATGGGTGGTTCAAACAGGCATTATTAGTAACAGCATCATAAAGGATGCTCGTGTGGTCGTGGTTGTAGGCTGATCAAATGAGAATACTCCTTCTGTAGTATAGGCTTTCTTGCAGGAAGTGCACCCAAGTTGTTTCCATTTTAATCTTGAAAATATTTGTCCTTATAAACATGTTTTCCAACCAACAGGCAACATAATCTAGCATATCTATAAAACGAGGGTGTTGAATCCTGCTTCTGGAAGACCTTTCTACAAAAGTTAGCTCCACCACAGCTGCTCTGAAATTTCTAGGCTGCGTCTGAAATCCCAAACTCTCAAGGTACTTATTTTGAAGTACTTACTTTGCGAGCATTTAAAAGTATGGTTCTATATAGTATGATTGTGTATAATATAGGGGTGTAACGGTACATGTATTTGTCCCAAACAGGGTTCACGGTTCAGTGCATACAGTCAGATGACGAATACAGTCAGTCACAGAAGATCCAAAATACAATCCAGAAGGGCGTGAGCATGGTAATGCAACAGCTTTTGCTAACCGCCACGACAGGAAAAAGTGCAGAATTGAGAAACAGCTTGAGAATATCTCACGTAGCATTGCATTTACCTCAGGCAAGTAATTTAGTGTCCACAGCATGTTAGTTCACTAGAGAAATTAACTCTAGAAGGGAGCATTTCAATAAATATATGCACTATATTAGCTTACACATTCATTATATTTACTTTACCTATTAGTAATGTCTTAATTATTTAATATATGTTTAAATAAATTATGACAGTAACTGTGTAAATTATCTTATTTCAAAAATGAATTGGAGTAGATAATTAAGTTTATAATTAGATTTAAAAGTTAATGCAAAATATGTGCAATTTACATGTTTTCTTATTTGAGTATTGATTATTATATCTTAAAATAAATAGCATCTGAATTACTAGTTTGGGCTCTGTTATTAATTGTAACCTTTAATATTATAGTAATGTACAAGAAAGGGATCCCTGTATAATAAGTTAGCTTTTTTATTCTTAGGAAATTGTTAATTGTAACTGAATTTATTTAAAAAGAGAGACACAATTTGTTCAACAAACCACTGTTTAATAAAAAAAAAAGAAAAAAGAAGCAATTTTATGTACCTTACCCATAACGAACTGTGACTTCAATGCAGAGGTACGTACCGAACCCTCATGTTTGTGTACCATTACACCCCTAGTATAGTATGAATTTACTGTAATCTGGACATACTACATTCGCCATGTGGACATTGTCATGTGACCTACCAGGGTCAGTTGGGTCGCTTCACTGTCATTCACAAATTCCCTCCCTTGGCCTCATGGGATAGTAAAGTGTATGTCAAATTCACACTTCAGAATCTCACCGGAAGTAGTAAGTCATCCGGGAAGTATGCAATTTTGGATGCAGCTTAGTACCTTCTTGTACTCCTAAAGACCTTGATTAGCTTCTTCATGTGTGTTTAGTTAAGGTTGGATTGCGACCCTCCACAAGCAGGATTGGACACGCCTGCTATCGAACCACTGCAAGATAGATGGCAAAACTCACCTTTAAGTCTTGAGCTGCCTCCACGTGATTGTCATAGACCAGAACATTGGCTGTCAGGTTCATCCTGTCTTTAGCAACAGTGGATTCTCCTTCTAATGCATCAGATGCAACCGCAACGTTCAATAGGGGATGTTCACACTTGGTCCCATCCCACACCTGATCACATTGGGCAACTGTTAGTTATACAAATTGGATTTAAGATTCAATGATTTTGAAGACTCAGATTCAAGTTAAAATAGTAGAAATCACCTTAAGTAGGATACAACGACTATCCATGACAGCCTTTGCCAGCAACTGGCAGGTAAGATCAAAGTACATCCCGGGATGTACCGAGGACAGAGAGACAGTGGGGTCACTGGATATCAGAGACTGGCTGGCAGCCCATTGGCGAAGCTCCTGCACTGTATTTTTATCGGATTCTCCAAAGTGAAATGATTTGCTGGAGGTACGAGGGGCCACTGGGCTGTCAGTTATTCCATCGAATGTGACTGCAGACCAACCATAAGTGTTCAAGAGTGTCATGGAGTCATTGAACATATCTGCCTGGGAGGATATTGGAAAAGATACATTTAGCCTTAAAGTTTGAATGACTTGAAAGTAGTGACACTTCAGAAAATCATCTTAATACATGTCGCCAAGACATTTACTTGGGTATTAGAACTACATTTGACCAATGTTTTTAAGATTTAGGGTGCATTCACACCAATAGCTCATTAGTTGTTGGAGGTCGGCAAGTTGCTGTGCCATTGCACGTTAGTAGCCGTTCCTACCAGTCTTGCCACTACTTGGGCTACTTTAACACTGTTGCTACAGGTTGAACGACCAGAAATATCATGATATTTAGCCCCTGGAATGAGAAATTTACCAGGGGAACCCCACCAAAAAATGTGGATTTTACCCCCCGGAACGTGGTTTTTACCGGGGGGACCCCCAAAACGCGATTGAGCTAGTTTTTGGCTAGTTTTGAGTAGCAATTGGGTGGGTTTTGTTGTGAAAACCCAGCAACCTTGATTCCTACTCAACTACAGTATCAAACCCCATCAGGAGGCGGATCACATGACAACTATTTTCACTAGCACTGTGTGTTCACGACATCATGTCACTGCTCATTTTCATAAAGCTATACTCAACTTGCTCCAGTTTCACAAACTTTTGTGGAAAACCAATGACTTATTTATTTTTTGCAGCAAATCGCTGTCAATTTAAATGCAGATTTAGAGTACACGCGATTCAGCTCTACACAAATGAATTGCTTAACATAGGCTTTCCAAACACTCTTTCATAAATGTCTTGGAGACTTATATGTGATTTCTGGGAATATGTGGTACTGCTTGATTACTTTAAATCAGGGGTGTCAATTTCTGCTACTGGAGGGCTGCGCTACTGCAGAGTTTAGATGCAACTTGCTCAAACGCAACTGTCTGGAAGTTTCTAGTATTCAGGTGTGTCGAATTACAGCTAAGGTAGCCCTCCAAGACCAGAACTGGACAACTCTGCTTAAAGCAAATAAGTATTTTAGGCCCACTTTCAATATTCTGAAGAACAAATAAACGGGTCAAGCCTCCTCACCTTGAATCTGTGGAGTCGGATAATGTCCCCAACTCTTAAGATGATTGGGTGATCCTCCAGTTTTTTAGAGAAGATGTTGCAGCTCACTTTAACATCCGATTGATCTGTGATCTTTAGTGTAGAGCAGTAATCTAGTGACAAATAATGAGGTACTGACTAAAAACTCTAGCTTGAGGGATATGCTTGACTATGCCAAATGACCAAATATGAGGCTTAAAGTACTGTTTGTACTGCTAATGACATAAGCCACACTTATATAATCACATACAGAGTGTTCTAATTACATAAAACGAATGAAAACTGTTTACCACATTTTGCAATTTTCTTTAATTTGATGATGATATTGCTTGCACAAGAATCACTTCAGCATTTGCCCAAGACATGCATTTAGCATTTCAGGACTGAGAATATGCATTGATCTAGGATCAATTGGTCACCTTTTAGATATGATGCCCAATTCCCTTCACTGATTACACTGAAAGGGTGCTTACATTCCCTTCACTTATAAAAACATTGTTACTTCAACAAGCCAATTGTGACAGAGATGAATTTTTTTGCATTTTACCATAGAGTAATGTCATGATCCAATCCATGATCAATGAACTAAAATGTATTGATTTTGAAAATTGCATGAAGGTAGTATGGTTATGCACCATGAGAAGGTGGTTTGCATCAGCTTTTCTTGAGATGCAGTCTGTGACTTGATCTTATGCTAACAGTGCAGAGAGCAAACCTCATTGTTCACAATCAGCAGTACAAGCCAAGGTCAGTTTTGTTTGTTATCGAAATGTTATTTAATCACTGAAGTGCAAAGAATAATGTACAAACTAAATATTCATTAGAGTATTTTTTCTCTGTTTTGACGGCCCTAAAAGCCGTTTAGAAAGTCATCTTTCCTTTGGACTCACTCTCCAGAGAAATCAAATAACAATGGGAGAGCCTATTACAGCCTTGCTGGGATGAAGGAAATTCACTGACCTGAACCTTTAGAGGGGAAAGGCAGTTTGAAGAAGGTCACCACACCATAGACGTTCACCACTGTCTTGTGCTTCAACATGTTTAGAGGAACATAAGTGTATTTGGCCTTCACAAAAACAGAGAATATTGCCATTAAAGGAATGTTCTGGCTTCAATACAAGTTAAGCTCTATCATCACATTTGTGGCATAATGTTGGTTACCCCAAACAGAAAACTGAAAGATTGTACCATAGTACAACATGGTTACAACAATGTATAGTAATTATATCAGATATCCATTGTTAATGTCAACAAATCTAATGCATGCAAGAAAATGAACATTTTCTTGAATTTCTTCATTTCGTCAAGACTGAAAGTGTCTGGAGGCATGTAGTGTTAAAGCACTTGATCTGGCTCAAGCAAATGTAAAAGAGGTTGGCAAATTAAAAGAGACGCTGTACTCAAGTGAAGGAACAACCAATCACACAATCATACAGAGCAGAGCCAGTAGACAGAAGCCAATTTAGATATAGAATCCCCTTGATCTCTGAGGGATAAACTGCATATATGGTTTTAGGACAAAGTGGGAGAGATTTTTCTCTCATATCTACATGAAAAGAAATTCATACTGCACCTCTGAACTGGAGGGACCTTGGGAGGGGGCTGCCGAGGGACATACCTATCAAACATCCCAATAGAAGCAATTAAAAAATAGATATTGGAGTAAGAAATATGGTTTTCACAAAGTTCAAGAAGAGGATGGTGGGGATTTTAAAATGCAAACACATAACACTCACATAGACACAGGCATCTTTGCCATCCATCTCCAACTGACAAGGATGTAGTTTGTCTCTGAGAAAAGATGGAGACTTTCTGATTGTGAAGTCTGCCAACAGGACAACATCCTAAAAAAAATTTATAAAAAAAAAATCATTGTAATAATTCATTTCATGATGTATCATGCCAACCATAAAAAAAATTCAGTAAATCATAAATTATATTAAAGGGGTGATATAATGCCATTTTTACAAGATGTAAAATAAGTCTCTGATGTCTCCAGAGTGTGTATGTGCTCAAAGTTTTAGCTCAAAATACCGCACAGATAATTTTTTATAGCATGTTAAATTTGTCACTTTTTGAGGGTGAGCAAAAACGCTCCGTTTTTGTGTGTGTCCCTTTAAATGCAAATGAGCTGCTGCTCCTAAGCAGAGGGCGGGGTTTCAAGAGCTCGTGTTAGCAAATAGTGTTAGCAGTGCCGATTACCTCACGAAGACTCACTGAAAATGTCAGAAACTGTTCAGCCTTTTATGTTCAAAGTCGGACAATGATGGAGAGACTCAAGAAGAAGTGACAACATGTAGAATGCAACAGGACGTTTCTGAATGGTCAGTTGGTTAATTTATGTAGCTGATGTGGGATATCTTAAAGTTACTGATTAGCATATTCTGTCACGATAATCTATAAATCGCTCATGTGGGAACTGTTGTAAGATGCCTACAGAGCCAAAGAATATATGCTGCATGAAGATAGAACAGGTATAGTTTAGTTTAATTACGGTTATAACTTGTCATGTTGGCATCTTGCTTTTATGACATGCTATTGCATTTATGTTACATAATGTAATGCAGTAACTTCTCCTCGCCCCTTTGTTGTGTGTTCTCGGGGGCAGGGTTTATATACATTTTAGGGTTAGTGATGTCACCAACCCAGGAAGAAGCTTGTTGTAGTTCCTACCAGCCATTTGTTGTAGTCCTTCAACAGAGAATTCTTTGAAAGAAAATATCTCCCTTTGGATTGAACTTTGAGCATCGTAACTTTGAGCAATAATAGAGATTTTTGCATTGGCAAACACCTCTAACAATGACCTTGAGTGAAAAGGACTAACCAAACAAATGGCGTCTCATCCCTTAATCTTTAGGATCAAATTCAAACTTGTGATTATTTTTAGACTTCAGCATCTGGATAAATTAAGCTGACTTACAGAACGTATCTAAGAGTTTAATCCTTGCTCACAGATATTCAAAGATTAGACCGATAATGTTTAGATCTATCATTACATAGAAGCTGCCAAGTATCATGATAGCTCATCAATTCAAAGCTTTATCTTGTGCCACTTGTTTTAAGAATCGCTGTTACCCATGCCAAATGCCAGTTTTATCATTTGTCTTCCAAAAAGCTCCTGGCAACAACAAAGAAAATTGGAGGTCGTTTGTCAAAAACTGGTTTTCTACACACTGCACTTCATAAAAATTACTTTTTTTGTTGCTGTCATACATTGAAACACTAATGACTACAACCATTGCAGATCACCATGTTCAACATCTAACAGTTAACGAGAACAGTAGGATTCAAAGCCAAAGTTTACTCCATTCCTGGAAATAAGAGTGGTGACAAGGCACTTTTTTTTCAGTAAGTAACAGATAATTTTGAGAGAGACACAAAGGAGGATCCTTGGGGAGTAAACGGGAGAGTTTTGACTGAAGGCACGTCTCTGAAGGCCGATTTTCCCTCTCAAAGCCATTGTCTGTCAATGGGGAGCTGATCTGAGATGTGACCATTGTGTTGCTGGAGGAGAAAGGCGGAAAAATACTGCCTATGCAACTGCAGTGCTCTACACCCTCTCAAACCATCTTCACACAAATGAGGTTACATCAGATGACCTGTTTTCAAAGTAAGTGAACTCAGGCAGAAATATTTGCCGCATAGATATGACAGGGCTTTCATGTAGTTAGATTCTTTATACTGCCTCTTTGATACGGTTCAAACTAATCTACTTCTAGAAACATGTATTGACATTCTCAACATAGCAACAGTATTTAGGAGAACATTTTATATTTTTTCACCATAAATTACCTTATAAACTGGTTATTCATTTAGAAGATGCTTCTAGTGATTTGCTTAAGTCCGTTGTTCTTGAATCGGCCCTTCTGGGACACAAACCTGTGACCTTACATTGTATCTGAACCAGGCGCAACATGACAAGATTTCAAGATTCTAGACATTTTACTGTGGTCAGGACTCCTCAACGTGACGTGACGTGACAAAAATAGAAACCAAACAACTGACAAAATGTCTCGTCATGCATCAATTGTCACAGTTCCCACTTGTTAGGACAAAATCTCCTATTAAAACAGATGAGATGTGATTTGCCATATCACACAATAGGAAAAAATAGTGTTCAAGTGAAGATTTTTAACCACTGGGGTGCAACTATTGATTATTTTGATAACTGATGAATCTATTGATTGCTTAATCAATTAATCTGATTTAAAAAAGGACAAATTAATTTTTCTAGTTAAACTTTACAATAAGGTTTCATTAGTTAACTACTTTAGTTAACATGAACTAAGAATGAACTACTTCTACAGCATTTATTAATCTTATTTAATGTTAATTTCAACATTTACTAATACATTATTAAAATCAAAAGTTAACAATCGTTAATGCTCTGTGAACTAACATGAACAATGAACAGCTATTTATTAACTAACATTAACAAAGATTAATAAATACTGTAACAAATGTATTGGTAATTGTTAGTTAATACGCCAACTAATGTTAACATATTAACCTTATTATAAAGCATTACCAATTTTCTATTTTATTTTTTTAACAGATGTTATTTTTTGTTATTTGCTATTTTTCTGACACATTTTTATCCATAGGAATGCGTTATTCACTACAGTAACATTAAGTGAATGGCACATGTCTCAGTACACAATCGATTAATCGATAAATTCATTGTCGATTATTTATTTATTTCCCGATTAGTTGTTATCTTTGTCTTGAGAGCATTAGGACAGAGATGTTATAATAAAACTCTTATTCACTCTTTTTTTTCCTATGTGTGGCATTTGTCAAGTATTAAAATGCTCAAAATATTTGTAGATAAATACTGACATTTATACAGAAATAGTTATAGGTTGTAACGGTACATGTATTCGTCTCTAATCGTCACGGTTCGGTGCATGCAATCAGACACTAATTACAGTCGTCACAGGTGATTCACACTCCAGTCCAGAAGGGGGTGTACGTGGTAATGCAGCACTGTTTGCTACCAGTGAAAAAGCTCAGAAAAAGAAGAGATGATTGATCGATATGTTTACGTGTAATCTCTCAGCCAGTGTATCAACTGCGAAAAGATATCAATAAAGCAGCTTGAGAAAAATCTCACGTACCATTACATTTACCTCAGGTAAGTCATTTAGTGTCCACAGCATTTCACATATGCACTATATTAGCCTATTCATTATGTGTACTTAACCTGTTAATAATGTCTTGATTATTTAATGTATGTTTAAATGAATTTGTCATGAAAACAAGTTATGACAGCCACTGTGTAAATTATTATATATATTTTTTTAAATGAATTGGAGTAGAAAATTAACTTCATAATTAGATTTATAATAATCTTACTCAGGACAGTACTAAATAAAAAATAACATGCATTTTGTATGATGAAATTATTCATTTGATGAAATTATTCACATTTTCACAGATTCTGCAAGGGGTTCCCAAACTTTCGCATACCACTGTATATAATAAATAGCAACTGAATGTAATAATTTGGGCTCTGTTGTTAATTGTAACCTTTAATACTATAGTAGTGTGCAAGAAAGGGCTCCCTGTATAGTTTACAGCATTAGCTGAGATTTATCCTTAAGAAAATGACAAACACAGAGACACATTTTTTGGAGAAAAAAATAAAGAGTTTATTAAAAAAAAAATTTTATGTTTAGTTTTCACCCCCACTGTACCGAACTGTGACTTCAAAACCGAGGTACATATCGAACCATCATGTTGGTGTACTGTTACACCCCTAGTGCATATAAATGATTTTGTGAACAACAGCATGGAAACATGCCTCGCTCTTTTTTTAACAATATTTTGATTACATTTTGCCTCTTGCATTAAACAAATTGAATCTTTTGGCTATAATGACTGTTTGGTTAAAATGCTGGAGAAAAAAAAAAAAAAAACAAGTGAGCCATTATAGAGCAAATACACAAACCCTGAGATAAATAAACATTAAGATCTACTTTAGCTATATCACCCATACCTCCTCCTCCTCCATCTTTTTTATAGCCTGGCGCCCTGAAAAATATGTACATATACATATATTTTCCAAATACTCTCATGAATATTTTAAAGTTTCATAGAAGCCTACCCCTTGTCTGACAGACTCGGAGAAGTCCTTGGCCAATGTGCCAAAGAAAATGACGTTGATTGATGTATGTTCAGTGGTACTCTGAGGGAGGTCCTCCTCTTAGAAAGAAACAGCAAGGACAGAGTGAGACCGGCTACGCTTTCATTTCAAGACTCAAAATCTGCAGGGTCGAGAGCTAAAAATCATAGCATGAGAGTGAGTTTGAAGCATGCTTTGAAGAAGCCACTCCAGGCAATCAAATTGGCCTCATATTGTGCCTCTTTTCTCTAGATACATCTCAGCATAAAAACCAGTGGTGGTATATTAGTTAACATTTTAATGGAGCAAAGCCATGCAGTCTGGATGGCAGATTTTTCTATACAAATCTTTTAAAACCCAAACCGCCAGAACTGCTTTCAACAGGATGCGAGGTGTGAATGCCAGACAGATTGAGTGTCGCTGCTGACAAAACAGATCAGCTTTATACATCTCAGGCTTGTTCATGATCTTTGTCTTTGAATTTAAATTCAAATGGGGAAACTCACCTTTGATCTCAGCTCTAAGCATTTCGATGCCATCTTTCTGTGCACAGGATATCACGGGACCTTTGTGAACCACTCTAGCCTATCCAGAGAAAATAACTCAAGCACTTTAAAGAACTGAATAGCAATAGTTATGAAGTATTAAGCCACTTCCACACCATATAATCTTAAAGCAAATACAAAGAGAAAATTCTAAGTTAAGCTGTTACACACTCAAATAAATTAACACTCACTATTTCACTCAAATCATCCTTGTTCACATTACTTAAAAAAAATCATGTAACTGAGTTGTTTCTACTAAAAATGAGTATTGGCAGCTTTATTCAAATGTTTGTTCTGTCAATTTAACATTGCCGAGTGAAACGTACAAATTAATGTTGACATAACTAACTGGGCAGTGGATCCATGACAAATGAAATAACACTTTAATCCCTAAATTTACTCTCCTAATGCAGTCCCTTGCAAAGCATGCTGGGAACTACGGATCCACTGCCCAGTTTGTTCTGTCAACTTAACATTGCTGAGTGAAACGCACAAATTAATGTTGACAATTAACTGGGCAGTGGATCCATAATTCCCAGCATGCTTTGCAAGGGACTGCATTAGGAGAGTAAATTTAGGGATTAAAGTGATATTTCATGTGTTTTTCAGTAAAGGGAAAGATGTTGTTATTATGTTAGTGTTTAATGTTCAGTTATGTTGGACATTTAGAGGAGTTTCTGTAATGTTTTTGAATTTTGTGGTTACCATTATGCAGAAGATCGGCGCCTGTGTATAGGTTGTGAACTAGGACTGCACGATTATGACAAAAATCATAATTGTCAATTATTCCCTTGAAATTGTAATTGCGATTATTAATTACGATTACCACAATTTACATTGAATGATGTATTGAATAGCTTTATTTGAAGCAACTCCATGCCATATTTTTGTATAAAAATAAAAAAAACAAAATGTTTTATTATATTTCTTTAGCATTAAACCTCAAATGTCAACTATATATTGGTTTGGTTTCTTCTAATATAATAATAATAAAAAAAGTCAACATATGCATGGTATAATAATAGGGGCTTTTACCACCAGTGTGGTTCCCCAAGAACTAATGTTCCCCTAGGGCCTGAAGTGACGTAAACTGCGCTTGTTGTTGGTACTTTTATTTTGACGGCGCGGCGGACTTTTACTTTGTGCTCACATTCTCTGTCTTCATTAGTTTACGATCTGTTCAACAGTCCTGTCTAACACGTTCTTAGATAGAACTGTTATACATAGAAAGTAGACAGTATGAAACAGTATTAGCTTTTGCCGTGCCCGTGTGGTTGATGCCCAATGTCGCAAGCTTAGCAGAGATACATAATCATGTTTCGCATGGTCTGCTCAAAGTCGCCCTGGATTTTCTCCTTCGCGTATGGTTCAGAGGTCCATCTATCACTGTTTTCCATGTTAGAGTTAGTTCGTGGAGTAAATATATAGGTTACACAGTTTATTTTCCGTACTTGGTCCTTAAAAAATGGTATCGGTGAATCCCTAATATTATATATTATATTGGTAACACTTTACAATAAGGTTTTATTAGTTAAAATTAGTATTAGTATTTTATTATTATTAGTATAGTATAAGTATTTTTATACTAATACTGTTAACATTAACGAAGATTAATAAATACTTTAACAAGTGTATTGCTCATTGTTAGTTCATGATAGTTAATACATTAATGTTAACAAATGAGAACTTATTGTAGTGTTACCATTATATTTAAACTATTAATAATTTCAAATTTATGTTTATAAGTTTATTAATGATAATAATAATAATACACTTAAAAATATAATAAAAATACATTATGTATTTATAGTTGCAAACTAATTATTTTTAGTCGTTATTGTCAAAAAGCAGAATTTTTAAAATGAAATACCTCATATAACTTAAAAAAGTGATATATAACCGCATATAATATTGTTTTTGTTAAATGAACAATAACAATTTGTTATTAGGATTAATAAAATAATATATTTAAAAATAATAATAATACATTCTTATGTTCTGCAGATAACATTCTTATATTTTTAGTTGAAATCTAATGATCATTTGTAGTCGTTTTTCTGTCAAAAAGCAGAAACAACATCATTAAAAATGATTTCCGCATATAACTCAAATAAGTTTTGTTGTAATTCAGTGTATAAAGTTCAGAGAATGTTGTTAAAACAGAAATCACTGAAAGAGTGACATCAAACCTTAGCACATCTGTGCGAGGGGTCAGAGGTCATTGTGAGGCTTGTTATAGATGTGCGCTGGAGATGGGAAGGAACCTTGGCGTCTAGGTCAGATGAATCATTGACTTTTTGTACAGGCATGTCCGTTTGATAATAGCTGTAACAATAAGAAAAATAAATGATGAGTTTATGTTGCCAAGCAAAATAAAAAAATGCATCATTAGAAACGAAAGCAACACACTACGCCAAAGTCACATGGCAAACCTCTCAGAAACAATGAAGCCCATGTGGCATTGAGCCACAAAAATAGGCGTTTGAATAATTGAGAATGAAGAATTGCATGTACACGTGTGTGTCCATGCGTTTACACTGATAAACGTCTACCTAAATGCTTCTTGAGAAAATGGTGTGGATCACAAATTATACTAATTAATTCTGAATAGACTACCGGTGTAGCTCGCCGTCAATCAGTGGAAGTAAACCTGAAATGAAAAACATCTCAAGCGGCTCCATTGAAACTTGAGCGTGTACAACAGCCCATTCAGATGAAATGAAGTTCCATTCTATGAATTGGATGAGCTTCATGAAGACATGAACATCTGGGAGAGCGTTCCATCGAGGGTCTTGATCTTTTATAGACCTTCTGGCCTTTGCAGCCCTCAAGCACTGTAGAGTCTCGAGTCTCGATCCCTCGTAAACAACATCTGCTGGATGCACATCGCAAAGGTGCTCCAATCTATGATTAATCAAATCATAAAACAGGTCTAGACGTGTAAAAATGCATTGATCTAATAATAAAAGTTCAATGCATTGATTACAGAATTTTATAATTGATTATCATGCCATCTAAGATTCTATGACTTCTATTAAAGATGGTCTTTATGCCCTATACATGACATGTTCAGGAAATTTTGTGTTATATGATCCAAATCCAAATAATATAAAGCCTGATGTATTATTTTGTCAATATCTCACTATAGAGCAAAACTAGCCTTGAGGAAAAATAAGTGCATTTTAGCATACTTCACGTAAACGACGGAGCCCCTAAAGGGACATGGTTATGGAAAAACAAAAAATATGAGATGGGACGAAAATAATATGTCAATGATTATTGCATTCTCTCACAAAAGCGAAGATTCTTGGGGGAACGCAAACATGTTGCGTTTTGAAATATATTTTCTCACCACTATGTCCCTTTAGAGGCTCCGTAGAACATACTTTAGACATACTTTTAAGGAATATACTTTAGTGCAAACTAGGGTTTCATGATTAATCTAAATTAAACCGCATGCGATTTGAAAAAGACTGCGTTTTTTTTATGCGCATCTTCTTAGTGAAGCACGGCTCTGTGATCAGTAGTAAATGCTGATCCATCTGAAAGCCAGAGGGCGCTCTTGCGCAGAAACTCCAAATATGCCCCACAGAAGTATGATAATGCACGTCATTCCAGGAAATCCCTTTGGGCATCATACTATTGCTGTAGCTCAATAAACAGAAGACTGAAACGCTTTGGTTAAACATGACTAATAAACACACAATAAATATGTTTATATTTCAATGCTAATCGACATAGTATTCTATACAGTGATAAAGACTATGAAATAATATGTTGTGCCTTATTTTGTGTAAGAAGCCACATCATCTCACAAAAGGATGCTCAACTGTCGTTTTGAAGTGAGTTTGGAGTAAAAACATGTTAAGAGATGATGCGTATTGCTTTTTCAATTTCAAATGCACGTTATAAGCGACTCAAACTGGACATCATACTTATGTAATTTCATAATTACTTCTATGGTCTTTGAAATATGATTCAAGTTTACTGTCAAATGTACTGAGAAGCATTTATGGTAAACTAAAATGTACTTTCATGTCATTTCTATGTGTCATGAATTTAAATATATTACACATTTGTAATGAAGAAGTTGCAATTTAGTACATTTAAAATATATTAACTTTAAATGCAATATCGAATAACACTAGAGTTAAAATGTTAATCAAGTCCTTTAGTATGCTAGTCAATACATCAAAATATGTGTACTTCTTTAAAACACAATAAAAAAATTAGGGATGCACCCAAATTTCGGCTACTGAACATTTTCGATCAAAACATAATTTTCAGGTTTGGGCCGAAATCGAAAACATTTAATTAACGCTTCTCTGATGGCATGTTTTTACTGTGTTCAGCATCTATTTCTACAACAGCTACAACAGTTAAACAGTCAGCTGTGAGGACAGTAGCTCTGGATTGACAATATTAATTTCTCAATTTTAATTGGTAATGACATGGTTTCTAAATATAGAATCTTTTAGTCTGTGATGTTGATGCATGAACAAAACTTAACTAAACATTTATTGCGTCTAACTTCCAATAATCGCAAAAAGCTTTGTTACTTTTATTATGAAGCAAACCCTCAACTTTAAAATTCTGTCTATTTTATTAGGAAATTCAAACAATAAATATAATTTTGGTGCTCTTTAATACAGCGTTACAGATCACTGTAGCCGTCTCGGTTCAAAAGGCAGCACAAATCAAGTGCACATGAACCCATTATCTCATCTCCTCTTTACTACGAGTTATAGCACGAAATAAACATGGGTGAACAACAGAAGGTATGTTGAAAGATACATTACAATGAAATGAATCCTGTCTCATGTAGGACTAATCACTCATTCTGTGTTTTAACTGTGAAAAGACATTAATAAAACAGCTTGTAGCCTATACAATTGCCACGTTTTAACCACAGGAACCTTCCCCAGGAACTAGGGACTTTGGAGTGCTACTCGGTGTGTTTCGACCGCAGGGACCAGGGTCTAAATGAAATTCCAGGTAAAAATTCCCCCCTCAGAAAGTCCCTGCTCACGAGGTAGTACTTTTTCCAAAGTTCAGGAACTTTCAGGGGTGGGAATTGGGCGCTGAACATGCTGATTGGTTGAGTTCATGCAGCCTTTTGATTGGTTGACTCCACGCAGCGTTTTATTTCAACCACCATTTTTAAAAGTCTGTTGCGATGCGTGCAGTAAGAGTTGTTTGCTATTCGAATCAACACAATGGAGTTTAAAAAATGGAAAGCCGCGTGCAGTCCTACGTCACCTGACTAATTTGCCTAATCTTCACTGTACTTTAGACCGCAATGGAAACGCAGACAGCAACAGGTCTGGGGGAAAAGAAGTTCCTGGAACAAATTGTTCAGGGTAATTTCGGTGGAAACACGGTTAATGTCACTTAACATAACATTTACGCTACCTCAAGAAAGCTATTCGATGTCCATAAACTCAGTTAGCTAGAAAAAATAACTCTAAAGATGAGCATTTTGCTAAATATATACACTGTATTACATATTCATTACATTTTTACGTAACCTGTTAGTGATGTCTTCATTATTTAATGTATGTTTGAGTAAATCTGTCATGAAAACAAGTTATTACAGTTTCCTGTCATTTAATTGTTTATATTTCACCAACAAACTGGAGGTAAAACAATTCTGTTACTAAAACGTTGATATAAAAACTGCCTTAAGTGCAATTTAAATATTTGTATGGCTCAGTTTTAGCTATTTGAGTGTTGATTATTAAATAAGTTTGATTAATTAATTGATTATTTATTTTCAGTTTCACTTTTTTACAACCAAGTGCATACTGAATTTTTGGTTTTGTACACTACAAGTGCACATTCAATGCACACTTCTTTGTAACAAGAGTGTCTCCAATTATGTTTATGTTTTTAGCATTTTCTGTAATTATGAATCAATCAAAACAGATCGGATTGTTTGTGACCCATTCTCTGATTTCACAATGCATTGCATAGTACAATTACAACTGAAATCACGTGTCAGAACAAATATTTACTCTATAAACAGGACATAAAGAGCAGCAAAGCAAGCTGGAAGTGGAACCAATGGACTTCAAACCTGTCTGTTAAGCCTCAACTCTCTTGGCAACACTGAGTAATTTGGGACTCGATTTGGATGAATCTGTTGAAAACACCACCTGACTACTGACCCCCTGTTAATTTGAGTTTGAGGCCCCTGGGTGAGAGTGTGCTAAACTGAGTGGGTTTATGGGTAAGAGTGTCTTCATCTTCACTGACCTTGAAGAGAGTTTTTAAATACACCCAAAATGAAACTCACAGGTGAATGGAAAGTCCACCTCTGACACAACCTCTCATCAGACCGAAAAGCCGATAAATCCAACAATTTACACTTCACTGAAAGCACACTGAATGAATCTTAGCGTTGTTTACAGTGGTTGAAATTAACACTGTCATGCGTCTCCTCACCTCCATTCAAAACTAAAGAACCGTGACAATAAACGGTGACTGAACTGATGTTCGCATTCCCGGCTTCAAACCTGTCCCTGATTTAGATGTCTTGGCACTGCAGATATATTGCACTGCACATTTTGATCCAGTTGTGCTATTCGCCCCCAGAAGACATCATTACACAGGGCATCAGGATGAACCGTAGTGATGTTGTTAGTGCTTATGAATATTCCTACGCATTTCTCCCAGGCACTACAAAAAGGAAATTGAAACCTCCGAAGTGGAACGGAAAGGAACTAAGCTTGCACAAAGTGAATTAGGCTTTACTGTTAAAAGCACAGAATTCAGGAAAAGACAGAAAAATCAATACATTGTGTGTCTAATTAATTCCTGAAGGGATTTCTCAACTCCAAATAAGAATTAATTAACCCAGACAACATTTTTTTTTCTCCCTTTTTCAAAATCACGACCTCAAAACACGCGCTAGGATTTAAAGTAAATACACTATTTTACATCACTATCATCACAGCAACACACAGCCACTTACATGCTGAACAATCTGAACATGCTTGATGGACAACAGTAGAAAATAATCATGTTCTTAGGTCTTTAATATTCATTGAAACTACTCAGTTCTAGTGATTTCTGTTAAGTCTGGCCAAGAACCAACAACTTAGGGTGTTCACACAATTCAGTTCTCTTGGTTCATTTGGTCCGGAGCAAAAAAGAAAATTATACATTTAGTCCTGGTTCGCTTAACATTCAAACTGTCATTTTTAACACCGAACCTAAAGATACAAAACAGAAGGAATAAGGATAAGGCCACAACCTGATTGGTCACAAACTTACTGAACATCTAAACAATGCTGTGTGCTTGGCTGAATGCGCTTGTTCTATGTGCATTCATATGGTGGTATTTTTACCAGCTGAGAACTCACAAATGAAATGTGTAAAGGAATCAAAAAACAGCAAGGGTTCCTCTGTCGCACACACAAACAATGATCTGCTGCAAGGATATGGCAGTTCTGTACTGAACTGTAATGGGCAATGTAGCTCCTATGATGAGAAGAACCAGGTGCTTGAGCATTCTGTCCTTTTTAGGGTCGCATCTTGTGACATCATGTCATGTTTTTGGTTCTTTTAGATGTCTTTGGTCCATGTTGTGTTGATATTTCAGAGTTTGTCTGTAAGCAGACCGAGACCCCCTGAAAATGTCTCGGTTCGCTTGTTTGGTGAGCACCAAGGTCCAGATGGCAGCGTTCACACTTATTCAAAAGAACCCCGTTAAGCTAGTTATTTTAGTTTATAAAGCTTTAAATATGGATATTTTTCTTACAAAAACCCATCGCTTCACTTCAGAAAGCCTTTATTAGCCCCTGGAACCGTATAGATAATTTTTATGACAGATGGATGTGCTTTTTTTTTTAAATCGTAAGCGCCACTCACTACTGTTATAAAGCTTTGAAGAGCCAGGATATTTTTAAATATAACTCCGATTGTGTTCATCTGAAAGAAGATAGTCATATAGGAAGGCTTGAGGGTGACTAAATCATGGGATCATTTTCATTTTTGGGTGAACTATCCCTTAAGTTGAATTTTATTTCAATAATATTTATCTGCTAGTAAATTTTTAAAAAAATATACTTTAAAGATTTGAAGTACACCACAAGTGCACACATTCAATACAATTGACCCTACGCAAAGACCCGCCCCCCTTAGTTACTGTTGCTTTGTCACACCACCACACGCAGTGTAAAATACATCGCGGAGCAAAGAGGACACTGACAACATGTCGACAGACAAGACAGAGCAGGTTACTTATGATATTAAACAAAGCTTTCAAATTGTGTAATTTTTTAAGAAATTCGAACAATAAAAACTGTTTTGTGGCTCTTTAATGTGTCGTGACAGATTGCTGTAGTGCCTCAGCTCAAGCGGCTCGTGAACCGATCATCTCTTTCTACTAGTTCATTTATAGCATCAAATAAACATGAATGAACATCATAAGGAATGTCGTTTCAAATGCGGAAAGACGTCAGTACACACCATTTTTCAAGCTCAAGTCCACCGAGGTTAATCTTCTAACTCCTGACTACTTTGTCGGACAAAATGGCGGATTCGGCGTTATGATTGGTTAGATCGCTTGTCAATCAAACTCCTGGCGAAGGGTCAATTAAGCACACTGTATAAAACAGGGGTGTCAAACATACGGCCCACAAAGGTGTCCAATCCGGCCTGTGGGTTGATTTGAACTATAATAAAAATAAAAAAAAGATGCACGACTAGTCCACTGGCCATAAATCCAAACATTTTTTAGTTTTATTTTGGTCAATCTTTATTCTGGGCTTTCAAACAAACTGCTTTGTAATAATCTACCAAAATTTCATTGTGTGGAAATATTTACTAAGCCAGTAAAAAGGACGTTAACACAGGCACACGGCTGAATACGGACGAGGAGAACAGACTCGCCAGCAGAGAAAATACTCTACCAAGCTCACTGTTTGCGAAAAATAGGAAGAA
The DNA here is from genome assembly GCA_003731715.1 of Anabarilius grahami. NCBI lineage: Eukaryota > Metazoa > Chordata > Actinopteri > Cypriniformes > Xenocyprididae > Anabarilius > Anabarilius grahami. The sequence continues at coordinate 3,610,020 of RJVU01047120.1, read as the reverse complement.
TAATATAAACAATAAATTGGGGTTAATATGAATGTATCTCTGAAGGGACCGGTCTTCAGAAAAGTTGATGGCTTTTCCTCTTATCTCCGTATAAAATAGTAGCCTATTTATTGATGCACCACTGCTTTGTGTATAGCAGTAACCAAGGAAACGCGATATCACTGCTGTTCCATAAGCACCACCTACTGTCAGAGAGTGAATTTGCATTTTCATTCAGTCCGTCTGCTGATTTTGTTTTGTGCAGGTGTCTTATGTAGCATAATTTCACAAAGTCAGACCATGCTGTTTTTGCTGTTAATCTTGAAATTATACAATAAATCAAATATACAATAATTTAAACTAAAAACAACTGCTTATGTGCATAACATCTTTGTTGGGATTGTGATAAAAATGCAGTGTTTGCCTCTAAGCTACACATATTTTTTGAACAAATAAACAACAAATAAATTTGCTTTAAAAAAAAAAAAAAAGTCAAAATCAGCCAATTTGCTTCTAAAAAATTGTAATGGGCCATGAAAAATCTAAATAGGTGCATCACTAATAAAAAATAAAAATAAAAAAAAAGAATTATTTTTTAAATCTGTTTTTTACGCTGTAAAAACAAATGCAGTTTTAAAGAGCAATGTACTAGTTTTCTTGCAAATTAATTTGTTGTTTATATGGTTAATATTAATGCAACTATCAGCGCACTAAGGTTGGTTGTTTGTTTTTTTATTTTATTCATTCGGCCCGCACATGGTTATTTTTTCCCAATTCGGCCCTCAACCTAAAATGAGTTTGACACCCCTGGTATAAAACAAGTGAACACTGCAGAAGGTTAACTAGTGAACTTGCTACTAAGTGCTTCAAATGAAACTGAAAATCTTTCAAAGACATGATGCAAATCATGATTTTTTTTCATGTGATATTTTATCCTCAAGTGTTTCTGAGGTTATGATACAAATAAGCTGAGAATTAGTTTGATTTATGATGTTATAATTGTCTTTTTGTCTCATAATAATATGTTGTATGTCACAATTGCAACTTTTTATCTCTTAGTATAACTTTTTACGTCATAGTTTTGACTTTTTATTTCACAATTAAGTATTATTTTCCCCCATATAATTCAGTCTGGTACGAAAAGGACATTGTATGCATGATATTCATAAAAAAAAATGTTTGTAGATTTGCAAGGTGCTTATTTAAAAAAAATGAGCAATTTACAGATATAAGCACTGCATAACTATAATATCCTCCTTGGACTGGACAAACAAACCTTCCACACCTTTACTACCCTGCTGTGTTTAAATGGATATATTCGATTGTGAAAACAGCAGCGCGCTTCAGGAACATGGTAATGTGACCCTTTGAGCTCCTGTTAACAAAACGCTTCAGTAATAATGCCAACATCACAACAGCTAATGTTAGAGGAAACAGCTCCTCAGGCACATTTACCACAGAAAGAGGCACACGGTAAACGATAATGACAATGGGGGAGAAAGAAATACGGTCCACTTTATTTTTTCGGAATCGGTGGCGAGGCAAATGTTGTTTAGCTGCAATAACTGCTGGCCTTTATGCAATTGAGTTTATACATTGACATTTATGCAGAACAGCTGCCATTACTGTCAATGGTAGCGATATTACACGAGTCATCAAACTGAAACTATATCGCTCGGGTTTAACTTAATGCACTTCAGTAAACATTTATCACTAAAGTATTTATATTAGGACTCCCTAGACTGCAAGAGTATGCATCTTCCGGATCACAAATAGACGTTTCATTGCAGAAGGTAAATGTTTACATTTGCATTTCTTAATGCCAAGCAAAGGCAGCAGCTGAATCAGCAAAAGTATAAAACACTTGCACAACTGAGGTAAACAACAAAGTTAGCTTGTTTGCTCTAGCTAACTTCCTGCTGAAGTTACTCAATGCAAGATGTCTAGCGTACTCATTCCGCATATATATTAAACTATTGCTTTCAGTTGAAATGTCAAACTCACTGTGTTCTCATGCACCGCACGCTGCTTCAGCTTCCTCCTCCTCCTCCTGATGGTTTGAATGGGCGCTTACTGTACCGGATATTACGTCACTGAACCACGCATTAAAACCCCGCGGAAATCATATCTGCCTTAAGACAATGGCATTTATTGACAATTAATACCTTTACTTAAGTATGAAATACGAAAGCATAAAAATATTCCACATCATAGGTTAGCATATAGTTGATTTAAAATCTTGAATTGTAGAAAAAACTTATCTAGAACAGTAAAGTAGGAGCCTATCAATTCTTTAAAGGGTTAGTTCACCCAAAAATGACGTTTCTGTCATTAAGTACTCACCCTCGTGTCGTCCCAAACCCGTAAGACTTGTGTTCATCTTCGGAACACAAATTAAGATATTTTTGATGAAATCCGTGAGTTTCTGAACCACTCACAAGCAGCAACGCCATTGCACCTTTTGAGGTCCGGAAATGTACCAAAGACATTGTCAAAATAGTAAGAGTGACTACAGTGGTTCAACCTTAATGTTATGAAGCGACGAGAATACTTTTTGTGCGCAAAGACAAAACAAAAATAACGACTTAATTTAACTGTGTCATACGCAGTTGACGTGTGTTTACGTCAGAACGCTGACTCAAAATTGGCCGGCTCCTGCGTCAGCATCACATGCATGCGTCATACTGCTCACGTGAACAGCCTCGGCCAACACTAAGCCAGCGTTCGGACGTAAACACAGAAGCCTGCACTGCGTTCACTACGTCAACTGCGTATGACACAGTTCAATTTGTTAAATTAAGTCGTTATTTTTGTTTTGTTTTTGCGCACAAAAAGTATTCTCGTCGCTTCATAACATTAAGGTTGAACCACTGTAGTTAACCCAAAAATGAAAATTCTGTCATTTATTATTCACCCTCATGTTGTTCCACACCTGTAAGACCTTCGGAACACAAATTAAGATATTTTTGATAAAATCTGATGGCTCAGTGAGGCCTGCATTGCCAGCAAGACAGTTAACACTTTCAATGCCCAGAAAGCTACTAAAGACCACGAATCAGTGGTTCGGAGCGCGTATCAAACTGCTAAAGTCACGCCCCCCAGTGGTGAACCATTGAAATTTCGAAACACCTATAACATAACGAAGCCTCGTTTACTGAAATCACATGACTTTGGCGCTTCGAAGCACTGATTCGAAACAAAAGATTCGTAAAACTTCATGAAGCAGTGTTTTGAAATCACCCATCACTAGATATTGTTGAATAAAGTCATTATTTGTTTTTGTTTTTTGGCGCACAAAAAGTATTCTCTTTGCTTCATAACATTAAGGTTGAACCTCTGTAGTCACATGAACTGTTTTAAATATGTCTTTAGTAGCTTTCTGGGCATTGAAAGTGTTAATTGTCTTGCTGCCAATGCAGGCCTCACTGAGCCATTGGATTTTATAAAAAATATCTTAATTTGTGTTACGAAGATGAACGAAGGTCTTACGGATGTGGAATGACATGAGGGTGAGTAATTAATGACAGAATTTTCATTTTTGGATGAACTAACCCTTAATACCTTTCTGGACCTCAAAAGGTGCAATGACATTGCTGCTTATGTGCGGTTCAGAAACCCTCGGATTTCATCAAAAATATCTAAATTTGTGTTCTGAAGATAAACGAAGGTCTTATGGGTGTGGAATGACATGAGGGTGAGTGATTAATAACAGAAATTTCATTTTTGGGTGAACTAACCATTTAAGATTCATAAGGCTAATGCACTGACACAGACTAATAATGCTCCTGAAAATGTTTATGATTATTACCAATTTATTGTACAAGGTTCATCTGTTTTGAGAACTCTCCATATTTAACCATGTTTCAGTGCATTTGTTGGCACATCACTATGGAGAATTGAGTCCTGTGCTAAGCTGGTCTCTGCCTAATATGATGTAGCCTCTGGTTACTTTCCTGGCATTGCTGCAATGAAACTCAAAGATACTGTGAAATCCTATAAAATGTTAGCCAGGAAGTGCCTGCCCTCCAGCATCCCACCTGCTTGATACTGAATCAGGTTCCTCTTCATCCCATAGGATCCTATGACAGGATCCCTGTATATGAGTGAGCCAAGATTTTCAAAGATCTTACTCCAGGATGTATGCCTGCTCAATACTAAATTAACATTATGCAAGTACCTGCTATAAGATTCTTGGCTGGCTGTTGGACTGACTCAAGACCATGATCCTGTTAGATTTTGAACACAAGGGGCTGCCATTAACGAGGCACAAATAAAGTGTAAATCAGACACTTTTTCATCAGATGTGTTTGTAATTTACACCTTTTCGTGACCAGGCATGCATGTTAATTTAAATATGCACATTTTTTTCTCAATGTAAATTGGTCATTTGCAGTGGCATTCGCAAGAGAATATAAACTCTTTAAAGTCGGCATGAAACAGAAGTTGTGAAAGTCTTTTCTTCCCTATTGTGACATATATCTGAGTGAAATGGTATTTCAAACAAAAAAATAAATAATGTAGGGCAGGACTTGATTTTGTCCGTGGGGAATTGATTAAATGGTTCATTGTTTGCTGTTGATGTGGTTTGTAGACAAGCTCATGAATCTCAGACCTACTTGACATGACAATTTTGTAGCAAAATGAATCTTAAGGCAATGCATCATTTCTAGATCTTTCTTTGTAATAAGTAAACCATCAAGCACACTAGAGTTGTCAAAAGTACCGACTTCTGTACCTAGTCAGTCACAGACATATCTGTTGAGCATGTGACATTTAAATATAACTCTGAGACATTTCTGTTGAGCGCATGAACACAATGGCCAATCAGAGGTGTTTACGAATCCGCTCAACAGCGCTCAAAGCATCACATTTTTAAAATTTCAGTATCAATTGGTACCGAAGTCAGTACTTTTGACAACTCTAAAGCACACTGTCATGAGACAATTATACACTTTTCATTAGTCTTAGGGTACATTTACACAACAACGATGTACTAAAAACTGAAAAGTTTTTCCTTTGCATTTTTCACGTATAGACGACACGGTCCCTGCTCACACGGATCCGCGAAAACAACTAAAAATGCTGTATTATGCATGCCAGGCCAGTAGCTGGCGGTGTCACTTTTTGTAAAGAAACACCATGCACCTATAGACTGAATATGAATATGCATGCGCATGACGTCACTGTTTTCACAAATTACATAGAGAAAATAATGGTAACATTTTTGAAAAACTTGCACTTTGAAACCTGTTTTCAATAGTTTGCATTTTCAGTGCGTTTTCCGTACAAAACCCCATCTCTTTGCTTCAGATGGCCTTTATTAACCCCCTGGAGCTGTATGGATTATATTTATGATGGATGGATGCATTTTGGGGGGCTTCAACACACGCCTCCCATTCACTACCATTATAAAGCTTGGAAGAGCCAGGATATTTTTAGAGCCAGATATTTGTCTGAAAGAAGATAGTCATATACACCTAGTATGGCTTGAGGGTGAGTAAATCATGGGATAATTTTCATTTTTAGGTAAACTATCCCTTTAATGCAAGTCAGCACAGGCCTTTGACTCGGTTGATGTGTCTTGGATCATTCAAAAGTGACAAATAAACTAGGCATGTGCTAAGTGTATCTGTCAGAAGTTTGTGCTGTATTTAGACATAAAAGTTTGTGACAAACAAGTAAAGACAGGTTTGGCTCATTTCACACTTATAGTCTTGTAGTACACATTCACACATTCTCACAATCCCCAAGCTGAGACACTGGGGATATGACTGTATTTCATGTGTATCACATTTTTATTTGTCTCTCCTCAACAAACTTTTCCAGGTCAAAAAGTATTGAAGATGTCACAGCCAATTGTAAGGCTTCAAGCCGGCCAATTAGGTGATGCAGATTTTTGGTTCTTCTTTGGTTATGTAAAACCAGTTCCACCTTCTTTTTCAAAAGTTATCTGTACACATCAGTAGCATGTGAAAAAAAAATAGGAAAAAAAGCACAGCAAAGATAAGATGCTATGATCAATAACATAAAAATTAAAAGCTATTGTTTTTCTTAAATGGAAAAAATAAATGATTGACAGTTCCGATTGGTCCACATTTTCAAAAATTGACACTGACAAGCTCCACTGCACTTTTTTTTTAAAGTCACTATGAATTCAGGATTGACAATTCGTATTTATATGGAAAATTGCAGTACTTATTATCAATAATTCATCCGTGCACATAATTTCATGTGCCCTAATAATCTTTAATCAAAATAACATCCCCTCCATTTTGCAGCTCTCTTCTCTTCTCTGATGACGTGTTTACTGGCGTGAGGGCGGGACAACCTGTCACTCGCATGAGATCGACCAATAGCAAACCACAACCATCCAATCAATTCCTGAGAGACAAAATCAAGTCCCGCCCTTTATTTTTTCTTGTTCGAGAAGCCGTTTAACTTGGATATACATCACAATATGGTAGAAAAGACTATCGCAATTTCCGTTTCATGCTGACTTTGAACTTTACACCACATCAAAAGCAAGGCACTTATGTGCGACACACTGAATGGTCAAAGATGTCCATCTAGCACGTTTGCATAGAAAAATAATTAAAAAGCATGCAGCACAGCGCAATGCAAAAGCGCTTTCTGTGTCAACTAAACCCTATTTATCCCACTTCAATGGGTAGAAGCATCAAAACGCACAAGAAACAGACTTTGCTTACAAAGACAGATGTCAGCATTTCACCTTGTCTGATTTTGTTGCAAACATGCTTTCAGTCCTCAGCGATGTACAGAATGAAGATGAATCCATAGCGCTAGCTTTTGTAGGCTTGCAGAATGGAGACAGCAAAATTATCCATTCATAAGGAATTCCCATGCAAGTGATTTTTCATGTGAATGTTGATTATGGGGTGTTGAGGGTCCATTTTCAGGAAATGAATCAACTTGTGGAGTCAATTAGCCTAAGGAAGAATCTCTCTCAGGCTGAATAACTCCAAAGCATACAAAATTAGGCTTGGCACTTACATTATACCTGACAGACCTCGGGTTCTATAGTCAAAATCAATACAAGTGAAGAGTTTGTCATTTTGGGGTCATCTCATGACCACATGGCATGTCTTGGGGTTCCTCACAGCATCAACACCAGAGCCTTGGAGACCTATTATGAGTAGGCCCCGACAGAGACTTTGCTTCCAGCACTTTCCTGATGAAATGCCACATGTTTTATGGGTAGTAACTCTGTGGTGGACAGGGTCATAATGAGCCCATGGAGAACCAGACATCTGTCAGCGCTGGGCTTGAGTGTGTGTCCATATGTGACAAATATGAAAGAGAAACTAAAGAGAGGAAGACTGAATGAGAAATAAGAATGAGACCAAAAGATCCAAGACTCCCTTGGACAGCAAATTCAGTTGTCAAATGGGACAGACACACATTATACCTATAAGGAAGTTCTTGGGCTTGGGAAAATGTGCAGATTGTACTGCCCTGTTTGTTATTGTTGGCATTAGTAAAGGTAATTTATGGAGAAACTACAGATTATTGATCCAAGCTCTAATCTGAGGTGATTTTCCCCCCTCTTTTTTAACCTCTTGAAGGTTTACAGTCTGATTTATGAAAACTTTAAAAGAGAAAAATGAATTTTACATTTTACTAAAAACATTTACTCCAAAAAAAGTGCTATATAGCACTAAAAGTGGTTCTTGGCTCGTAATTAATAGGGTAACTAACCACTTCTGGTGCTATGTAGCACCATATCTTTAAAGGTGCTCAACAGATAGCACCAACAGTGGTTCTTTGGCTCATAAAGAACCTTTAAAGGGGCTTAACAGGTTCTTTATATGGCAGTGGTGCTATATAGCACCTTAACCGCCCCAAAGAACCGCTGAAGAACCGCTGAAGAACCATACAGGGGCTTAACCGGTTCTGTATAGCAGTGTTTCCCAACACTGCTCCTGGAGGCACACCAACAGTGCACATTTTTGATGTCTCCCTTATCTGACCCATACATTTTTAGGTCTTGCAGTCTCTACAAATAAGCTAATAAGTTGAATCAGGTGTATCTGATTAGGAAGAGTTGGAAAATGTGTAGTGTTGGTGTGCCTCCAGGAACAAGGTTGGGAAACACTGCTGTATAGAGTAGCCAAAAGATACAAGATAAATAGCACCTCAGTCATCCCAAAGAACCGGTGAAGAACCGCTGAAGAACCACTGAAGCACCAAGATTTGGTGCTATACAGGGTTTAAAGTGGTTCCCCTATGATTACAAGCCAAAGAACCACTTTGAGTGTATACGTGAAACTGTGTGAAAATTAAAACCACAATAGTGCGTCATTATGTGGTTGCTAATGTGTTTTTTTTTTTTTTTACCTTTCTTTGTTATGTGCTTGCTATATGGTAAGTGGTTTCTTACACCATGTCCTAACCAGTGTTGGGGAAAGTTACTTTTAAAAGTAATGCATTACAATATTGCATTACTCCCTAAAAAAGTAACTAATTGCGTTACTTAGTTACTTTTTATGGAAAGTAATGCGTTACGTTACTTTTTCTCATCTGGGCTGGGCTGTTTGTTTGTTTTTATAATAACAAAAAGTTCTATTTTTGGCAAATGTAAAGGCCCGTTCACACCAAAAGTGAAATGAATAAGCCTCAGGCTGACGGAAATGCAAATTCACGCCTGTACAGTAGAGGGCGCAGCTCAAACAAACAAGCCTTTCAGCTGTGCTGCCATTCAGGAATACAGAAGAATAGGACACAGGAGAAGAAGTAAATGAGTAAATGTATGCTCAAATTTAGTCTAGAACTAGTCTAGAATAACCATCATGTTCACACACTGCGCAAACAATGCCTCTGCACTCCTGATTTCTCTCTACATGGTGACAGGAGAGCTTTCAGTCAATAAATTTGCATTACTTATTTGAAAAAGTAACTCAGATATTTTGTTGTAAATGTTAAAGTAATGCATTACTTTACTAGTTACTTGAAAAAAGTAATCTGATTACGTAACTCACGTCCTAACCAGATTCAGTGACAAAAAATCAATCACAAATCACAGCCAATCAGAAGAGCGTTGCACTTGCAATGAAATGGATAAGTACAAAACCAATAAAGCTGTAACCAATAAGCTACAGATCAATCCCTTTCTTAGGATTCCCAGGGCAGACTGCTGGGTAGACATGCTGGAGGCTCGCTTTAGCCAATTTAAAGGGATAGTTCACCCAAAATGAGCACACACACATTTTGTTTGAAACAACATTGTCCCCTTGTCTGCCATGCATTAAAACAGGCTTCACAGTGCAAATTCAAATCCCTGTGACACCATAATTAAACTATGAAATTACATGTTCTGCTTATGGTTTGTTCCCCATGGCACTAATTAGGACTTCCTATTTAATGGCACAATGAAAGCAGTGAGTTGCATTTGTAATATTTATTTGGTTTGTCAAATTTTTTTCGAATCAATGTGTTATTATCAACTGCGTCAGAGCAGTTTTGGAAAGATGGTGTGATAATGACCCATTTCAGACAGACTCGTCTTTTGTGTGGCTGCAGTATTTTTAGACATATTAACCAGGGAATTATTTCCCTTGGCTGTTTTTATACCCCACAGCTATTTTGGTAAAACATATAATTTGTGTAACTTACAATATATTTAGGAAATGTTTAGGTTCATGAAATAAGATGTAGTCCAGATGATTGAATGTACACAAGATTATAAAGGTAATAATGGAGTGTAAAAAAAGGAATAGTAAACAATATGTTAATTTCAGCAGTCATTCTGACCTGCTTCCATATAATGCATGCTAATTTACAGCAACTAATTAGTGATAAAATGTGGTGAATTTTAGTTAAATAATGAAGTTTGAGGGTGTTTAATCAGCCGCACTTGAGCTTAGAACACAAACGTGGTTGAGAAAGGTGTAGGAACTCGTTTAAATGGTTTGCTGTCATTGAGGGCACATGAAGTGAAGTCCACAAGTTCTTATGTTCAATTCTTTGATAATTATATACAATTACGCAGGGAATAATTAAATCCATCATTATCTCAAGTACAGTGCACTAAAAAGAGAGCAGAACGAGAAAATGTTTGATTGTGATAATTACTGAAATTATTACATGAAGACATCACCTCATAATTCAGGAATGCTTCATTCCCAACCAAGGCCTTGAAACATAGTTAACAAGAAAACAAAGTTAGTTTTACAGTATATCATAATTAGGTCTAGAGAAATCAACTGGAAACAGATCATACAACGTGTTTATGTGAAGTGGCTCTTATTTATTTATTTACATATATAAGAAATATTTATGGATCTGGGCATAGGCCAGACTAAACTCCCATGAGGTTCCCCACAAGCACAACAGCTGGTACGTGTTAAGCATCAAATAATTTCTGTTAATGATGTTGTACTATAGATTAATTTCTACAGGCTACATAAACCTATTCCAATCTATGCATGATCTCTAATGATCTCTAAAGAAGTGTAATTGATAGGTTTCCCCTTACCAGAGGCACTCAAGAGATTTCCAAAAAGCCAACCCCAAAAATACAACTTCATTCATATTTTACTCAAGCTAAAAGTTTAACCACTGCAAAATGTATAACTCTTCACCCTATTCAACTGAATTATTGATGTTATTTAAGCCTGCAGAGGCAAACGCATCACATTTACCCTGCAACAATGTATACTGTTGTTATGCTCTTCACATCATAACTTGGTTTTCCAAGAACACTATCAAACCATTAAGGTACATTTAAAGTGCCACTATTATGACTTTTTAAGGTTCCTAATATTGTTTTGGGAGTGTCCTACAATAGGTTTACATGCATGCAAGGTCAAAAAACACTTTCGTTTTCTCATAATATACATTTAATTTCACCTCAGTTTGTAAACGATTTGTTAGAAGCAGTTTGAAGAATCAGTCTCTCTAAACCCCTCCTCTCCGTGAGCCTAAAATGCTCTGATTGGTCAGATGGCCCAATCCTTTGTGACTGGTCTACTGTGCGCACCGCGCGCCCATTGCTATAACTGAATGACAGCTATCAAGTCGCAAGACATTGTATACAATGTATGGACAGAAAAGACAGCATCGATTTTACCGTATCAATTCGAGCTCGAGTCCAACGATGAAACGTCTGAAGTAGTCGATCAACCAGAAACTGATTCGCAATCACGACTAGTTAGTTAGTAACAACTAGTTAGCGTGGACTAGCATCTTAACATCCTATTACAATACAGATAGAGCTCCACTCTACTGTTATAATAAAAACACAGTGGAAAAAAAAACAGTTTGTTTTGAAAAAATTAATTTTCCCTGTGGAAAGTGGGCGGGCAGTATGCTAATGTTTCGTTGTGATGTCACAACGAAACGGCTTGGGATTCTTTTTTACAAACGACTCGTTTAATTGACTCAGAGTCGACTTTTACTTTTGAGAGACAATAACTTTATATATGGTGCACTTTCAGATTTAAAACTTTGCAGGATGTTTCATTCACTTAGAGCTATGTTACACACTATATGAAAGGTCATTTTCAAAAATCCATAATAGGGGCACTTTAAAAATATTTTAAACAAAGCAGACAAAGCAGTCTATCTATGTTTATCTTTACAGCACTTGCAAGTCAGCAATGTATTGATATTCCTCAAACACTCTGGTTGAAGTTTGTTCAAATCCCCAAACCGCAAGTATTAAACATATTCATTCAATTAGCCTGAGCCTCTTAACATGGGAAATTAGCCTTCCAGTTTGGCTTAAAACTGACATCACAACTACTATAGCAGTATTTAATTTACACAGAACCACCACTTTCAAGGTCCAGAAAGGTACTAAAGACATCATTAAAAAAGTCGATGTGACTGCAGTGGTTTAACCTTAATTTTATGAAGCGACGAGAATACTTTTTGTGCGCAAAAACAAAACAAAAATAACAACTTTATTCAACAATATCTTCTCTTCTGTGTCATTCTCTTATGCTGTTTACATCCAGCGCTTCCAGGTTCTATGTCAGAACGTTGACTCATTGTCATTGGCCGGCTCCTGCATCAGCATTACATTCTGCCAATGCTGAGCCGGCGCTCTGACGTAGAACCTGGAAGCCCTGAACATAAACAGCATATGTTTTTGCACACAAAAAGTATTCTCATCGATTCATAACATTAAGGTTGAACCACTGTAGTCGAGTCGACTATTTTAACAATGTCTTTAGTATCTTTCTGGACCTTGAAAGTGTTGGGTAAATTGCTATCTATGGATGAGTCATATACCTTTCGGATTTCATTAAAAATATCCTAATTTGTGTTCTGAAGATGAACGAAGGTCTTACGGGTGTGGAACGACATGAGGATAATTAATGACAGAATTTTGTTGTTAGCCGACACTCTGGAATACTCGATGCAGATTGGTCAATCAAGCCAACCTGCCGGCTGAGATTTTCTAGTCTGCTCATTTGGGCAACTGAAACTGATGCTCAGGGGTGTTTCTAATGGGGGGCCCAGAGGAATTGGGGGGCCCATAACAATCTAACCCAATCTCCCTTAAAAATATAGCGATGCCACTGCCAATGCTATACATTCATATCTCTCGTATCACCATGGACTCACTCACTCAGTTATTTCATACAAACGCAATTTGTGCCATCTAGTGTATAAGTTATGGAATGTAATAAAAATTACCTCAGAATACCTCAACAGTCAGACTTTTTTTGCCAAAATAGATTGCAACTGAAAAGCTACATGAGATTTAGCAAGTAGCAAGGTAGTAGCAACTTCACTGTTTTTGAAGCAGTTAAACTTACAGCTCCACAGTAAGTTTCACAAGCTTAATCTCTCTTTCTCTCTCTCTAAAAAACTTTTTTAGCCAGGATTTCACCTCAGGTGTGCATTATTTGTCAACAATTCGTCAGTTATTCTGTACTCAAAGGCACACTTTGTAGTTTTTCGCCACTAGAGGTCGCCTTTTCAAAACAAAGGTGATGACACCGAGATTGAGCACAGATTCTTAGGAGATGTTGTCTTCACCTCACAGCCGGCGGTGGAAAAGAAACAGGACGGGACTCGGGCAGAAATCATGTTCATGGATGAGATTATTAACATTACTGTAGTATGAAGCAGAGCAGGGCAGAGTGCTGTGGGAGCGCANAATGGCGTCGTTCAGCCAGGTCTCCGTGAAGCACAGAGCAGCAGAGTTTGAAAAATCCTTATTTGTCCGGGAGAGCAGAAGGAGTTCGTCTGTTTTGTTGGGAAGAGAACGGAGATTTGCCAGATGGATGCTGGGGAGCGCCGTTCTTAATCCGCGCTGTCTGAGTTTCACGAGCGCACCGGCGCGCTTTCCCCGTCTGCGCGTCTTCCTAAAGCGTCTTAACAGCGCTGCCGCTGCGCCGACTAAAACGTTCAACAAAACGTCTGAATAATCGAAATCCGGTAAAAGATTTTGTGGTGTGTACTGCCGAATGTTCAGCAGTTCATCCCTGGTAAAACTGATGGTGTTTGAAAAACAAAAAACAGGAAAAACGAACAAAAACAGAACAAACACTGAAGAGCTATGCACTGAAGCTGCCATCCGCGGCGCCATCTTGCGTATGAAGCAATTGCTAACGAGAGACGAGCGCGACACGAGAGCAGCGGAACTTTTATTATGCCACAGTCGCTGCTTCAGGTTCTTCCAGTCAAGCATATGTGGGGTAAAGCAGCGCTGTTTATCATATTAGATACATTTGAGTGTGTTGAAAATGATGTTATAACATTACTTTGTGCGTTCGCTCGGCAGCTGCTATCAGTGGTAAATCAAGAAAAAAATCAAGTTTTCTGTCTATAAATGTATCCAAAGAGTTGTTCCATTGCCTAATAAAACGTATAATATATTAAAGTATCTCTGGTGTTTCCATGGTTTCTACAAAATAAAAACGGAAATTGAGGGTAACGCAGGTATGATGTCATTGATAGGCGACACATGGACACAGTCCGTGTGCTATGTAAAAATGGCTTATTTCTCTGGATTTAAACATTCTTGGGATAATGCAAGTACACAAGTCAACAAAATATATAACACTGTTCTACTGGTATTTTAGACATTTTAGTCCATATTGTGCCTTTAATGTATGCATGGCTCACAATATCAAACCCATTTGAAATACAATTAAACAATTAAATGACCGCACTACAGGCGATACTGATTTACTGCCGTTCACCCTTACAAGTCATCAGAGAATTGAGAAACTTCAAACGAGTGCACACACTGAACAAAATGAAAGGAAATGCTCATTTATCCTCTCATTTCTGAAAGGAAAGTTGTTGCACAGAACACCCCCGGCCACACGTTCATTCACCTTTGCTTCCACGCCAAAGTGATTCTGAAAAATGTACAGATATAGAGCCTTATATTTAGTTTGACGTTAATGGCTCAATAGGTTCTTGTTTTTCTCGTTTTCTTTGTCCTTGTCTTTTTCACTTTGTAGCTTTTGCTTTATAGTCCTGTTTTGACATATTTCATTGGCCTTAGCTAGTGAGGCAGAAAAGAATTCAACCTTGCAATTCCTTTTTCATATCTCTCTTTTGTTATTATTGTTATTTTTTGTAAAACCTCTCTCTTGGTGTTGGTGGACTTACTAACCAAGGGGCCGTATATAATGGAACTCCATTCATCCAGATAAAAAGAATGTTGTTTCCACAGCAACAGGAGCCCATTAGACAGACACAATATGAAGCATCACTCACAGGGACATAAGATCTCTGACTAGTTCATTATTCCACATTTTACAAGGAAAATTAACTCACATTTTCCACGTGAGATGTTGTCGGGCTTTAATGACATTCAGTGTCTATAAAACTGTTTTATCACGATATGATGAAGACATCATTAAGATATTTGACTATAGTAATCATGGATGTGAGGTCTGCAGTATGCAGAATACCACACAAACAAGAACTATATATCAAATACACATTCTTGGTCTCATTGTGAATTTCTAAGAGCTGTCTTCACAAACTTTTATTAAAATCGAACCAGCTTTTCAGCAGACATCACCAACATCACCAACTGCAATATCCTTTTGCAAAATGTCTCCACAGGTACGTTTTTTCAGTGAGTCTGGGTTGCTTTTTCCAAATATTTTTGACATCCTTGGCCGTGAAGAGGTTCATATTGACTTTACACATCATAAGCAAATGTGATTGTGTAAAGTACAGCAACTTTAATTATTACTGTAAATTGTGAATACCATATGGGATGACAATGACGGATATATCATACGTTCTCTCTGCACAGATGACTAACCAAGCCATTTAATTTAAGTTATGGAAACTTAATCAGTCTCATTGAAATTAAAAGCATAACCATCTGCCCCTCTCCCCCTCCCACCCTCTTGAAAGTAATTACCTAACACTAACCGCTAGCAGTTTAATGTTTTGATCTGTCCTCCAATTGTTTAATTTCATGCAAATGTATTCTCCTCATGCTCACAATGGTTCTTGGTGCAGTACAAGACAGACAAGCGCGAGATATCTGTACCACTGCACAGTTAGATTCAACACAGAGCGCAGACAAGATGTCATTTATTTTAATCAAAACTTATGAAGTTTGGTGTGTGATTCTGGTTAATGTGAAGACTGATGCGAAAACGAAAACAAGTGCACAAGCAAGCTGCACTAATTAACATTAGCACTCGTCTGTCTGTCTGTCTTTTTTCTTTTTTTTTTAACCCCAAAGTATGTCTTTTTTTAAAGAAAATATCTTTCCTTATACCATGCTGAGACAACTATAGGTTCAGTTCCAAAACCGAGGCCATTTAAAATATATTATGGAAGTTTGTTTAAGCCAATGAATAAAGAAAGTACAAAAGGTAATTGCAATTTTTTATCTCACAATTATGACAATTTTTCTGGCAATTACAAGTTTACATCTCACAATTCTAACTTTTTTTCCCCTCAGAATTGCAGATATAAACTCGCAATTGCGAGTTATAATGTCAGAATTGTGAGTCGCAATTACCCTTTTTATTTTTTATTCAGTGGCAGTAACAAGCTTCCGTACTGTATTTAGTATGAAGTAGGAATGAAATCGAATATTATACATCTGCCATGTTGTCATATGTTACTTGCGGCCTTTGTGTTGCTTCACCGCCATTCACAACTCCTCTCCCGTGGGTGGGAGGTTCCCGGGTACTTTTCGCCTTCTGTTTTATTAATACTATGAATTCGGTAGGGCTGCCCCCTAATAGCCGTCTAATCGTTAGCCGACGAGAAAAGGCTTAGTCGACCAAAATTTTATCAATCGCTTAGTCTCAAGAAAAAAAAATACACAGGAAGTGGCGAAGTCACGCACTCTGTGACAGACAGATTGTTAACTGCTGGTCTAATTACAGTCATCGGGCAGGACATCCAATGTTACTTTAACGTTAACCTAGAAAAATGTGAGCTATTCAAGTGTTTGTGCGGAATGTAAAAGCTGAATAGTAGCACGCTTACTGCATGACAGCTAACATGGAGGCGCCGGTTCGATCACTTGCACTTAAAATACTAATACTCATTTTTGGTCATATAGATAAGAGTAATACATCTTTTGAATCTGTAAAGAGTCTACTTTTACTTGCGTGCACTCACAATAACAACAAAACGTTGTGCCTTTGTAAAATAATGATAGGAATCAGGGTGCAATTTCTGCCGTCTCTCTGTGAACTTGACCGCGGCAAAAAAAAAGAAAAAAGAAAAGAACTGAAACTCCATGTAAACTTGCCTCACAGATATGAAAAAATATATCTATAGAAAGCGAAATGTCTACTTTTAAATGAACCAATTGAAATGGAAAACAAATATTCTCAGGTTATGTAATCCGTATGAAACGTACATATGGGTGAGTGCACTACTGCAGAGAGGAAGATTCAGCATCTTCAACTTTATCACTGTTGTTGAAAATAAAGAAAACACTAGTTTATCAAGTAATTATTAAAATGTTTATTTTAAAAAAAGCAGTCTCCTTGCTGTTTTCCCCCGACGCATTCATTACTTCTGCCGGTGCGCTGTGGCAAGCTTTATGCGTGGACCTGAGCACTGATTAGACTATGCAAGGCTCATTATTATGATTTATTTGGTTTATTAATAAACGTGCGATTAGTTGACTGATGCTTAAAATGAACGATTGCTTCAACTGCAACACTGGCTCAACCAGTGGCACTGGTTTGGAGGTGGAGCTATCTGTTTGTTTGACCAATAGCAGATGGGGGAGTTCCAGAAACCTGTTTGAAAACAACTGGTGCCTATAGTGCCACAGAAAATACAAAGTTCACCTTTAAAGGTGCAGTATGTAATATTGACAGTTTGCGGTTGAAATGGGTACTGCAGTCCAAATTCAAAATATTAGAGAGAGTTGTTTCCCTGCCCCCTCTTCCCTACTCGACGCTCACACTGGTTGCCAGATTTAGGACACGCAACAGGAGCAAGCACAATTAACAATGTAAGATGAAAAGACTTACACACTGTGAGTTGATGAGTTGATTTATCCACGTTTTAATATGCTCCTGTTCATAGAGACTTGGATGCCAAGAATTTTTAGGTTGGGTAGAATCTGGGATCCCTGACCTAGTTTGTTTGCTGGCTTCCTTGGCTGCAATACACTGTGTTTTCTACCAATTGGCAACTCGGGGTGTCGAAATGCTATTGGGTGAATTGGTAGTGGGTGGAATCACACAGACCAAAACAAATATATTCCAACAAGAAACAGACATTTCAAAGTAGAATAACTGCTGTAGCATTATTTAGTACTTAGCATGCTTCCTCAATATCTGCAAACATTTGATATTTTAATGCTTTAGTACAGTCAAAACATTACATACAGCAACTTTAAGAAAAAAAGGGTGATGAAAAAAAGAAAAAAACTGACTTCATACATCGCATTATCTTTTCATTCAGAGCAATGTTCTTGGTTTTGGGGATGCCTGAGGTGATCTCTTCATGGAGCGCAGAGGAACCTCCAGACACAGTCATTAAGTATCAAACAACAGAATGAAAATAACACTTTTCTCTGGATATAGATCACATATTCATAAATTAATTAATTAATTAATGATGTAACATCAGGATGGCATATGACTCAGTAAATTTACATTCCCCAGAAATTCATACAGTTCAAGGATTGAGTGCTGTTTTTCATTAGGAATCCATTGCAGGTTGGAAAAATACACAGTGCTCTAAAAATCCATATGGGGTCCATTAAAGAGCGATTGTCCTATACGAACATATCAAACTTTAAAAGAGCTCCCATTTGTCTTACCTTAGGCGAGAATTGACCTCTTTATCCTTTCTGCCATTCTGTCTCTCTTCTTCTCTATGGTATTGAAATACATGAGCTCTTTCAAGCCTCTTTTTAAATGTAAAGATCATCTGTAGTATACAGCATTCAAGGGCTTGAAAGGTCCATGGGTCTTCATTTCTCCAAAATTCTGAATGCTTTGTGGTAAAAGGTTACAGAGGTTTGAATGACGGATAGAGAAGCACAAAAAAAGTTACATCAAGGCCAAGGTCTTGCGAAAAAAAAAGAAGAGGAAGAACAAGAAGAAGACAAAATTAATGCTGACCAGTCCTAGAACTGAAAGCATCAGCTGTACAAGAAAAAAAAAAGCTAATTCGTGCAAGATTTATATGGAATGAAGCTGAACTGAATTCTTAACATAATTATGTTAAACAATTTTTTGGAAGCCTGATACATCAGCAAAAGATAAACGGTTTAAAGATGAATGATGTGTCATATTAGGATGATGTTCATCATGTTCACCAAATCAAAAGTCGGCAAATGTTTCAGACAAATTTTAGGATTTATTGTCATTGAGATACACCATGGATGGAGAGTTGAGTATGGAATATACTCTGCAATACATTTAAGTGAATAAGTTCTGCATGAGTGAGTCTAATACTGTTGCATTGATGATGATAAAATATATCCAAGTCTTTAAATGTAAAGACACATCTGTTGATTCCACATCTGTTGTCTGTTTCACACATTTTCCATGTTATTTTAGGCCCATATAACAGGTTACTACACCGATCAGGCATAACATTATGACCCCTGACAGGTGAAGTGAATAACACTGATTATCTCTTCATCACGACACCTGTTTGTGGGTGGGATGTATTAGGCAGCAAGTGAACATTTTGTCCTCAGAGTTGATGTGTTAGAAGCAGGAAAAATGGGCAAGCGTAAGGATTTGAACGAGTTTGACAAGGGCCAAATTGTGATGGATAGACGACTGGGTCAGAGCATCTCCAAAACTGCAGCTCTTGTGGGGTGTTCCCGGTCTGCAGTGGTCAGTATCTATCAAAAAATAGAAAGGTGTCAGAATACACAGTGCATCGCAGTTTGCTGCGTATGGGGCTGCATAGCCGCAGACCAGTCAGGGTGCCCATGTTGACCCCTGTCCACCGCCAAAAGCGCCAACATTGAGCATCAGAACTGGACCACGGCGCAATGGAAGAAGGTGGCCTGGTCTGATGAATCACATTTTCTTTTACATCACGTGGATGGTTGGGTGCGTGTGTGTCGCTTACCTGGAGAACACATGGCACCGGGATGCATTATGGGAAGAAGACAAGCCGGCGGAGGCAGTGTGATGCTTAGGACA
Organism: Anabarilius grahami; assembly: GCA_003731715.1. Lineage (NCBI taxonomy): Eukaryota > Metazoa > Chordata > Actinopteri > Cypriniformes > Xenocyprididae > Anabarilius > Anabarilius grahami. The sequence continues at coordinate 3,590,446 of RJVU01047120.1, read as the reverse complement.
ATGTTCTGCTGGGAAACCTTGGCTCCTGCCATCAATGTGAATGTTACTTTGACACGTACCACCTACCTAAGCATTGTTGCAGACCATGTACACCCTTTCAGGGAACAGTATTCCCTGGTGGCTGTGGCCTCTTTCAGCAGGATAATGCACCATGCCACAAAGCAAAAATGGTTCAGGAATGGTTTGGGGAACACAATGACGAGTTTGAGGTGTTGACTTGGCCTCCAAATTCCCCAGATCTCAATCGAATTAAGCATCTGTGGGATGTGCTGAACAAACAAGTCCGATCCACCTTCAGGGGTCTAGAGGAGTCCATGATTCGATGGGTCAGGGCTGTTTTGGCAGCAAAAGGGGGACCAACACAACATTAGGAAGGTGGTCATAATGTTATGCCTGATCGGTGTATATTCAATCTGTATTAAAGAGCAATCT
>RJVU01047120.1:3545817-3589996 GCA_003731715.1 Anabarilius grahami | reverse complement strand
AAAAAAAAAAAAAAAAAAAAAAAGAGCAGTGTGGTGCTGCCTCCCAGTAGTTTTTTCCCCATCACATGCTGAACTTGCTCATGTCATGGTGAGTAACTTAAGTGGTCATATGACAAAAAAATAAAAAAATAATAATTGCAGGGTTAAAAAGGTTTTCGTTTTGAAGACATTTTCCTTAAGCCCAGAAGAGTTAAGGAAAATGGTTTAAAAAAGACACAAGTACAACACATTATAATTGCTTATAACCTTTAACCATTAGGTGGTGCTGTTACTGAATTGATAGGGAATTGGTCAGGCCATTGTGACAAAGATATAAAGAAAGTTATGGTAAGCCACGTAATTTCTGAAAATGACATATACACAGTTGACCAATCACAACACACTAATCCAGCCGACCAATCAGAGCACATTGCGCTTTTCAGAAGGAGGGGCTTCATAAAGACCGAAACAAGACATTACTGACAGACTGGGAAGAGAGGTGCTGCAACAATGTTAAATATGTGGGGGAAAAATGTTATTTTTTTTTAACATTTAAGCATGAAAACCTATTCTAATAGACCCCAAAAACAAAGACTTTGTCAAAGGGTATAATATGGCCTCTTTAATATAGGTTTCTAGACCACACTTCTTCAGTCAAGCAATAAGTGCCTCATAACTTGCTCACTTTAAGATCAAAGCTGCTCTCCACCATTATAGATGCAAATCGATTAAATTATGCTGGCTATTTTTCAAATTCCATGAAGGTTAGAAAGATCGGTTTAAGAAGGGAAAAAAAGGGAAAGACACATTCTCGTGCTTCTCACATGGGTAGTTCTCTTGCTCCTCAGAGGTAAAGTGCTCTTCACACAAACAATTTTCCTCTCTCATCTATAAACTACTTTTAACATCATACTTACTGGTTCGTAGGACTCTCTCTGGCCAATATGAGACGGATGCAGCTTGCACATCAAGAATTCTTCACAGTCTGGTTAATGAGCCCTCATGCTCTGAGACATCCTAAATATGGCACAACAGATTCACGGTTTCAGAATTCCATATTTTAGTTTAGTGCTTTATGGGAACACTGTTACAGTTTCTGCTTCAGAATTTCTCCTTATTAACAGTATGAGGGTTTGAAATAACATGAGTAAACATTTGTCATTTTGGGGTGAAGTGTAGTGGCCAAATGTGATGTCCGGAGGGATATTTGCACAATATATGCTTTTAATGACCCTTCAGGTTCCATATACAATAAAAATATGAGGAGTGTGTTATATTGGGAATGAAAAATGTACTAAACTTGGTGTAAAAAAAGTGACAAAATTATTTGGCAAGAAAGTCAGTCTCCAGAATATCATGGTAAATGGGTTTTATAGCCTAGTATTCTGCAAAATATGCATAGAAAAACTCACATGAAATAAAGCATAGCCTATATTGACTACAATGTAATCAGTTATTAATATTTTGCTGGTTTTCCCTTGTTTTTTTATTACAGCTGCCATTCTCCTGGGTATTGACTCACTAAACTTTGCGCATATGTCGTGCTTAACTTCTCACAGTTTCCCAATCCTCCTTTAGTTTTTCCCAAAGTTGAGCTTCATTGAAAGACCTGCATAATTCAGGTTTATAATTTCCCAAAGGTCTTCAATGGGTTTAAGGTCAGGGGACTGAGGAGGCTACTTGAAGACTTCAAAATGCTGAGCATGAACACTTTTATTGTGCACATCTTTGTTGCATTCGCTGTGTTGGGGTTTGTTATCATGTTGGAAAATACACATTTGATCTCCAAACAGATCCTCCTTACCTGGCTACATCGTGTTCAGCAGGATTCTCAAGTATTGGTCCATTTTCAAAGTGGCAGCAACTTTGTAGATCTGTCCAACACCAGCTGCATCCCCAATACCAATGTTTCCCCTGCAGTGCTTAATGGCAGCATGGGTGTATTTGGCATTAAAACACTCCGGTCGTTTCCTATGAACATACCTGACACTACCCAGTGCTGGGTTTTTAATTATTTACTTGTCAGACTGCAGAACATAGCTTTAATCTTTCATATGCCAATCTTTATGTTCTTTAGCAAATGCAAGGTGGGTTTTTTTTTTGCAGCTGATAATGGTTTCTTTACTGGTACACAACCTCTCAATCCAGCTTCTTAGAGACAGTTCAAGATGAATTTGGAGGTCTTTCCATTTATTTTCACTAAAATCCAAAAAATAATACCCAATAATAGCTGATACTTGCCACATAGTGATTCATTGCGTCATGACAAATGATGCAATTGAAATGTGGAATGTGTGCATTTTACACTCCAGGCACAACTTCAAAACATGCATAGTTTGAATAAAGTGTGAATAAGCCAATTTTCCTAGGCTGGACATCACTTATGGACACAATGCTCTGAAAAAAAAAAAAAAATTAATAGAAGAACATATCGAACTTTAAAGCAACTTTCATTTGTCTTGCCTTAAGCAGGAATTAATACTCAAAAATCTGATTGGTCATATATTGATTAAACCTTGCGATTGGTTGGAGTAGTTGCTGAGTGGGGACTTCCTGCCCTAGCTGAGTTGTTGTTCAAATGAGATGTTTCTGAACAGCACCTAAAAGAACAAAATGTTATTTCCAGCTTATGCTCATTGAAAAAAATGTCTTTACCTACATTTTTGCAAGACTCCAAAATTGTACTTATACATACAATTCACTGAAGTTTCCAGCAGGAATTACCACTAGAGGCAGAAAAACACCAATAACTTTCATTTCTTTTCACACAAATTATGAATAAAGGCAAATATTATTCCTTAATAAAGACTTATTTTCACACTGTTCCTTCCACTTTTTGTATAAAACTAAACACACTTTTAGCGCCACAGTTCACTTTGAAGTAGTTGCAATGCATGCAAGAAGCAATGTGATATCATTTTGCAGAAATGGTGCCACGGGCACTTTTCCCAATGAGCCTGCGTTGTTTTTTCCCAAAAAGAAAGAAAAAATCTTTAATATCTTGATGGTTTCTCTTAGACAGCAATGAGGTTAAAGGGAAAGCAAACAGAGAATTTCATGTCTCCTGATTTTTCTCCTGAAGAAAAGATCTCTTCTAGATCACCTCTAGAGTTTCTGAGATCTTAATTTCTCAAAATGTGCTCAGATTTTTAAAATATTAAAGTCTATAATCAAAACTCAGGAATTTGAATATAAACTCAATCTAATCCAAAACTATCTAATCAACATTAATTGTATAGCACTATACTTTTACTGTATGTCAACAATTGTCTCATTTTTGTCTTTTCTTTTGAGCAATTAGGAGAAATGTCTGCAACATGGTTAATTTAAACAATCGAGAGCTCCAGTATGTCTACTGAGGTATAAATGAGCAATAAAGTTTCCTTCTGAGTCCATTCAGACACAATTTAAAGGTATAGAAATTTGCACAAATCATACTTGTTGGGTTTATATGTGTATATAAATTGCTATTTATAAAGAAATATTGGGGTTTATATTTGTTTCAGGAGGTTATGGCATAAAAGAAGAAATTATTACTCATGACATCCCTGCTGCCAATTTCATGTGTGCCTCCCCAGCTGTCCTCTCCTCGACACAAACATCCTGCTCTCTTGAAGCCCAGCTGTTTGTCCAATTTGTCTCTCTGCCACTGTTTTGGGCCTTGTTACCCTCTAGTCTGGCAGGAAGTGAGCACGGTTTTGAAAGATTATCCAGCCTGATGCTGTTCCTGAGACCCTCCTGCGATCATAGACATGACAAGAATGAAAAATGTAACTGTGCTTTTTGACCAGCTCCAATTACCATTGAAAAAACCTAGTTTAAGAGTAGAACAAAATAGCTACTGTTGCTAAATGTGTTCAATATAGATTTTAGTAAGTTGCTATGAGGCTGCGTGTTGAGATTAGTTTATAGCATTTTACTAACCTGATTACAGGTCCTGTGTGTGGATTTTAGCATTTTAGTATTTTGCTAGTCTGTTTGGACTAGAATTTAACATTACCATGAGGTTGCTAATGTTTTCGGAGAATATTTTAGCATGTTGTTATGAGTTTGCTGATGTGTTCGGAGTATATTTTGGCATGTTGCTAGATTGCTAAGAGTAGATATTAGCACGTTGCTATGGTTGTTAATGTGTTTGGAGTAGTTTTTAGCATGTTGCTATGAGGTTGCTAATGTGTTTGGAGTAGATATTAGCATGTTGCTATTGGTTGTTAATGTGTTCAGTGTAGATTTTAGCATGTTACTTTTAGGTTGCTTATGTGTTGAGATTAGTCTTTAGCATGTTGCTGAGTTTGATAATGTGTTTGGAGTAGATTTTAACGTGTTGCTATGAGGTTGCTAATGTGTTTAGAGTAGTTTTTAAGCATGTTGCTATGAGGTTGTTAATGTGTTTGGAGTAAATATTAGCATGTTACTATTAGGTTGTTAATGTGTTGAGATTAGTTTTTAGCATGTTGCTGAGTTTGATAATGTGTAGAGTTAAGCACATGGGGTTGCTACCGGGTTCAGTGTAGATTTTAACATTTTTATGAGTTTGGTATTGTGTTTGGAGTAGATTTTAACATGTTGCTAATGTTTAGCTTAGATTTTTTTTGCAGTTATTGTATTTTAGCTGATATTGATTGAATCCATCCATTATTGTAAGTCAATGGATGTATTTTTATCCATTATATCTTTTTCATGTTCAAATATTTTAATTAATTTATTTGGTCATTTTGGATCAGACAAACACCTTTAAAACCTACAGGCTTTCTCTTCTGATAAAACAAATAAAAAATGTGATTACTCATATTGCACTCAGGGCCGTGTCAGCATTTTTGTCCAATCAAAAGCTTTTTTTACAATGAGAATGTCCCTCCTCCTTATATCACCTGCCTATCGTAGCAAATCACAGTTCATGGATTTAAAACATCAACATTTCACTCGATGGCTTGTCAAGCCATTTAATACAATCTTTGAAAGCTATCCCACACCTGCACCATCCGATCGCTTTTATCCTCAGCGGCTTATCAGAGCAGTTCTGTCCCTCCACCAAGCACTGAGCTTCACACTTGCAAACGCAGACAGATAAACAAGGTGTCATTCGAGCTGCCACACGCCAACTCACTGTCTTTAGAGGACAATTTGTTATGCGTCTCTAACATTCAAGAGAGAATAAATACTTCATGGAAGCAAAGCCTGATGATCAGGGGTGTGTTCAGTGGTAAATAAAACAAGCGAGGCGCGACTGTAGACAAACGTGGCCATCTGTTGTTTATCTCATGCACAGCTTTTGGCAAATAACGCCTAACATCCACATGTGCTGTTCAGTTGCATCAATGTCAGTATGCACTAATGCACCATACAGCAGTATAGATCAGCAATCAGTTCTCCGCTGATAGGAACACCTGAAGGGAAATGTTTTGAATTGTTGCTTTGTGCTTATCTGAACTTGTCATTGTGTAAACACTAGTGATTAGATGGTGACAGATGCATTTAGTGTTTTATTATTTTATCAGTTAATTTGGAACATAAGGACAAGATGGTCTTATCATGCCTCGTTCTTATGACATGATCTTTTCATTTTATGTATTTATGCATGACGTGTTCATCAGTATTTATAGGATATGCTGGTTTTGACATATCCTCATCTCACACCTGCTATTCACAACTACCTGCTAATGGACTCACATTCATGTAAAGTAGCCCTGTTGAAAAGTTTGGGTGAGTAAGGGCAAAATGCACAAGATATAGTACCATCAATGCCCTGTAGATGGCGATATCACTTCTTTTGTAGCAGAAATAAACTGCTGCAGAAAAAGTTAGGTGTAACGATTTATTGCACTACTTATCATAAATGTAATGGATTAAAGAGTACATATACCAGGGTATCCGCGGGGCATTAAAAAGCATTACAAGTCATTAAATGAATTTTGAGAAAATTAAGGCCTTAAATGGCATTAAAAAGCATTAAATTTTATTCCTACAGGCATTACATTTTTTTAGATAGTTTTGAAGGAAAATAATACAATTGTATATTGAATATAGCCTTCGTAATTAATAACTTTGATTTGCTGTTGTAAAATATGTACATTGGTGTGATACACATGAGGAACCAGTTTGGTAATTGCTTCCGGCCGGTGCAAAATTGCCATAACGCCGTTTTGGACAGGGGCGGGCTGGGACCTGGAGACGGAAGGCTGCATCAGTGTTGCCAACTTAGTGACTTTTCATATTCGTCACAACGCGCTTTCTTGGAAAAAAAGTCACAAAAGGGGTCTGAAAAGTGNGAAAATTAAGGCCTTAAATGGCATTAAAAAGCATTAAATTTTATTCCTACAGGCATTACATTTTTTTAGATAGTTTTGAAGGAAAATAATACAATTGTATATTGAATATAGCCTTCGTAATTAATAACTTTGATTTGCTGTTGTAAAATATGTACATTGGTGTGATACACATGAGGAACCAGTTTGGTAATTGCTTCCGGCCGGTGCAAAATTGCCGTTTTGGACAGGGGCGGGCTGGGACCTGGAGACGGAAGGCTGCATCAGTGTTGCCAACTTAGTGACTTTTCAGACCCCTTTTGTGACTTTTTTTCCAAGAAAGCGCGTTGTGACGAATATACTTGTTAACCTGATCTAGCTTCCGAGACTCCCCGGTACAGCCACACGAGCGCGAGGTCTTGCTTTCCTGCCACTGGTAGTGGATAATAATAGTCTGTATAATGTAGTAACGATAAAAAGGTTGTGCTGTTGACGCTCACGCACCATCTCGAGGAGAAATAGAAACATGAGTGAAGCAAACAAAAAGAAACTCAGTTAAACCTACTGCGGTAAAAATTCAAAATGTGGAGTTTTTATTACTTGATACAGATAAGCAAAATCACACGACCAAGAATGCTGTTTTCCGAAATAGGCTACCGTCACAATTAAAAAACGTGACACTGATTTTATACCACAGTTCAGTTAACAAATAGTTAATATTAAGTCACTTACATTTTAGAAGGAACATTGACTGTTTTTGTTCTACTTTAGCAGCAAAAAATAGTTTCAAACAAAGATCACAGCAGAACCATATCGCAACGCTCAGCCTTGTTTTCATTACTGAATGATTCAGCGTTTTGAATGAATCGGTTAAGTCAAAAATTAAATGACCCATTCATAAACAATTGCCTCATTCTTGAATGAGTCAGCCATTGGAATGAATCGTTTACTCACTTATTAAGACGGTTACTTGACGCCACCTACTGGTGGTTTAGTTTAATTTTTAAAATATCATTTCCCCCCAACATTTCTTACAATCCCATAACATTATTTAATGCAGTTGTAATTTTTTTTATTGTAAATGTGTAAATTATTTAATTTGATTGGTAACAGCCCTTAGTGTCTTATTCTAATTAAATTTATTGATTGAATTTAAGAATTTAAAATGAAAGGTGAATCTTACATATTTACATGAATTGTACAAGAATCATACAAGTGAATGACAAGGTTTAATGTCGAGCTCTGTATGAAGTCTTAATGGGCCGCATTTCAGTCACCATTTCATATTGTCTGACAACAAAAACAGAAAAATATATAGATGAAACAATTTTATTGGGAATTTGGCTGTATTAAAATATATTATGTGAGCAAAAAGGGTAGCAGCAGAGAAGCAAACAAATGTTGGGCTGACACTTGGCAGAATGCGAATGCAACAATGACATGATGAATATTCTAATTTCCGTATGACGTCATCTGACGACATTTAGCGACATATATATATGGCATTAAAAATTTAAAAATTGCATTAAATTAGATTTGATGAAACCTGTAGAAACCCTGTACTTATTCAAAAATGTAGTCAAGTAGAGAGTAAAAGTTGATAATATACTCAGTAAAACTACAATGTAGCCAAAAAGATACAAGTAGGCTACAGTAACTAATTACATATACTCAAATATTTTACACAACTGAATAAAGCACATAATCAGTACCTGCTAGGGCTGGGTATTGACACAATTTTCATGATTCGATTACTATTCACATGCTTTCGATTTGATTCGATTTGATTCGATTCGATTACGATTTGATACGATTAGATTACGGTTCGATTCGATATCGATTATTTTGGATGTAGTATTTCAGTTACAATACACGGCAAATTTTCTAGAGGAAAAAAATCTCTCAACTAATGCTGTAAACTAAACATGGGAGTCAGTTGGTGCTACTATAATAATATTGAAGGTTGCACTCATTGAGTGTAATTTAAGTGTTTGTATATAAGTTAATTACTTATTTATATACAAACACTTAAATTACACTCAATTATGTTTTTATTATAAATAAAGTTTAGAATTACAATCATATTTCTACTCCATTTCGTTTTTTTTAAATATAAACATTTAAATTGCGGCTGTCATAACTGATTTATTCAAACATGCATTAAATATTGAAGAACATGAAAAATTATAATGAATAGGCTATGCAACGGTGCACAACTATATTTATCAGAATGTTACTTTCTAGAGTTCACTTTTCTAGCTGACTAATGAGTTTATGGTCACTGAATATGTTTTTCTGAGGTAAATGTGACGTTACGTGACATTGTTTACAAGCTGTTTTATTGACGTCTTTCCGAGGTTGGAACACTGATTGAGCTATTACATGAGACATGATACAGATTTCATTAAGTTGTACTGTATATTTTAACATACCTTCAGATGTTTAGTTGTGTTTATTTCGCGCTGTAACTGGTATTAAAGTGGAGGAGAGGATCAGTTCACATGCGCTCGTGCTGCCGCTTCTCTGTAACTGTGGCGCTAAAGCGATCTGTTACGCCACATTAAACAGCGCCAAAATGGAATTTATTTTTTGAATCTCATAATAAGATGGACGTCATTTGAAATCTGAGACTTTGCTTCATATCAGAAGTAACAAAGCACAAAGATTATTGCGATTTATTGGATGGGAGGCGCTACATATTCTGTTCATTCATCAACTGAAAACAGGCTAGACTAAACGATTCTTGGGATTTAAGAATCGATATCGGTTCGTAAAAATGAGAATCGATTAAAATCGAGAAATCAATATTTTTTACCCAGCCCTAGTACCTGCCACAGAAATAGAAACCATTTCTAAAATAAAATCCCATTGCTTGTCGCATATTTGTGAACTTTTTATCGGCATCATGTCTGGTTAGGACACGTTACACAGAAGTAGGTTTGGAATGGTAAATGATGACAGATTTCTTTTTCATGGCTGGTAAAAAAATATCATTTTTTATCAAAAAAAATATCAAGTCATTGACAGGTGTGGCAAAAAGTTCGTTTTAGGCCCTGTTCATAACTATCTGGATTCAAAGAGCATCTTTCTCCATTAACTATCAGCCAACCATCTTTTTTAAAATGCACCTTGATTAAATTGGTGGAAAAAAAGTTCAAAGGCTCAATTTTTACCACACTTACTGACAAAATCCAACCGACCACCAAATTTACTTGTCTTTTCCAAGCTGTACATGATCATTGGCATTCAGTTCTCATTGGCACTTCTTACGCAACCTCTTGAAATAACCATGTACAAACCCAGCATCTGCCATGAAAATAATTCCAAGTGAAAATGTTTCATTCTCCAGCAAAAGAGATCCTGATCTCCGATAATTAAATAGAAAGCTAAACTGAAGCTATGAAAAAGCTGAGTTCGAAAGCAGAGGAAGGTGAATAATGACCTAGTTATACCATGAACCAGGTCCACTTGCTGCATCAGCTTCTTATGCATAACCTAGATTGCATACCCAAAGTCTCCCGCTTTTCCATTTATGGATCAGTAGCTTGTTTATACACATCAAAGCGAGATGCAGAGACCTAGGTGTAGCTGAAGTGAATATGTCACTGAAACGAAACTGAGATTAAAAAATTTAACATGCAAATATTTTTACCTCTGCTGATCTTATCCTAGCAGGGAGTTAGTATGGGGTCTTCAAAGCCTGAATCTTCATTTCATCCTCTTGCAGGGTGCTTTTATGTCCAACCTCCTTCAGTTCAAAACCTCCCCAAACGAAGTAAGACTTGTGCTTTGATTAAAAGAATCATACTGTCTGAAAATAGAGGTAAAGCAATCAAGAATTTTGCTCTCAGTGTGACTGAACAGGAACCAAGCAAGTTCACTTACAAATAAAAAACAGAGTAGACTGTCTGCATTATTGATTAATAAATCCAAAAGTCAGCATTTTTCTTTTATGTATGTTGCATTTATTTGTTCAAAAAATACAGTAAAAACAGTAATAAATGGGCTGTCATAAAAATTAGGTTTTTCTGAAAATTCAAAATGGCGGACAAATAGAAAACAACTATTTTAAATTTTAAAAATATTTCACATTTTTAAAATTTAAAATAGTTGTTTTCTATTTGTCCGCCATTTTGAATTTTCCGAAAAACCTAATTTTTATGCTGCTCGCGGGAAAGTTGTGAAATTTGGCACACAGATAGAGGACATTCTGAAGTGTCACCATTGCAAATTTGGAGTCTCTAACTCAATTCCTTTAGCGCCACCATCTGTCCAAAGTTTCACTCACATTTATGCTAACTTTTAAACCGCAAGGGTTTAAAGTTGAAATGTAATTTATTCCTGTAATCAAAGCTGAATTTTCAGCATCATTACTCCAGTCTTCAGTGTCACATGATCCTTCAGAAAACATTCTAATATGCTGATTTGCTGCTCAAGAAACATCAAGAAACAATATTTACCACATCACTTACTATTTGTAGTCAGTAAAGAGTGTATACAGTATTGAGTAATTCGTAAGCTATTCTTAGCCAGAGATTGTTGCAGTGCATTCTGGGATTACTTTCTCAACAAAAAAGCATGTGAGTTTAAATAAGTTATCTTAGGAGGGAGTATAATTAAGTTGCCCACCTTTTGAAACGGCCTTTGTGTCAGAAGCGCAACTGTGATGCCTTAAAACGCTGCCTATAGAGGCAGCTCATTAGGTTCTCGAACAGAGCTCTCGACTTAAGTAGACTAAAACAAACTTCTAGCGGATTGTGCAAACTCAGCAGCGATGGCCCACAGCTATGATATAATCCTGATCTCCCAGGTCTGTACGTCGCACAGCGGGAGATAAAAAGATAGCTGTGCTGCTTTGTTATTCATATCACCTCACTATGTTTCCAGTTAGACACAAGGGACAACCATTCCGTTCTTCCCAAAAAATGTCTATTTGCATTAGGCTGCATATAGCTAAAGGAAGAGAAGAGACAGTGCTTTTCTGCATTTCTCAGTGCAATAGGTAGAGCTTGAAACCAACTGCAATGTGAGTGTGACTCTTTAGGGAATGCTTTGAGATATTGCTGAATAACAGTTACTGTGCACAAATAAAGCCATATACCTTGTTTGTGTAAAATCATACAGGAATTTATTCATTTACAATCTTAAAAATAAAGGTTCTTTATTGGCATCAGGGCCGTAGCTGTTGTGTCCAGGGCCCGGTGCAGGCTTTTGCTGTGGGCCCCCTTGAAATCGCGTTCTGGGGTTGGGGGAGTTGTAATTTGAGTGTCCCCCTCGGATGAAATCGTGTTCCTGGTGGACAGTATTGTGACTGACAATATTGTGTCTAACATGTAAGTTAATCAATATTATGTTTTTGTTGATTTAACTGGTGTATAAAGTCAGATTTAAAGGCAATTTCCTCTCAAATCGCGATTATAAAGTGATACAGATTGCAGGCTCACATCACACTTTGCAAAGAACACTATGAGACTCTTTCACATGGGACACTCAGCTCTCTGGAGTGGTTTGTTTATACATCTTGTCCTTGACAACAATTTTGCTCAACAGCAGGAGCCTCTTCAGGTGATCCAGTTCCAGGTGAGTGTCTAAATGATAGCTTCTGTGGTTTTGGCTCTCAACTGTCTCTTTAGGCCTCCAAATGACTCCTGACATCCTGCACAAAACTAATCTTGTTTTGTAAAAGTTGTTCATTTATGTAAACTGATTAAAGTCACAATTAAATCAAAGTAGACAATTCTAATTTTTTATGGAATATTGCAGTGTTTCTTATGATTTATCTATGCACATGTGCCCTTGTAATCTTTAATCAAAATACCTTCTCCCTTGTAGCAAATCAGCTCAAAGGGAAAATATATATAATTAATCATAATTTATTATGAATATTTGGATCATTTAATCAGATTAACTTGATGTAGTTGAACTAATACAATCAATAAATCAGTTCGTCCAGAGAACACTCAATATTGATTATTTATTAAGGGAATTTTTCATGGCCACGGAAAAATAATTCTTTCTTAGCATATACAGCCCTTAGAGCGTGTAGCAAGATCAGGAATCATTTATGTGACATTAATATGCAGGCAGAATCAGGGAACTCATATGTATTGTGCACAAAGTTTTATTAATTAAATCACAAACACATAACTAATCTAAACAAGCACACATACATGGGGAATGTGACAGAATGAAACAGGAACAGGAAATGAAGCTATGGAAAAGAGTCATTAAACCACATGAAAAGAACCATCAGCTTCGCATTTACACTTATACTTGCATTGCCTTCACAGTTGAAGCATGGAATCACTGAATGTTTTGATGGTTCTGTGAGTCAGTGGTGTTGAAATTGCAATTGATTTCTTCTGCGTTGAATGAAGAAATGATGACGAACTTGCGCGGTTAGTTTGACTCTGTAATGGTCGGAGAAGTTGCGCGACCTCGGTTTCCGTTCGGACACACACGGCAACCAGGAAAAAAAAGGAGGAGAGTGTGGGATCTGTGTGGGGGCTTTTTAACCTCTGAGGATGCTCTCTCCTCCCAGGGGTAAGTGACCCAATGGTGACTTAAGCTTTCGGAGGGAAAGTTTACGACCCTTTGTCTCAAGGATGGTCAATTGAATATGTAACTGGATTGGGTGCTAGTGAAGAAACTATTAAAGATTCTTGTAATACTAATTTGCTGAATAGGTATCAACAATCTACCCAATTATGTAGGCCATCAAAATATAAATTCGTAGATAGCAAACATGGTATATGTGCGATCTATATCAAGAATAATCGAGCAATACTAACGCATGCATTCAAGAATTAATACAAAACACTATAAAAGAATGATCACACAGTGAAATCATAAGGCAAAATACAATACAAGAGACAATATACAAAACCGTAATAATCATCCACACAATGTCCTAGGATGCATGTTTATTTATAGAACAGTTCATCTATAAATTAATGCAGGAAAGTCTGTTTTATAGGCTGTGTGTCTTTCCCATGGCCTGCTTCAAAGTGAGTTTAGAGCAAGGCTCTGCATTCTTTTAGGTAATAAACCAGTCTTCTCCTGCCTGTTAATCACAGTTTTAGGGGATAGTCTAACACATAGAATTCTAACACAGTTTGTTGGGAGAGTGGGTTTGCCAGATTGTTCATTAAATATAATGAATAATTTGTCTGTCTGATTGGTCTAGCCCGGTGGTTCCCAAACCTGTCCTGGAGGACCCCCAGCACTGCACATTTTGGATGTCTCTCTCATCTAACACACCTGATTCAACTCATCAGCTCATTAGTAGAAACTGCAAGACCTGAAGAAGGTGTGTCAGATAAGAGCGACACACAAATTGTGCAGTGCTGGGGGTCTTTCAGGACAGTTTTGGGAACCACTGGTCTAGCCGCTACACCCTCTTACAGTAATGAGCGGGAGGGCGGGACACTCACATGAGATCGACCAATGAGGGCAGGACACTCACATGAGATCGTCCAATGAGGGCAGGACACTCACAATCCAATCCAACCATCCAATTAATTCTCCATGGATAAAATCAAGTCCCGTCCTACATTTTTTCTTGTTCGAGAAGCCGTTTCACTCGGATATGTGCCACAATTGAGGAAAAAAAAGACTATCGCAACTTCTGTTTCATGCCGACTTTAAATTTGGGATGGTGTCAGTATGTATGCTTCAGTGTCTGTGCAAATGTACAAAAATGTATGCATTTATACATTCTCATAGGCTTGAATACATACTTTACATACAAATATATACATTACTCATCACAGACATACAGTGATTCTAGTAAACAGACTATTAGTGGTCAACTGATCATCATATCACTTTTGCACTAGTCCATTCTTCCCATTAAAAAATTAGTTCCAGGGCACTAACAGGCTGCTCCGAATGCATACCGTTATCTTCATTCAGCACATGGTTTGGTTATTTCAGGCCTTGTCTCAATTATCACCTTGCAGAAAGTAATTAACTTGAAGCCAGTTCTTTGCACTTTCTTTTCATGGACTAGCTATCTTTCGCAAATCTCTTGAAGGAAATTCCCCAGCTCCAATTGGATCAATATAGCTGTGGCTTGTTTTGTAAAAACACATGCACTTTCAAGAGGTTGTGACCAAGGTCATCTTAATCAATAAATTATCTAGCCATCCCCCTGGCGTGATCTTGAGATAGCATTTTCTTCACAGACCTGTCAGAATCGATGAAGGACTGGTCAGCAGCTTGTGGATGTCACGGTCTCAGCTCACTAAGATTGCATCAGCCACTACATTTGTAATGCGCTCTAAGAGTCTCAGCTTCCATATTGTGTCAACAGTATCACAAAATTCAAACAATAAATGTAGTTTTGACGCTCTTTGATTTGATTGCTGCTTCAGTTCAAACAGTTGGAAGCACACATGAACTGATCATCTTTTCCTACTTTCAACAAGTTATAGCTGGAAAAACATGGATGAGCCTCAAAAGGTTTGAAAGATCGCCCAAACAAATGTTTCAATCATGAAAAGACGTCAATCAAACTATGAATGAAATCACGTAACTTAGCTACATTTACCTCAGGAAAGACATTCAATGTCCATAGCGTAAGTTACACTGTAAACCCTAACGCTCAAAATAATTAATTGGTTTAAGTAGGGCAAACCTAAATTAAACCTAAATTAGTTCAGTCAAATTAACTTTTGAGTATTTATCACTTTCCTTTTCTTTCAAGTTCACAGAACTGATATATTTTAAGTAAACTGAACTGTTTCATTGTTTTGAGTTTTATTAACTTATTTCTTTTAATTTAAATAAACTTAAGTTTAACTGAAACGGGGCTAGGATTTCTATTTTTTTTGTGCAAGATTAATGTTACGTAGGAGATTTAGTAATACATTTTTTGTCATGCTAATTTAGAAGAAGAACAATTTCTGTTAATGTGGGTTTTTGGAGAGTTACCTTCATGTTGACAAGTGGTGCATGCGACTTGGTTTGAGAGCATGTTAAAAGCTTTATATATATTTATATTTATTATTTATAAGGCAACTGATTGCCTAATTTTTTTAGTTTTGCCAACTCACTTTGAATTTGATCTGGACCTGGATCTGGATTTCCTCAGCTTTAAATGAAACTTACCCACATTCAAGTGTTGACCCCTCATTCAAGGGTCTGTTCTTTCTTTTGATATATTCACTGTTTACATATACATACAACAAAATATTCTGGGGGCCATGAAAGTTTTGTGAATATGATCAACAATAGTGGCTCTGGCAACTTCAGGTGGGGAAAGAGTTAAATAGTCTATAAAAGGTTTGGAATGTTTAGAAGCCATTTATTTTTTAAATAACAGCTTATATTTAAATGCTTATATTTAGACAGCAACATAATTATATCATTAGAAAGCAGAGAGTTTTTTGTAATTTATTGCATAAATCGCATAATGTGTTTCAAAATGATTGAGCCACATTTGTTTACTATATGTTTCTCATGAGTTAGGCCTTATTTGGAAGTTTGCTCCACAAAGTTTCTTAAGTTTAACTCCCTGCAAATGCCAATGAAGTACAACCACGCCACCTGTTCGGCGCTCAATGTTTGATTTATTTTGATTGTAAATTAGCATGTGTAGGACATCAGGGGATTTTCTTTATACGGACAAAATTGATAAAACCTCCAAACTGTCAGATTGGAAAATTGGTTTTTACATTTCGAGAATTGAAAATTAGTAACAGATGCTTATGCTGTAACACAGGCTGAAGGATTTACATCAATAGCAATTCCCATTTGATGGACTTTTTTCATCGTTGAAACTGACAGACCACCAAGAAACCCGACAACCTGGTATTTCATGTCACAAACATTCAATACATTAGGCTAGGAGTAATGAATCGGAAATTTCAAATAGTGTCAAAAACTGAATAGCAGTACAATGCCGTCACAGGGAAGCCCAGTGTTGTTTTGCATCATTTGGACATGTAAAAGAAACCCATGGGTGAAAACTGAATGTCTCCTGTTATTCCAACAGTGCTCAGGCATTTGTGCCTCTCAGTCTGTGGATATCCTTCAGGTTAAACACAGGAGACAAATAGCAACCCAACATGGTATCGAAAAAGAAATATTTAATGATGCACAAAGGCTTATATTATTGAGAGAAAAAAATCCTTCCATTGTCACTTAAAGTATAAATAACCCTTCAGCTCTGTGGTGTCATGCTGGTCAGATACACATAAAAAATGGCTTCCTCTGGTCAGAAACAAGGACTGAAAAACTACTTAATAGTTTGGTTGTCAATCCATTCCAGCGAACACACACCCGGAGCAGTGGGCAGCCATTGCTGCGGCGCCCGGGGAGCAGTTGGGGGTACGGTGCCTTGCTCAAGGGTCTCACCTCAGTCATGGTTTTGAGGGTGGGGAGAGCGCTGGACATTCACTTGGCATTGATGGCATTGAAAGTGTGCCGTGTGGCAATTTAGATTCTAAAAACTGCAAGGATCATTTTGTCATGGCTCTTTGAGATAAGTGCACGGGCATGTTGGGAAACTGATAAACCCTGCATTATTTTACACCATTTAAAACTCCAAAACTAAATTTTAAAAGTTTTAAAAGTCATAACACATCAGCATTCCAAAGTGAGTCAGAATTTCAAAGGACATTTCTTTAGGACTCTAAGATAAAGCTGAAAACTGATATCTAGTCATGACACCGCATTGAGAATCATTAATTCAAGCATAGACAGTTCACTCCAGGCCGCCGTTACTGTCAGTCTACAGGGACTACACAGGGAAAATTGCAGTCCTTACTCAAACTGGGAAAATACAATAGCCTGCATGTGTTACTCCATGAATTGTTTGCATCTTGTAGATGTGTGTGCATATACATCTCATGTTTGTTTTGACTTGCACATAAATCAGTTAGAGGTAAAGTGTATAGGTGGCCAGTAATTTGCTCAAAATTAAAATTATGTTATGATTTACTCACCCTCAGGTCATTCCAAACTTCCAATGACTGTCTTTTTGTGGAAGAAAAAAAAGAGATTAGTGATTAGTTTAGTGGCATGTTCACACTGCTCTTTTTCATAAAGTGAAAGTGAATAGTGACCAGGAGCTGTCAGGATTCAAATATAGTACCATTAATCACCTCAAATCCACTTGCGCACATACAACTTGTGCGCTTGCCCAAGTCTTCTGACACCGTACAATAGCTTTGTGTAACAGATTGAAACCTAAAGTCGACATGAAATTAATAATCCAGCCAATTTGACCTCATAATGTTTAATCAAAATATCATAACAGTACTTTCTGCCTCCATTTTTGAGAGCAATGTCCACATCTCAAAATCAAAACAAATATTTTTTGATAATCTGTTACACTCGGATGGACGTCACAATACAAAAAAATTGCTATTTCTATTTCTTCACAACTTTAAATAATTATCATCTTTTGTGCTATTATTTAGCATTGTGCTAAACTTCTTTTGTGTTTCAAATGTGTTATACATGTTTGGAACAACATGCTGAATAAATGATGGCATAAATGTCATTTTAGGTCAATTATTCCTTCAAAGATTTATTAATCCATCTAATTCTGAAAAAAACAAAACAAAAAATACAGCAATCATTCAGCATTTGAGGTCATTGGAACAACAGAATTTACACTTACAGCTATGAGGTGCAAGACACTCTGTGCCCTATATCAGTGACTTATGGTCCAATTAGTGTCTTCAGGCCTTGATAGATGGATTCTTGGGCCAGTGAAAAAATGGTGAAAGTGTAGACCATGTCTCCCGAGCATAATGATGATATACTGCCCACGATAGGAAAAAAAGATGACAGCCCATCATTGGGTCACTTTCATTCAAAGAACCCCTTTGGAAAAACAACTGGACACACTAGCTGACATTAGCACTGTCTACATAGGCAGCTGCCTTCTAAGGCATCATCCTACTCACAACTACTCATCTCCAAACCAACATTTCATGGTGGGGCCAATGCAGGTGTGATATGGGCTAGGTATGGGTCCTACATGGGTTTGTCCATGGATTCAATGTCGGCCCTATCTGAATTAACCCCAGTATGGGTCCTACATGGGTTTGTCCATGGGTTCAGTGTCGGCCCCTATCTGAATTAGCCCCATTATGGGCCCTGCATGGGTTTGTCCATGGGTTCAGTGTCGGCCCCTATCTGAATTAGCCCCAGTATGGGTCCTACATGAATTGATCAACAACCTGCATTTACAAACAAACTGAAACTTTTAGACGCCATCTTTATTTTTTAGCTTAATTGTCATAGAATTGAATTCACAGGATTGTGTGATATCAAAGGCAGCGAAGGATACACCTATTCTGCCTTCAAAAATTTATCAGCTGAAGGTATCTTAGGAGACATGAAGTGAAGCTGAAGTGATTCTGCCTATCATCTTGGATTTTTCACTCAGCTCATTGCGATGCATTTTTGTGATTGCCTTGTCTGCAAAGGACTTATGTGATGCTGCTTTAGAATTTGCCCAAAATGAAGTGTCTAAACATTTTTGCATCTAGGATGCCTTGAAATACCATTTAGGTAGGCAGCACACTAGGTTTGGAAGCAGAGATACAGAGAAGAGCTCTCTCAGGCAGTTACAACCACAGGACATGAATCCTATTTAGTCAATGTCAGATAACAGAGATTGTGAAGACAAACACACACACATTAGCTTGCACAGCACACATTCCATTGTATATCAAAGCCAAGTGGATTCTTAATAGATGGCAGGACCTCTAGTGTACTAAGTATCCAGAACAGACAAGCAGGACTGGGCCGCCATATGCCTGGCACTATCCTCTATGGCCACAAAAACCTCAAAGGAGCTATCTGTCTCTGAGTACTGTATCACATGGCTGGATGGTGACAAGAAACCGTTGCCTGCAGTAGACATGAGGCTGTTGTGAGACAGACGTTGGGGGGGAAAAGATGTTGCTGACATTTCACTTCTTTTAAACACCATCAAGTCCCCAGTATATTTTTAAACTTGCATCCTGCATAAACTTGCAATATGACAAAAACCTGCATGCTTATACATATTAGTGCCCACATTCTCCACCACAAACAAAGCATAATGCATTCATGAATAGACTGAAAAAATACTTTTTTCTCCTAGG
Source organism: Anabarilius grahami (assembly GCA_003731715.1). Classification (NCBI taxonomy): domain Eukaryota; kingdom Metazoa; phylum Chordata; class Actinopteri; order Cypriniformes; family Xenocyprididae; genus Anabarilius; species Anabarilius grahami. Next base: position 3,570,666 of record RJVU01047120.1, on the reverse strand, counting down.
AAGCATTTAAAGTCAATCACCGTGAATGTTATTCAATTGTAAAATTCATTGTGTGCACTTACACTAATAGAGTGTGCTCAAGAGTTTAATTTATGTTGTAAAGTGGAAGCTTGCTGACGTGTGTACTAACATTGTGTCTTTTCTACATAAACTTCACTAAGCATGCACCATCTCCCCCATTATAGCATGGCAGTTCACCCTGTAACCTTTAGCTCATTACAAATTACGTACTGAAGGCATGTCTGTAGAACTAAACAAACCTCAATTAATTACGATGACCTCAAAACTGTTATCAACCTTTAGAAGACTAAAAAGTGTTTTCCCTAGGGAGCATAAAATTAATAATTTTCGCAAAAAGAAAATATTTATGAGTACACACACCTTTAGGCCATGTTTGGTACTTTAAACGTCAAACACAATGTTCTAACCAATGTGACAGAAGTCAGTGAACTCTCAGCGTTATTATGTACAAAACTAACTAACTTTCTGTTCATCCTGAGCAGAAATGTTTATTTTAGATTTGAGCTCATGAAAAGAGTGTTGAGTCATCTTTTAGTCTTTAGTAATATTCAATGAACTAGGTGTATATGACTTTCTCAGACCTGCCAACCTTGGAAAATTTTTTCGAGTACCAGTGTGACGGGACGGGACACGGGTTTTTTTTTTTACATTTTTGAGAATACAATACACAAAGCACACACACCCCCATCTTCGTTAATCAAATTTTGACTGTTAAAGTTTTTTGAATTTGACACAATTAAAAATTTCACTACACCTGCTCAAAAGCATTTTTTTAATTCATGATTAATATTGCATTGCATAATGTGTGCTTATACAAACTGACAACCACAAGTGAATCGCATTCATATATTTNGTTTCTCAACACTGAGAATAAATAAATAAACACCCGTTTCTCCAGACTCGCGCTTGTCAGTCAGTCACACATCGCAGCATTTTCATAATCACTAAGCCATATAGCGATTTCAATTTTATTTAGATTTGTTGTTCAACATTACTTGAGCATTTTATACCCGTTTACCTTAAGGAGTCAGAAGTACCGTGACTGCTGTACTGTCCTCGCTTTGAGAATTCACTCAGTCACTGAGACGGCGGGAATGGAAGTATTTTGTGTTGCTGTCTCTTTTTATTGATAGGCCGTACGCATTTGTCAATCATCCCCGGTTTCTATTTGGGAAAATGAACCCAGCGCTATGACTGGTCGAACTCTTCCTTTTGCTGGATTTGAGTAGCATACTACGCGTGCACAGAGGAGTCACCGGGTTTTTGCGTAGTATAGAGTGACAAATCGTACCAGCGTACTTTGAGGTCAAAATGCGTACCCGCTACGCAAAATGCGTACATGTTGGCAGGTCTGCTTTCTTCTTTCAGAGAAACACAATCTGAGTTATATTAAATACTATCCTGGCTCTTCCAAGCTTCATAATGGGAGTGAATGGTACCCAAGATTTTGGAGCCCAAAAAAGCGCATCCATCCATCATAAAAGTAATCCATCCGGCTCCAGGTGGTTAATAAATGCCTTCTGAAGCAAAGCAATGGGTTTTTGTTAGAAAAATATCCATATTTAAAACTTTATGAAGTATAATCACTGGCTTCCAGCGGAAGAGTGACCACTGACCCGATGCATGACGCATTGATGAACAAAACACCGGTTAGGAATTAGAAGTCTAAAACAAGAATTTTTAAAAAGAAATGTCAGAGCATTTCGATATAAGAGAAAAGGAGCTTGAGTTTGTTGCCCAGCCCTAAGCTTATGCTACTTCTACATAATGCGTCGGGTCAGGGGTCACTTTTCTGCCAGAACTCGACTTGCATACAGCCATTACCAGAAGCCAGTGATTATAGTTTATAAAGTTTTAAATATGGATATTTTTCTTACAAAAACCCATTGCTTCACTTCAGAAGGCATTTACTAACCCCCTAGTGCCGTGTAGAATACATTTATGATGGATGGATGCACTTTTTTGGGCTTCAAAATCTCGGGTACCATTCACTCCCATTATAAAGCTTAGAAGAGCCAGGATATTTTAAATATAACACCGATTGTGTTTGGCTGAAAGAAGAAAGTGCTTGGGGGTGAGTAAATTATGGTATAATTTTCATTTTTGGGTGAACTAACCCTTTAACTCCCTCGGGTCGGCGGTCACGCCGGCGGTACCACCGCATTTTTTTTCTTACCAGTGTGAAAGAGACTCAAAATACTCCGTCAATGTTGCACATACAATTAAGAGTTATACACCATTTTAATCTGTGGAATATCTTCTTTTATTTGTGTAACAACAAAATGTTGTGCTTTTTGTAAAATAAAGAAAACTAACATGATGCGTGATCTCTCGTCTCCCTCTGAACGAAGTCCAATCTGATAGTTCTCAGAAAATGAACTGTAACTTAGTGAATACTAATCACAAACAAATTAGACTTATGTCTAAAGAAACGTTGAAATGTCAGGTTTTAACCCTCTGGGGTCTGAGGATTTTCGGGGCCCTGGAGAAGTTTTGACATGCCCTGACATTTTTGCTTTTTTCAGTTGTTTATAAACATATTAATTGAAAAAGTGTCATTACACTGTATTCAGCACAAACTAGGCTACAATAATATGTGAGGAACATGTATGTACATGTTTGTGTTTTTGAAGGAATAACGTTTATGCGTGGTTATTGAAAAAACAAAAAACTTAAGTCACTGAAATAAAGCCAAACAAAAAATATTAAATCTGTGTTCACAAGACTTCTGGGTATTGGAGGTTGTAGACTAGAGTTTTTGCTTCAAAATGATGTAAAAATTATCCTGCCTACTCTTTCATTTATAACAATATATTGATTTAGTTTTTGTAAGACACTTTTTGTCAAGAAACACAGTATGCGTGGAGGCGTGAATCATCATGAATAATGGATCATTTACACCTGAGAAGACAAAAGAATCGCATAATGAGGTGTAATGACCTGCATATTAATGAGGCCTTTCAGTCAGGTAGACTGTGAAAAAACCCTCTGTGATCATGTCTCAAGCTCATCACGGTGTATATCAAACATACAGAAAAAACAGCAATACTGTGAAATATTATTACAATTTAAAATAATGGTATTCTATTATATACTTTAAAATATAATGTATTTCTGTGATGCAAAGTGTCTGAACAATTATGTTACCTCTATGGCATTTCATATAGGATTTTAGCTTAAAAGCATGCACATTTGGAGAAATATTGATGGATTCTCATATGTTTATGTCAATTTTCTATACAGAGGAGTAATATTTATTCAGTATTTATTGTCATCACTATGAGCGCTGGATACTGTGTTTTCAATTCATACTTGCAGCCGGAGGGTGCTCTGTGCACATTTAGTCCACAAATATCTCCTAAAGAAGTATAGGCCATGTGACAATGCAGGAACTAACCGAGCTAACAGAGCTCAAACCAGCTCAAACATCAGCTCAAACATCAGTGAGAATTAGCAGTGGATTTGGTAAATGTTCTGTCATGTTTTGTGGTATGTTTTTTTTTTCCAATCTAAAAAATCCCACCCTGAGTGATAAAAAAAAATTTAAAAAAATAATTACAGATATTGTGAAAACATTTAAAATTTCTAAAGTTGGTTACACATATCAAACTGAAATTCAAACTCACCCTGTCGTGGAAGCTTATCCCTCACAGAGCAATGTCAATTTTTTGATATTTATTTCCATCTTGCCATTGTCTACATAATCAAGTCATAATTGATCAACTTCAAGTGCCCGAGTATAACAAGAGGCTGTTTCTGTCAGGACCACTATCGTCAAATATGATTGATAATGCATAGAGTTTGTATTGGCGGTATGGTTCGGTTCTGGGCAAGAACTCATATATATATATGAGTTCTTGCTCATTATATATAGATGCTGTGATAGGCGTCGTATTCCTATAGGTAGACGTAAGTCACCTGGGAGTCAGCTGATGCGAGCTTGACTGACGTGACCTGCCAGAACTGACGCTAACGCTGGATTTCTGTAAGTCTCGAATAACCTTTTATAAAAAAAAACAAATAAAAAAAACACTTTTTAAAATTACAGCTATTCATATTTTTTAAAGTGGTGCTGCATAAAATGACCCACTGCTATTCCTGAATGAAGAATACTTCTCAAGGTTAAAATGAAAGATTTATGTATCATATTCTGCAAAGCTGCTCAAACTTCCTTATTCTTTTGTTTTTGTTTTCAAAAGGTTTAGTTTTGCTAAACTGCAATTACAGAAATATCTGTAAACTTTGGTGAAATCTGACCCTGAAATCGGTAAATCTGACCCTAAAGAGACATGCTGACGTATTTAAAATTCAATGCAAAATCCACTAATGGAGTCAGCGAAGGTGATGTGATATAAAGAGATTTGGTTCGGAAAACTTAGGAAAGACATTCAGGGTCATGTAACCACAACAGGAAAGGTTATTTTGATATAAAGACAAATGCACCCTCTCAGGTTTGTTTTGATGGGAGCCTGTACAGTAAAGGTTGAGCAGTACTGCATTGAAAGATTAACAACAGAGCTCAACAGTGGCCTTGGCTCCGGAAGTATTTTTCCCATTCTTTTTCTCCAATGTCATTTTTATTATTATTTTTTTACTTTTTTAAATGAAACTTTTTAAAGCTGTGAACCAAACCAACCAACATTAAAAGCTTTTTTTTTTAAAGCATTTGAAGCAAAATAGTGGTCTATATAACACTTAAAGGGAATAGTTCACTAAAAAATGAAAATTCTGTCATCATTTACTCACTCTCAAGTTGTTCCAAACCAGTTTCTTTCTTCTGCTGAACACAAAAGAAGGTATTTTGAAGAATTTGGTTAACCAAACAGTTAATGGGCCACATTGACTTCCACAGTAAGGGAAAAGAAGAAGAAAAAAAATACTATGAAAGTCAATGGGGTCCATCAACTGCTTGGATATCGACATTCTTCAAAATATTTTCTTTTGTGTTCAACAGAAGAAAGAAATTTATACAGGTTTTGAACAACTTATATTTCCTGTTATTTGTCTTATCCTGATAGTGTTTTGTCTTTGTGTGTATGACCCTGTGCACTGTTTTATGAACAGGCCGGTTACTATGAACTCTGTTTATGTTTATTTTACCACCTGTATTGTGAAGGCGGTTATCAGTACAACGTAAGGTAAAAAGCACATTTTGATAGTTAATTTTGATAGATCACTTGATGAAATATGCATTTATAAGTTGAATACAGGTACCAATATGCCATGATATCTGAAACATTGTCAGCATATTCTTTACGGTGAATTTCTGGCAATCACAGCTGCCAGTATTTACTGTAAATTTAACTGGATTATTATTATTTTTTATTTTTTGCAGTTTATGGACACTCAATTAAGTCATTTGTAAAGCCTCATGGGAGTGGGCAGACGCTGCAGAAAACTTCATTTGCAATTTCTGTTCCTATGTTGGAAATTCCATGTTATTTCCAATAGCAACTTCTCTTAAACAATCTTTTGTAACACTTTATTTCGATGATCTACTTTAGACATTCTACTACACTGTAAACATTTTTTCTCATGATTTGTTACCACAACATTTTTTATTTTGTCAAATCAACTTTTTTGATTTGACAAATTTGAAAAATATTTTGAGTTTCTATTGATTAAACCAATCGCCTTCATTGTATTAAAGGTGCAATATGTAAGATTTATGTCCACTTGAGGTCACTAGAGGCCTATTCAAAACAAAGGCGTAGCTTGATGACGGCAAGTTTGAGCGTGGAATCTTGGGACATCACAGCCGGTGGAAACAATCGGGATAGGACTCGGGAAGAAATCATGTTCATGGATGCGATTATTAACATTACTGTAGTATGAAGCAGAGCAGGACCAAGTGTTGTGGGAGCTGAACGAAGCCGCTGGAGCGATTGCGCAACACACGCCTCACGAGCAGTGGAACTTTTATTATGCCAGTCATCGGCGCCGCTTCCGCTTTTCCGGTCATGAGTATGAGGTAACACAGCTCTGTTTATCATATTAGATACATTTGAGTGTGTTGAAAATGATGCTATAACGTTACTCTGTGCGTTCGCTCGCCGGCTGCTGTGAGACACTTGTTGCACACTGCAGTAAGATAGATCGATTTTAGAATATCATATTAAATGCTGGATGGCTTGTGTTGATAAATGGCCCGCAATTATTATTTTTTTTAAACATATAGTATGATGGAGAAAATTCTGTATTACTGTTACTAAAAATAAAGCTGCATCTGATTATGCTATGTTAGCTACTTGACAAAATAGTGTTTTTCTCTGAGGCGTGGTAAAGCATGGTACTCGCTGTAAATCAAGAAAATTAGATTTAAACAATAAGACTAAACGTGTTGAGCTATATAACAATAATTTGTTTTCTGTCTATAAACATAACCAAACAGTTGTTCCCTTGTCTATTAAAACATGTAATATATTAAAGCGTCTTTGGCGTTTCCATGGTTTCTACAAAATAAAACCGGAAACCGAGGGTAACGCGGGTATGACGCAATTGACAGGCGACTCCTCACACGTCCCGGAGCCTTGGTTAAAATTGCAATTTTCTCACGATTTACAAATAGTTGGAAACATTTGGGATATTGTAAGTTCTCAAGTGAACAAAATATATAACACTGGTGGTTTTTGGATATTTTAGTGGAAAATTAGTGTGATTTCTAAATTTAGAGCCCTACTGCAGTGCTCCTTCCTTTGAAATATACCGAGTACACTTTGTTCTGTTTGCAACCATCATGTTCAAAAGCATCCATTATCTTACATATTTTGCCCCTTGTGGTAGCAATTGTTGATAGATTTGACTCTGATTTCAAGTCTTTTCTGAGATCATTAGTTCTGTTACTTTGTTTCCACAGACACTTGTCCAGACGCCATAGTGTCTTAATCATAGTGACAAATAAATAATATATCATTTTTTTCTTAGCTGATGGCCACTTAATCCAAATAGTGACAACATATTGATGACACATAACTACGTTTTGTTTGTTTGTTGTCTGCACCATGTCACAAAATAGTGGCAGAGTGCTGTATAAGTGGCAAATTGAAACAGCACGTTGTCTATAATGTCTACTGTAATTACGAGCCTGAAAAAAAGCAGCGCAGCAGCTCATTAATGCTGAATAAAGCACATTACTTCATCCCTGTTTAAAGTATGGATCTGAATAAATTAAAAAGGAAAGGTTGCTTAGGAAGGAAGGAAAGTTGTACAAATGAGATATCCTTACCAGAGCAAAGCCCTTACAGTTGCTGCAGAAAGTAAAGGCCTTCTGGGACATCTGTGTCTAGGTCAATGCCGGGCAAATTGATCCCATAGAAAGTCTGCAGATTAAAAAAAACAGCTTTGCCCAGATTCTCCCTCACGCTGGCTCTCAGGCTTGAAAGAATCCGATCCTGTGATCAATTAGCCTCCCGCATCGCATGTGAATCAATTAGGGCTGGCATAGTTAAAAAAAGCTGACTTAATAACAGCAGATTACATTTCTAATGATGAGATGAGGGCAGGGCTTCTGCTTTTCTGCTCCTTATAACTTTCTATGTGTCTCATAAGACACATTCGCCAGTGAAATCAATAGATTCACAGTGTTCTCTGATGCAGTGCTACATCTACATCAGTGTGTAAGTGTCCTAAGACATAATAAGATTCATCATTCTTCCCTACATATGATTATAGGCCCGTTCAACTTCACACCAAGAATGACTAAAAAGATAACTATATTAGCGCACACACCAACGATTGATAGTGTTCTTTTTATTATAAGCATGAAATATTACTGCTTTAAATGCTCAAGCTCTTTAAATTTGGGTGGATTCTGATTAGCTGTCAATGTTTTTATCAGCTGGAAAAATCGTTCTGAATGTGATTTCAGTGATATTGTTCCTCTTTGTCATTATCATTACAGTTGTAGTGTGGACTTAGAACGATTATTAAAACAATTATAGTTATCTTTGGTGTGAATGAGTCTTATATTGACAAATTATAGTGACACTTACCTTGTTGTTCTCAACATGGTGGGTCGTGACAAAGAAAAGGTAAGAGGGAGGGAGGGAGGGAGGAAAGAAAGAAAGAAAGAAAGAAAGAAAGAAAGAAAGAAAGAAAGAAAGAAAGAAAGAAAGAAAGAAAGAAAGAAAGAAAGAAAGAGAAAGAAAAGGAAGGAAGGAAATATGGATTGCAGGTCTGTTCTTATAGGGACACATGCAGCAAAATAATTAAATAGGCTTATAATTAAATGCAACTAATAATATAACAATAGTATAATACTTCAGTAGTCAGGATAGCAAAAGAAATATGCTTAGAAACTTTTAAAATAGACAGAAAATTCTTTCAATATCTCACTTCTGCTTGGATTGCTAAAACTTTAGGGCTGAGTCCGAAAACCTAGGTAGCTGACTTTCTGCCTCGCTGCCTTATCAAGCAATGACTTGTAAGGCAGCGTTTGTGCATGAAGGCACCTCATGAAATGGATTTCGGACAGACTCCTGAGGCAGCATAAGAGTTTATTGATCTACAGCGATATAGCACGAGCTTTGGTGAGAACTAAACAAATATTTAATTACTACAGTAGTAATTTCTCGCTAGAAATGACATCAAAAGTGGAAAATGTTGGTAAAAAATGTACATTTACTCACAAAACTGGCCAGAAAACACAACTTTCGGACGCCATCTTTATTTTTCTAGCTCAACTGTCACAGAATGGAAAGCACAGGATTGTGGGATATCAAAGGCAGCTAAGGATACATCTATGTTGCCTTGAAAAATCGATCAGATGAAGGTATCTCAGGAAACAGGAAGTGAAGCTAACATCGGATTTGGACGTGACTTGATGCCTTCCTACCTTGAAATGTGTCCTCCGAAGGCAGCATTTTCCAGTTTTCGGACGCAGCCAACAATAAGGTTCTATTTGTTAACATTAGTTAAATACATTAGTTAACATGAACCAGCAATGAACAATACTTCTAGTTCTAAAGCATTTCTTAAACTCAGTTAATGTTCATTTATAAAAATCAAGTTGTATCTGTAAGGAATATTTGTGCTTGGTCGGTGTCGTTGTGTCGGTTTTGTTTCTTTTGCGGTGTAGGCTGTAAGGACCTTTTGAAATAACTGAAATCATGTGGCGAAGTGATATGGAACTGTAATGCAGTCAAGACCTGCCAGAACTACTTTTGCCATGCGTTTCCCTGAAAATAATTGCACACCTTAGAACGTTTCAGATTCGAGCATTCAACAGCCCCGAAGTATAAGTTAATAAAGCAGTAATCCCCAAGAAGCCAAGAAGTCGTTATTGCTTTTATAAAACGGTTATTCCATTATATACAAATATTAAAGCAAATATGTATTTATCGATGCAACTTTCTTGAAGTAAAATCACTAAAAGCCTTCCTTCCGCTGGAAAAAATAGTCCCAGACCTTGAACAGCAACAGAATGTGTCATCTCATGGAGATCAACTAAAAACAGACTAAGAAAAGTTAGATGGTGGCAAAGACTGTTTGAGGGAGTCAGTCAGTAGCGAAGACTTTTATTTTGAAAGGACTGATACTGTTGTGAGCACGGTAAAACCCCTTAACTGTTAAAAGGTCAAGATATCGCAGCTGACATTCAAACTGATTTTTTTTTTAATATGAACATAGGACTGACCTGAAGGAAAATACTATATAGATACAAACTTCAGCGAACAGTATCAATGAGAACAAACATATGTTTAAGTTTCTAAGGGTGGTTGCTATGGGTGTTGTGCAGTGATACATAAAACCGTTGGGTGAAGCGGACATAGCCATGTTTTATCATGAATAAAACACAGCTTATGACCAATCAGAATCAAGGACTGGAACTAACCGTTTTTTTAGAATAATTGATGAGGGGCTGTTGAATTTTTAGAAAAATTATGCACACCCAAGGTAGTAATTGGTTGACGAACGTTCTACAGTGTGCAATTATTTTCCAGTAAACGCACAGCCAAAGTAGTTCCAGGCAGAACTTTTCCGCATTACTGATCCATATCACTTCGCCAAATTATTTCAGTTATTTTAAAGGTCCTTACAGCCCACAACAGCAAATGAACCAAAAAAAAAAAAACCTTCAAAGACCAAGCAAACAGATGTAACACACAATATGATAAAAATGACAAACTATTTCCACGTTTTCCCCTCGAAATTACATTTCATTATCTATGGAAAGCACACTCTCTTTTCAAAATTATCAACAAAACAGTTTTGCATCTGCAAAACTACATGACTGTGACGAGCAGGGCGGGCGAGAGCCGCGAGGGAACGGCGCGAGGCCGGTGACGCAAGTGATAATGAGCATCAGCTGCGAGTTGCACCGGCCTCGAGTCTCTCACGGAGGAGCTCCGGAAGCATAAAAGGAGGAGCGATGACAGTGAAGGACGAGAGAGGACCAGGCCTGGATTTTATTTTATGTTTTGTTATGTTTGTGTGGCCGGCAGCTGTCCGTGAGGAACTGCCGGCATTTTACTTTTGTTTTGTTCTTTGTTTATTTTATATTAAAGTTATGTTTAAACATTCGCCGGTTCCCGCCTCCTTCTTCCCGTACATACAAACTACGTTACAATGACATTTTTCAGTATTGAGATAGTAACGTCACTGTTTTTGAAGCAGTTAAACTTACAGCTTCGCTATTAGTAGAGACGCTGCTGCCGAACACTGTTGAGAGACGCACAGACTTAGGTTACTCACATACGCTTAAGCAATCTATCAATCTCTCTCGTCACATGACAGGCCTACTTTCTGCCGCCAACGGTCACTGTTGCCAGGAATCACCAGCCCTCCATTGAAAATGAATGGGATCATGTCCCATTGTCGCTGATGGTGTGAACGGGGCTTGCATATCAGTGGCGCAAGCCTCCATTACTAGCTCTAAAATTATGTTTTGAAATTAGCAACAGAGGCTTGGGATGAGATGAGAAGAAATTAGTCCTACACAAGAACAAAAATCTGACAAATGTCTTGAAATACAACATCTGAACAATGTCTTGAGGCATGGTAACTGTAGTATAAGTGAAACTTACTGTAAAGGGTTACCAATGGATTTAATATGCAACACTGTAGTAAATAAAAGCTGTTAAATGCTCCAAATGCTGTATGAATTCTCCATAAACAATTTTAGGTGCCATATTTAGTGCTGTATTGATGTTCCTCCCACAGGTGTAAGTTGCCTATCGCCATCTCCCTCCACAGTACAAATATTGATCACCAACAACACGTGGTCAATTTTCTCTGTTATATTCTTGTACTCCAGCCATTCGCACTGTTTGTCAAAGGGAAGGATGCCATCCACCAAGCTGTGCACTGCGGAAACATCTGAAGTGCCAGAAATATTTAACGGCCTGTTTATTTTTGTTATCAATGCTTTTTTTCTCCATATCTCATGAGTCTTAAATAGCAACTGAGAGGCAGTAATTAGTGAGAAAAAGCTCTAAGGAGAGATAATTGGGTTTGGTAGACATAGTTACAAGGAAGTAGTTTAGTTGCAGGAATCTTCTGTCTGTCAGAGAGCCAATTAACGGCATCCGACTGTATCCAAAACATCCTTTGTAAAAACTGCTGCGAGGTAAGTGTGTAAATGAGTTGCATTTATGCTTAGAAATATATTGAGGTTAGGTAAAGGAAGGCATAGTGGATGTGAAAGGTCATTTTGACAGAAGTTTAATCATGTGGACAGGCTTTTTAAAATGCTGCGTGCAACACTTACTAGGTGTTCTCCACTTCCTTGAGGAAAAGGAAAGTTGGACAGTCTTGACGCTCCTTTAAGATTCAAGGAAGGCTATATGCACGGTAATAAATAACACATTTTGTATCGCCCTGGAAAAAAATAGAGGCTTGCTATTTTTGGAACATGGTACACCTGCTCAGATTCAGCTCATAAATTATAGCAACTTGCCAGCTTGGCATTTTTATATGCTAGACTCACCTGGAAATGTCTAGACTCACCTGAACAGAAAATACATGTATGACTCACATTCTTGAGTACTATTACATGTTTAGTTTTAACAGTAGGATTAATTCAAAAAAAAAAAAAAAAAAAATCTGTAATCATTTACTAGCCCTCTTTTTGTTCCAAACAAACCCCTATGACGTTCTTTTTACCATAGAACATAAAAAGAAGATATTTTACAGAATGTCCATGCTGCTCTTTTCCATACAATAAAAATGCATAAAGTGACCATTTTGTTAAAATAATAATAATTAAAAAATGCTGTGAAACACAATATTCCAAGTTTACTGAAGTTATACGATAGCTTTATGAGAGAATCAGACCAAAAAAGCACTGTTAGGGCTCATTCACACAGAACGCATTTTTGAATGGCCCCTTAGATATGAGAACCAATGCCGTGTCTTTTAAACTAAGCCAAGATGTGCCAAATTTGAATATGCACATATACAAACAACATTTTTGGTACTTGTTTGATGTCTCTAACGCCTATTAAAACTATTATAATAGAAAATCGCGAGATTAAATTGTGACGAGATTTCTCGTCAAGGTGAAAAGCTGTCTCGCGATATTGCCGTGACGGAGTGTGAGGGTGAACTTAGGATAGAATATGCCACTGCTACATTTACATTACGCCTCCACTGTCATTTTGCTTTTTATAGGAATAAAAAAAAAAAAACATTTCATTCAGTTGGATAATGGTCGCTTCAATTCCATCCAGCTCATCAAAGACAAGCTGCAGAGTCGTACGTAGTGCAGCAGGAAACAGAGTTCACTGATCATGTGATGAGAGTAAGTGACTGACAAGACCATGGCGGAGGATTCGTTGCACAACAGAGTCTAAAAGCGTCTGACAAATATCTGATCTTGTAGAATGCGCGCTCAGCACCGCCGCTCCCTAATAGAGTAAGCACAATCGCGAAAGCGAAAGTAAAACGCGAGCATGCATTCAAACACGATTTCAATACCCCGCTTTTTGACAGCGGCTCCCTGATGCATGAAAATATCTCCCAATATGAAAGCTATCTTAGGCTGGGCTGTGTAGTTGTAACCATCTCTTCGCTCTGTATCATGCTTGAAGAAAAATTTGATCTCTATTTACACTTTGAATATTGAGAGAGTACTTTGATAATGGTTGCACTTATTGTTTGCACTTAATAAGACTAAGAGAAAACTATGTTATTCATTTTTATCTATACTGTTTTTATTTCTATGATTAATTTGTGGAAAGGAGTTCAGTTAGGAGGGCAAAAGCCAGTCAGTTGAGTTTGTGGAAAAACCTTTTACAGTGCTCGAGTATTGTTGTGTTTTACTGCATTTGATAATTCATACTCAGAAAGTAAACTGAAATGACATTCATTACAAGATGATTAGTTAAAACATTTCAAATGCACTTGCAGACTATTTTTCTAGTCATGTATTTCGTCATTGAGGATTTCCTAAAAATACTCGTCTCATTCTCGTGAACTCAATCACGTCTCTTCACACCCCTACAAATTTCATTATTGGTTACTGACAGAGTGCAACAAAGAAATGAAGCACAATAACGTTGACTAAAATATTAATTTTGATAAAATATTAGTTGTTGGACATTACATTTAGCTTTTAAATTATTATTATAATAATAATTGACAGATAATCAACAGATTAATCGATTATAAAAATAATTTTTCGTTGCAGCTTTACTGTGAATTACATATTTCATCCCCAAAAACATAAATGTCCAAACACCCATGAGCCCTCCACATTTCAAAAACATTCCTTTATTATAAATAAATTATTTGTATAAAAAAATTGAATTGGCATGCTTCCAACATGGCATTTGCACACTCACAACCCGAGGTTATAGACCATAGCCAATACAAGAGACAAACGCATTTTCCAATGCAAGTCTGACACTGTGGGACAAGAATGAAAAAATTTTCACAACCACAAAATACTTACAATTAGAATAACATGTAACATGGTCGACTCCAATATTTGTTCTGTTTCTTTAAACTTTTGTATTTTTTTTCCTCTTACCCCTTTGCCAGTGTCCTGTTTTACTGGCTGCCCACATAAATGGCAGCTTTTGTCTCCATTTTTTGGATGGCCGCCTAGGCTTTCTTATAAAATATCCAGGAAAAAAAGTCCAAGAGTCCATCCTCTTGTCCACAAACAACACTGATGTCTCATGCTTGGGTTTCAGTCATTGGATCCTGTTCTGCCGTAGCTTGCCAGATCCATGCCAACCCATTTTCAGGATGTGCAGTCATATGGCATGATTGGTGTAGCTGACGTAGGTTGTTTTTGTGGACGGTGCTGAAAATGAAAATAGCCAGTTAAAGAAGACAGCTGTATATCGGAAGACTGCAAGAGATGAGAGAATTGCAGTATATTGAGTTAGTTCAGTTTGAGGGCTGGGGAACTTATAGATTCTGAGCGTAGCTCTGTGACCATCAGGATGAAATTCTCACTTTGTTTCATAGATTGAAAATGATTTTGCTTCTTGCTTTGATTTAAAAGTAGGAAGGAAAAATTGAGAAAGTAATAACACTCTTTTGTAATGCCTTTATCTTGTGCCCTTTTTGCAGAAAAGGCTTGAGTTGTGACTAAAAAAGAATTCATGGCATGCTTCAAAAATGTAATTAAATCAAAATGAACCCTTATTTTAGAAACTATTCACTCATTTTTGCAAACAGAAAATATGCACCTAAATTTCAGGCATTGCTCAACCTTCATGTTGTACAAACCTATATGAGTTTCTCTCTTCAACAGCAAATGATGTAAGAATTTTCATTTTTGGATTAACTATTCCTCAGCCAATAATCTCTTAAGGTTCAGTCACACTCAGGACCATAACCACCATAGATATTGAGAGGGAGGACAAGTCCCCACTAATAATTAGAAATGGCCAATATTTTATATTCTTGATGCTGCTCTGCTGCACTTCAATACACACCGCTCTGTTTGCTGTTAGGATGACAAAAAGTTTTTTGCATTAGTTACATTTTCGATGTTAAATAAGAAGGCGGGCCTTAATGTTCACAGAAAAGTGAATTCCAGCGCAACGCTTCAGCTTTAATGGTAAAAGAGTTCATGGTAAAATATAAGTAGCTAAACATTTAATATTACATTTTATGATAGAAATGCTAAATGACCAACAGCAGTGATGCAAACTCAACGTTTTTACGTTTTAATCAAATTTCGGCATTTTGAATTTTAAATATGCTATTATTTACATGATTGGTGTAATTCATAACTGAACGAGACAAGAAATGTTTTGCATTTTTGATGTATTAGACACACGAATAAGAGTGAATATATGTGCATGTTTTAAAATAAAATATTATTTGCAAATAGTTTAAATTGATGGATTACTTCACATGTACAATTAGACCAAGAACTTCTTTTACCGTTCTTATTTATTTTTATTTAAATTCCTTTTAATCCTTTAAATTTTTATTCTTTTAAATAAAAAGTAATCTTCCTCCCCCCAAAAACTGTCATTCACGAATTTTCGAGGGCGAAATCCAGTAATTTCAACATGAATCTGTCAATTTCGCATAGGGGGTCAAAGATTTCCCCATTTAGATTTCGCTGTTTCAAGTTGGTCCCGAGGCTTGATTTGAAGGTAGCTTCTGTGTGAATGGTGCTTCATACATTACTACACTATTAAGTGGATCCACAAAAGTGTGCTGAAAATTCGCTAATGTGACCACACATTTACACTTCAAATATTGTCCTATTAATGGACCCATATTGCTACTTATGACTAATACCTGTACAGAATTGGCTCACAACAAAACTGATTAGCATATTTTAATACTGCACCTACAGAACACAAACTAAACATACTGAGAAACACCAAAACGTGTTTGTCCTCCAAATGGCATTCTCTACATTCATTACATGGCACATTTGACTCTCATTATGAACTGGCCCAGTGTTAGAGCCCTTTAGTCGAGGGGTCACGGCACATTAGTGAGGGTCTGAACATTTGCATTAACTTTTACACAGTGCTGTGGGCCCGTGTATGCTGCCCTTGCCCTGGTTAATGATCGGATCCCTCATGTAAAAGGTAACACCACACTGGCTGCTGAAGTACAGTCTGTTGCCATGAGCTTGCAGTCAGTAATTCAGATTTCCTCAGATGTAATTTTATAAGAGATCTAGTGCTAGCGTCAGAATATGCAGGCAGCATAGCTAATGAATTAGCAATGATACTCTAGTGAATGCATGCTTATCTGCTCCATTTCCTCATAATAAAAAGCTTCAGATTACAAGACAAATACCAAATAGAGTAACCAATGCAAACATTTTAGAAGCATTGAAGTTATCAGTTCATTAACACAAAGATCATGTACAGTTTAGCCACCATTAAAGGAATAGTTCACCCAAAAAATGGCATTTCGGTAATACACTGTATGTTTACTTTGTTAAATATATGAATGTAATGAATGTGGGTCAATGACATATAAGAGTATGCATGATAAAGAAAAGGGTTTTTAAAAAATCTAGTATAAAAATGTGTCAAGTTGTCAAATGTCATGTGGTGCAACCACAAAGAACAAAATAATGAAATTTTTTTCCTACACCTTAAATACATTTGTGTACACGTTATTTTCAAAAAATACATTTTTCAAAATATAAAAGGTTTTACATTTATGTGCACCACATGACGTTTTACAATCCGAACTTGCTTTAACATAAAAAAGGTCAAATAATCTTATATTTTAAGAGACTTATTGATGTTAACACACTGTCATTGGGATCTGCAGGGTTCATTTCTATGATTTTATGTTTTATTCCATATATATTTATCTAAGACAGTGGTTCTCAACCAAGGGGGTCTTACCATCTCAATGTTTTTATTTCCTTTATGCCCCCCAAAAATGTTCAAAGTGAACTTCAATACAGAAACTAAAGACATGATTTGTATTTTTAATGTTTTTTTCAAATAAATTAATAGATTAGCATCATGTCATTGATCCATGTGCCACATTAACATTTTAACAAAGTGTGCATGATAGAGAAGACTGTACTCACTACTATTGTCCACACTCTCACAGAGTTCGGTTTTCACCTCTCCATTGGGCCGTTCACTGGCCAGCTGGCTGAGCTTGTTTGTCATGGTGGCAGCGGTGACGATGGCCTTGAAGCTGCGCTTGCGTTTGGGCACATTCTGCTCTGGGTGCAGGATAATGATGTAGACTTTGGGCATGTAGAGCATCCCCAGAGACACTGACGCACTCAGGCTCAGAGAGACGGTAAGTGTGGCCGTCTGAATGTACATCTACAGTGAGTAAAGAAGAGGGTGAGATCAACAGTTGCAGTATGGCAACAAAAGTGCGCCGCCCTATAGGCGATAACATTTCTAATGAAACACAAAAACATATTTTCTTATTTTAATGTAACACACACAAAAATTCATTTTAGTCACTTAGGAACATTCTTATGAACTTCTTGGAATTGATCTTAAGAAATTTCTTAAAGGATTAGTCCACCTTCAAATTAAATTTTCCTGATAATTTACTCACCCCCATGTCATCCAAGATGTTCATGTCTTTCTTTCTTCAGTCGAAAAGAAATTAATGTTTTTGATGAAAACATTCTTCAATGGCCTCCAAACGGTTGAAGGTCAAAACCGCACTTTCGTATTCTTCAAATAGCTTCCGCTGTATGTCCTACGCCTTCCCTATTCTACTCACGGAACGAACGCAGCACCAGTTCAATTTTTTCCGTAAGTAGAATAGGGAAGCCGTAGGACATACAGCGTAAGCTATTTGAAGAATACGAAAGTGCGGTTTTGGCGGAAGCACTTGGAAGGCAATCATTTGTTTATATAAAGCATATACATTAAAAAAAGTTTTCGAAAATGACCAATCGTTTCGCTAGATAAGACCCTTATTCCTCGTCTGGTATCGTTTAAAGCCCTTTGAAGCTGCACTGAAACTGTAATTTTGACCTTCAACTGTTCGGAGGCCATTAAAGTCCACTATAAGGAGAATAATCCTGGAATGTTTTCATCAAAAACCTTGATTTCTTTTTGACTGAAGAAAGACATGAACATCTTGGATGACATGGGGGTGAGTAAATTATCAGGAAAATTTTATTTGAAAGTGAACTAATCCTTTAACCTTTAACTAATCCTTTAACCTGGTTTCTAGGACTGCATCAGGATCCTCCTTTAATGTAAGTCTATGGGTTTTTTTGCTTTTGTTTTAATGTCCACCACCTTAGCACACCTCTCCTCAACAAGCCACACAATTTGATGTATCATTCATGGCCGTAGCACTTGTGCGGGATGAGCTGTGCACCAAATTTGGGTTAGGGATTTGTTCAGATGCTAACGTAGCTAGATGGTTAACGCAGCAAACGATGACTTATTGCTAATATTGTTATATTAGTGGATTATTTAGTTAGAATGTAAAGGCCCTTTCACACTGAATGCGAAAATTTGGTGCAAATGTTCGACACAATGACGCTCTTAGATTGAAACAATTGTTCTCTATGGAGCTATTCACACTGAGCGCGAACATTCGCGGCATGAAAAAGCGAAGATTTTTTTCCGACCTGTGTGTCGATTTTTTCCCCCGTCGCTCTGCGATGAAACGGGCCCTCCAATTAGATTTGAACTTTAGATCACGTGACCGGAGCAGCTGCTATTGCACATAAGGGCGAGAGTGGTGGCAGTGTTGCCAAGTCTGAGGTTTTACCGCAGAATTAGGCTACTTTTACACTGTTGCCACGGGTTGTTTTTCATGTCCGACCCCAAATAACGTGATATTTAGCCCCTGGAATGCAAATTTTACCAGGGGAGCCCTGCCAAAAATGTGGATTTTACTCCCCAGAACACGATTTTTAGTGTGGGACAACCCCTTAAATGCGATTGGGCTAGTTTTGAGGAGCTACTGGGTGGGTTTTGTTGTGAAAACCTGGCAACCCTGAGTGGTGGTGCTGTTTCGAAAACCAGTATAAACAAACACCAAAGAAGAGTATCCCGGAGGAGAGACGACAGAAGAGAGTGGATGCAATAGGATGCAATAGGATGAGAATACATGCAATAGGATGTATTCTTGCATGCATCACAGATAGTTTGTGTTTCTGATGTAGTACCAAACTTTATCTTTTAAACTTTATTTTATCTTAATTTATTACTGAATAATGCAGCAGATGATGTTAAAGCCATATACGAGACACATACATGGGAAAAAGTGCATTGTTTGTCGGCGCCACCTAGTGTGCAGGCGTGAATTAGCAGAAAGTGGTCAGTCGTTTCGCGGTCAGTGTGAAAGGTCCGTTCTTCGCCGATTTGCCTCGCTTTTTCACATCACGTTCAGTGTGAAAGGGCCTTTAGGATCAAGTTGGACTCCATTTTGGCACTCTTTTCACAGTCCAGTCAAATCCCATCCAACATTTTGTCAAATATCTTAGCAATTTCAATAATGCTAATGTCTACCAATTCACAAACCTTGAAAATAAGATTTAACCATACGCCCCGAGCAAGACAATTTAAAATGTTGATTCATCCTTGCCCATGTCTGAGTTTGATAAATGGCTAATCTCGCTAACAAATATATTACTGCTTTCCTTACCTTGGGTGCGAGTGATCAGTAAGCTAACGAGCAGTAAATGATAACATATGCCTAGTGTGGGTGAAGCAGATGATAAAGCTCCTCACGTTTATATTAAGAGAAATGGGGTGCTGAGAATGAATGAGCCGAGGTTTTTAGGTCAGGGGTGGAGAATCTAGAGCACCGCAGGAAGTTGTCACTCCATACTACTACTTAGAAGAGACTGAAATAAAATTAACTGTATTGCTTAGTACTGACGTGGGAAAAGAGGTAAACACATCAGCAGAGGATTTCATGTACTGCCTCTCTGAGACAACAGAGCGCTGCCATCCTGTCACGGAAATGCTGTGCACAATACTCACTGAATCTCCTTTTGAATTGTAATTTAATTCAAGTCTAACCTTGTGACCCCAGTACTACTCTTTTGTGCAAGTCCCCATACTGCCAGACAGTACAAGCAAGGCCACTCGTCGAAAAAAAATGAGAGAAACTGCAAATATACTGTAGTGGCTGTGGCAATGGAAATACTGCATTTTAAATAAAAGAAGCAATTGCTTTTTTGGCAAAGGTGCTGTCTGGCCTTCAGCATTTCTAATAGAATGATAATGTATTTTAGCTGAAGAAAAAAAAGAAAAGAAACTGGTTTGCTGGTCACCCAGCCTGGGGTGTGTTTCCAAAAAGCATCGTTAGCCAACTATGATCGCAAGTTCAGTCCTTACCAACATAGTTCAACAATTCAGCCATAGTTCAAACGAACATTTGCAAACTTGTGTAGGTGGTTCTACAGCTCTTGACCTGTGATTAGAAGCATAGTTAAAATGACATGGACTCCTGTTCTTGAGCAAAGTAAGCATGCAGTGCAATTTATATAGTTCATTCCTTTATACATTTAATTCCATATCTTTATATCTTTCAGCGTGTCATCAATTAGCGCTGTTTTTGAAGATTGTGTATGTCTATAAATGCGTAAGGGAACTCTGGAGTATTACGTAAGAGGGAACCCAGGATTAATCAATCATCAAATAAAGTAAAAAGACAGGAAACAAAAAACAATGAAGTAGTCCTCAGCCATGTTATCCATTATCACTACAGCAGTATCTCAGAGAAAGAACGTTGGCTGGGGGGCCGTAACTTTTGCCAACTGGGTAACTTTTGAGGTCTGGTACAAATATGACATACAAAAATACATAGGCTACAGTTGCATATGTATGCACGATTAATCATTAAAATATTGAAATCTTGATTAAAACATGCAATCTTATTCCTAACTCACAACAATTTCGCTGTCTATTAAACCTTTAAAGTTACGATCATGCTGGAATATTGATTTAAACCTGCTTTCGCACTGCCACTGATCCAGAGAGAGCAGCGCTCAAGCTATATGTCTGAAACAGCTTCACAAACAGTGTTTTCAGCTGACAGTATTGCTATTACTTTGTTGCAAACATACGAAAATATTGGGCTAAAAGTTTATAGTCCGGATATAAACACTGATGTTGCAGCAATCGCTATCAAATTGAGTAAATGACCTTCGATGTTACGCTTGATAAAGATTGTATCTATTACACTGTTAAGCCTGTAGGTGGCAACCAGTGAGTGTCAAAATGTATTAGATGAAATTCGTTCAAAAACTCTGAAGGAAACAAGTCTTTAATTCATTAATTTCAAACGATTTTTTTTTTACATAATAAATTCATTTAAATTAAAAAATATTTTAATAGACTCATAATATTTAGACATTTATAAATCGACTCATTATAACATTAAATAGAACAGAACCTCAAGTAAATTAGGCTACATATTATTTTGTTTGGTTGTCTAATGTTTTGTTTTCAGAACCATGGAAGAAGCATAATCTCTATATCTATCTCTAAAAAAAATACAGATTACCCAGAGTCATAAAGTAAGCTGAAAAGAATATATATCTGGCAACCAACTTATAGGCACCTATTAGCACTAATATTAAAATGTACAGTCTTACAGACTAGGATGAAGTCTTTATGTAGCCTACATTAACAAGGATTCGGGGCATTATAATGCATTATAATGGAGGGTTCTGAAATGTTTTCTTATTTAAAACGTGCCGCTTCTCATCCACGCCCCTCTATGACCCTCAAGTTTAGGAAGCTAACAACTTAGCCTACTAGCTTAGCTTAGCTAGTCTGATGGCTGTTTTTTTCAGCTGGTCAGACTTTGGCGACCAGCTAAATTGGCCGAACACCAGCTAGACCAATTGGCCAGGCTAACTTGGCTTACTACCTTAGCATTGCACAGATCAGTTTTTCTCTTTACTTAGTATATGCTACAGTCCAAAAAAGTGTACTCAATTTGATAGCATGCGCAAACACAATTTCTCTCCAGAAGTTATGAGCGAGGTAACTCTTAACCCCCTCACATAAGCACTCGTCAATGTGGAATGTGAAATCTGAACATTTCTTTCCATTATTACCCAGTGTCCTGTACAACTAGGATGAAACACTTTTTCGTAGCATTCCTCATTTGTATGTTGCTGTGGATAAAAGCGTCAGCTAAGTGAATAAATGTAAATGTATTTCAGCTATACCCATTACTAACAGGTGCATAAAATCAAGCAATGCAGAGCCATGCAATCTCCACTAACAAACATTAAAATCAAATAAATGTCGCTTAATTTTTATATCTGCAGCAAAATTAGCTCAAATACGTCAAGAATACATTGCATATTCCTATAGTGTATCCTGAAAAGCACTTGTGTATGTGTTTGTATACTTTTATGTGCCTATTGTAATTCACAGCGTCAGTCAGTAGCACCAAAACAGCAGGGGTAAAAAAAGAAAACACACTCTTAAAAAGCCATACGAAGAAGTAAACTCCATTTAACTAAAGATCTTTGGGGAGCTTAAGTGGTTTAAAAATCAATGCCACAGCATGCGACCGGTGAACGAATAAACACAACCAACTATAAGCTGGAACTCATTCAAAATGTCTGTAAAACTGCGGATGACTCATCTAACTCTGATTACCCCCGGCAGGCATCCTTTCCTCATCTTTTCATCTGTTCCCCTCTATTCAACTGTACTGCAAAGTGAGGAAACTGACAGAAAACCAATGGATACAGTTCCTTCCCACACAAGCAATACCAATACTAAATGTACAATTGGTCCCTCTCAATAAGGAAATGCACAAGCAGTAATGCAGAAAATAAGCAGAAATGAGGAGACGCGTACAAGGTTCAAATTACACGCCATGCATAGCTGTAAAGAAACTTGGAAGTTTTAATGAGCACAGAGTGAGGAGATGTGAATAAGAGAGACATGCCTCAATAAAATACTCATATCTGTGTCCTCATATTGCAGTGGCTTATTGCAATAATCTTTTTAACATCAGTGAGGGCGAAAGAAATAAGCCCGTGAGAGATAAGGGAAACGGGAAATACGCTCAACGGATTTCTTTCTATTTGGACTCAGTCTTTTGTCATGTGGAGGAATGAAAAAACGGTCTGATTTGAGGGAAACAATTTCCTCTTTTACATAACTTTTAATTTAATTCCACCCCGAGGGCCAGCTGTTTACCACAACGTTTGTTTTCATAGTGTTTGTTTCTCAAAATGAATGCTAGAGTGCTTTTATGTTAAATTTTGCGGTTCCGCTAATCCCTTGTGTATGTGAAGCCACATCACTGAGCAAAAATAGCCTATCATAACTCACTTATGCTAATCTAAGTGAGATATGCTATCTAGCAGATGATAATTAAATGTTGGAAAAGCTGAGAGGAAGATTTTGACATTTTGTACTATATATAGACTAAAAAGCTGGCTAATTTGCTTATCTAAAATATTACGTAAAATCAAGCTAAATGATACTTGAGCTCAGTGAAAAACCTTTATAATTACATAAGTATGACTACAAATGCCTTACATTTGCAAGCCAGAAACATACTGTGCAATCAGGGACACAAATGCTTGACCAACGCATTGCACTGTGTAGCTGTGACGCTAACAGACCTGAGAGAATCCTGACTGTAGAAGAAGACAAGTTGTGTTATAGCACCCCTTGTGGCTAAACTGAAAATGCAGTGCTTATTATATTTGTTTGATAATGAACTTTGCTTGCAGATCTAATGTGAGATTTTTGACATTAATGTTTGGTCACATTAGTGAATTGTCAGCGAAATTTCACAGGCTGAGTCCATTTATTTATGAAGCATTGCTCACACAGAATTCACTTCCAAACCAAGCAGCTTTCTGTTGTTCAGCATGGCAAATCTGTGTGACCAACTTGAACCTGTTGCGAAATTTGCATGGGTAAATCTTTGCCAAATGCATGGATTCCTAAGGAAATTACTGAATTTCACCTGTAAAAATTTGCTGAACAATGGTAAATGTGATCGCACCTTAAGAATGTGGGGTTTGAAAAAGTTTGATACTTAACCTTGTTTCCCATCACTAATAAAGTAACTTTTAAACCAAGTAGTTTTATGTTGGTCAAAGTGGCAAATGAAAGCGACCAACTTGAACTTGAAATCTTTCTTAATTGCATGGATTTCTATTGAAATGGACAAATTTTGCCAATGAAAATGTACCAAACAATGGTAAACATGACAACAACTTAATATTTTGGGCTTAGTTTAAATTTTAAGTCTCTTAAAGAACCCATCTAAATGTTGGCAATGGGGTGCGGTATAGGCATGAAATGGTATCAATGTTTCATATAACGATATTTGCTGAAGCTTTTATCACGAGGTGCAGAATTTTCTAAAACACATGCTGAGGTAAATTTGAAGCTGCTTCCACTCCATCATTTTCAATAGGTTGGCACAATGGATTACAGACCATTTAGTTGATTGGCAGGTATTTTGTCTGCAAGGGAAACTATCCAAGGGATAATCTATTGTAATGAGCCTCAGGCACGTCACATGCCGGGAACATTGTAAGTGGAAAAACTCGATCAATGTCAATGTGCTTAAAATCCCCTTTTCTAATTACTACATTGAATCGCTCCATGAGCTAATTCTGTGTTGCATGCACAACTGGATTCGATACCATGTCAGGCTTTTCACAGGTGTGTTGTCGTCAAAAATGTCACTGCTCAGCAGTAGAACAGTGTTGCACACCATTGGTTTCAAAAATACAGGTTACTAAAAGTGTAATGTTGCTAAATGTTGTACACACACAGTCACAAAATGAAGGAAGGAAATTTCGTTTTGGCAGGGAAAATATGATTAAACGAAATATGTGATGGATAACAAACAGTTAGCCGGTCATTATCGCAAAAATAAAACTGAAAGCAGGGCTGTCAACCCATTAGGTGACATAGACGACTGCTTAGGGCATCATCTCTTGAGATT
>RJVU01047120.1:3531169-3545764 GCA_003731715.1 Anabarilius grahami | reverse complement strand
ACACACACACACACCTATTAAAGAATCTAACAATAACTGTAGAAAAACAATTCATTTGTAAAAACCCTTAATATTTCAGAATTTATATATTTAAATTTGAAAAAACATTAACTTTGCAACAATGATACTGTTCTTGAACTGAAATAAAACAACACTGTACTAAATGGACCTGAATAATGAAGTGAAGTGAAGTGAAGTGAAGTGAAGTGAAGTGACANAGATATATATATATATATACACACACACACACACCTATTAAAGAATCTAACAATAACTGTAGAAAAACAATTCATTTGTAAAAACCCTTAATATTTCAGAATTTATATATTTAAATTTGAAAAAACATTAACTTTGCAACAATAATACTGTTCTTGAACTGAAATAAAACAACACTGTACTAAATGGACCTGAATAATGACACTATTGCTGTAATAAGATCCACTGGAGGCAAGCTTGAAGAACCCAGGTGCAGTTTAATCCCAAACGTGAACAGATACTAAATAAACAGGAACTTGACTTGATCAAACATGGCTTGACATAACATGGCAGTGGCACTCACTAACCAGCAGTTACATGGACACAATGACTAAGGGACCACATGGCATGAAACATGAGGGCAAGGGAATATCACATTACAAGGGGAGCACATAAACATGAAACAAAACCAAAACTAGACATGACCGATCCCCCCCTCTATGGGCGGCTCCCGACGCCCAACATAAAACCAAAACTAGACAAAACGTCAAGGAGGGTGGTAGAGCGGAAGGTGGTCTTGGGGGAGGGATGGAGGGCCCCCCGTGAAGGGGGACAGGACCTGGACCATGGCATGGCAATTGCGGGCCTGGGTCGTGGAGCATGGGTGGGCCTGGACCGTGGAGCATGGGCGGGCCTGGGCCGTGGAGCACGGCCGGACCTGGGCCGTGAAGCATAGGTGAATCCAAGCCGTGGAGCATGGGCGGACCTGGGCCATGGAGCATGGGCGATGCTGGCAGGCTAGGACACCTCTAGGGTGGTGCAGGCAGTTCAGGGAGCCATGGTGGTGCAGGTAGTTCAAGGGACCATGGCGGTGCAGGTAGCGTAACCTTAGCAGGGTACCTATACCCAAAAAAAAAAATTCTTGGGAGAAGCTATGGGGTTGTGAACTAGAGTGGGGTTCACGGGCTGGGGCAGTCACTGGACTCTGGTCAGGGGCTGGAGCCCTCTCTAGACTATGGTCAGGGGCTAGAGCCATCACTGGACTCTGGTCAGGGGCTAAAGCCATCACTGGATAGCCGTGGCCACAATGGTCAGTGCTGCACTCTCTGGAGACTCTGGCGTGGCGGCCATGATGGCTGGAGACTGGCGTGGCGGGCATGACATTTAAAAGCTCAGGCTTGGTGGCCACAATGTGATGAAGCTCAGGCTTGGCGTCCATGAAGTGAACAGTCTCTGGCTTGGCGGCCATGATGTCAATAAGCTCAGGCTTTGCAGGCCTGATGTGAAGAGACTCAAACTTGGCAGGCCTGATGTGAAGAGACTCAGGCTTGGCAGGCTTGACGTGAACAGTCTCAGGCTTGGCGGCCATGATGTGAATAGTCTCAGGCTTGGTGAATACTGTGGGATTGCGGGGCTCCTCCTTCGCAAATCCCACAGTAAACAATGAGCTGCTCAACCAAAGGGCAAAGTCAATATATTCCTCAATCGTCCGGTTGCCTTGACAAAGGCACAAGAGGCGTAACTGCTGAGTTCATTGTTTTGAGGGTCTGGCTCTGAAGGCAGCATTTCATGCCTTCGGTAGGTTGTGGACCTCTCCTGTCAACCATGGCTTCTGATTAGCTCGTGTGGAGATAGTCCTGGTTACAGTTACATCATCAATGTATTTGGTGATGTAGGCAGTGACTGTCTCAGTGTATTCCTGAATGTCAGTGTGATGGTTGTAAGTGGCTGCCTGCTTAAAAAAGTCCCAATCTGTGGTGGCAAAGCAGTCCTGAAGTGCCACACACATACCTGACTTTGAACTGGTTTGGTGACTTTCACCCTTGGTCTGTATGCTGGCATTAGCATTAAGGCTCCGGTATACTTCAAACAAAGTTCTTCTTCGTTCTTCGTTTAGGGGTAAAACGAAGTTCGAAATGCGTGACCAGCGATATACTGTGCTATATACTTTCTTCTCAGTACCAAAATAAACACAACAAAAAAAATCTGAAAACAGAAAGCATTTATTATAGAAAGCATAAGAAAAGCGTCTGATCATAACAACATGGGAATGTTAGCACGAGCTCTGCAAAGTAGCACTCCAGTCACGTCACGTCTTCATATAGCACTTTATTCAATAGATTGCTTAAAATCAAGCAGCTTTACAGTATCAAACATGAAAAACAGTGTTAGTGTGTCATTTTTTTTTTTTTTTTTACAAGCACAACGTCATTTTGTACTATAAAGCGGCTATCCAGTGTGTTCATGTTTTCACCCACGGAGCTCTTACCTCGACGAACTCTACAGACGAAATGTGTCAAAGACGCGCTTCACGCGAGTGAAGGCGGAGCCTCGGCGCACACCTCCTGTTACGTTTTCGTCACTGACCAAGGGTAGTACGAAGGTGTTTTGCAGCTGGAGCAAACTTTTCCTGAAAGTTCGCTTTGGCAAGCCGTTTCGAACTTCCAAAAAGAACACAAAACGAACTTTGTTTTGGCCTGATTTTGTTCGAAATGACGTCACATAATTTCTTCGATTTCGTTTGAAGTATACCGGGGCCTTAAGAGTGGTGTGGTCAGAGAGGCCAAGGTGGGGGTTGGGGGCGTCACATTAATACTAACACTTACTATTCTATATATCTATATAAAAAAAATACCTTGTTATGTGTACTGCGCTAGACTAACTGGGACTAGTCACAGCACCTGCATGTTGTCCTATTGTTGGTTTGATTTCTTCTATTCTCATTTGTAAATTGCTTTGGATAAAAGCGTATGCTAAATGATTAAATGTAAATGAAAAAACTAAATGCTCAGTCAGTTATACAGTTTAGTGATAATAGCCATACAATAACATTTGACTGCAGAATGCAGTAATCGACCAGCCAGAATCAAGTATTCCAGAGTGCCAAAATATAACTACTTAGAGAAACCATCCATGCTAACAGAAAGCAGTTAGGTCAGCAAGTTCCACTCCATCTATAACTGTTATATCTTGAGAAAATCGTGTTGTAAAGCTCTTGGAGATTAATTCTTAATGAGCATTTCTTTCAATCTTCAGTTTTTGCACAAATTGTCCTTTAACATAACACTTGACATCAATATCTGACAGCAAATCATTGCGACACATGCCACAGACGTTAGACATGCAGAGAAGATGCTGTGTTTTTAATCCTGGCTTCTCTTGGCAGCATTAATGAGCACTGGACAGAAATACATCCCAGTGCATGAAAGAACAGAGGGTACAGCCTACAGTCTGCAGACCACCACTGAAGTCATCAACATTATGAGACCCACATTGGCCCGGACCGACAGAGGCTGCACGCTCTATTTATGGCCCATTAACAGCAACACTATTCCTCCGGGTCATGTTTGATCATCTCCATATATCTGATAATGAGCATCTCTTAGATGAGTGCTTGTTTTCAATGCAAAAACTTAAAAGACTAACAAGGACTGTATACTGATGGAGCTCCCAATGAAGAGATGATATAGATGATCCTCAACTGTTCACTTCATCATGTTGCGACAAAAACAAGAGAGGTATATAAAGATAGATAATGACAGTAATAACAATAACATACTGTATATAGATGTATATGCACTGATTGAGGAATGATTCTTAAGTTTTAATATAACCTACTGAACAGAACTGAAAATATGAAAACAACAAAATACTGAATTACCTAACACTGAAGCTACATACATAACATAATTATATACAGCATTATGTGAACATAACTGATCACAATTAGGGTGATCATATCAAAAAAGATGACTTAAAAGGCCATGCAGAGACTCAAATCAGTGAATCAACTTTTTAATCTATAAAATATTAATAAAAAAACTGATTTATTAGAGAGAACTAGGGGGCGATAAGTAAAAAAATATATTTTATTGATAATCGCCTTCAAAAATATTGCATCTACCCTAACCCCGGCCCCGCCCCCGCCGGAGACAACATACCTGAGCCCGACAAACTCACGGATTTCAGGTCGGGTTCGGGTTCATGTTTCATGAATATCTTCGGTTTAGGGTCGGGTTCGGGCTTGTAACTTATAAAAACTATTAATATGTAATTAAGGTTTGTGTGCCGTCTGCTGTGTTGCGGTTGAAAGAGTGCACATGAGCGGGAGGCATGCACATTTAATTTATATATTAACGGAACCGTCTTGATCGTGTGCTCCTGCTCTCACGCGCTCTTTTGGCCACAACACAGCAGACGACACTCAAACCTTAACTGAGTAGCTGCAGGGAAAGCTGCACAGCAACAAATTCTACTGAATAATATTTAGGAAAAATATTGATCAGTCACAGTCCATCAGATATTTTAAACAACCAACAAGGACTTTAAATGCTAAGTAACCGAGTGCAGAGAGTGCGTTTGAGCCGCATGCCTCGCAGCTCACACCCACTGAAGCTCTGGTGGATCTCTGGATGAATGCAAATCATTTCTCTGTTTCCATGAGTAAACTATACCCATCATGATTGTACAGTTCACTGTGGCTCTGACATTATATGATGTAGCAGACAACTAGTTGGTAGTTGGTGAGTGTAAGATTCTTCGGTTTAACTTTATTTGGAAGGTCCCTTTAACACATTCTGTTGACTATAAGTAACGTTGCACCTACATGCCTACTAACTCTCATTAGAGTATTAGTAAGTGTTAGTAGACTGGTAGGATTAGCGTTAGAATAAGTTGACATGTACTTGCAAAGTTACTTATAGTCAGTAGATTGTCTGTTGGGTGACCATCACAATAAATTGTTAGCAGTTATTAAGCAGACAGTCTACTAATTCTCTAATGAGAATTAAATGACATGTAGTTGACAAAGTTACTTATAGTCAAAAGAATGTTCAAAAGGGACCATCAAAATAAAGTGTTACCAATTCTTCTTCTATCAAAAACATTAAAAAACCTTACTGACCCCAAACTTTTGTACAACAGTATAATACAGCATTCTGGTAACCAGTAACCAAAACTCAACAAATGCAGGTCAGCAGCGATGCTAAGGGAAATAAGAAACATTTTGGCTGTAAAGGTGCATGATATGTGGACTTGAACTTCATCACACGACAGGATGCAGATGATCTCAACATGGCAGCCACTGAGGGGAGGACTGACTGTACATAATTTGAAATATATTTATAAAACTGGACTTAATTAGCACTTTATCATAGACTCACCCGCTCTGCAGATTGTGCAGTTCCAAAGAAGATGGGTATGAAGGCCAACCAGATGATGCAGGTGGTGTACATGGTAAATCCAATGGGCTTGGCCTCATTGAAGGTCTCCGGCACTCCCCTGGTCTTGATTGCGTAAACAGTGCACGTGACCATCAAAAGGATGCTATAGCCCAGGGAACAGATGAGTGACAGGTCCGAGATGTCGCACTTGAGCACTCCGCGGGCGTTTTCAGGGTCCTGCGTGCGCTGCTCGCCGTAATCCACAACGGTGTGCGGCGGGTCCGCCACGAACCACACAAACACACCCATTAACTGAACCGAGATTAGGCTGAAGGTGATGACTAGCTGG
Organism: Anabarilius grahami; assembly: GCA_003731715.1. Taxonomy (NCBI): domain Eukaryota; kingdom Metazoa; phylum Chordata; class Actinopteri; order Cypriniformes; family Xenocyprididae; genus Anabarilius; species Anabarilius grahami. The sequence continues at coordinate 3,540,058 of RJVU01047120.1, read as the reverse complement.
GAAGCGGGGCTAATGAACCGCGGCGCCGCGACCGAGCACTTGCCCTGCTCAAAGATCCGATGGATGCGGTTGGTCTTGGTGAGCAAGGCGGCATAGCTGAAACACATGCCGAGACCCAGGAAGATCCTGCGGAAGGAGCAGACGGCCACTCCGGGCGCCGCTATCATGGGGAACGTGATGACGTAGCAAAGGAAAATTCCCGTTAGCAGCACATAACTCATTTCCCTGCCAGAGGCACGTACGATTGGCGTGTCATTGTAACGTACAAAGGTCACCACAACGAAGGTGGTGGCGAGGATTCCCAGGATGGCAATGAAGACGGGCACCACGGCCCATGGCGAGTGCCACTCCAGCTTAATGATGGGGATTGGCTGGCAGCCGGTGCGGTTTTGATCTGGCCTTTGCTCATAAGGGCAAAGCTGGCAGGTGAACTCGCTGGCCTGGTAATGATAGCCCTCGCAGCGCTCGCAGTGCCAGCAGCAGGGAACCCCCTTCACAACCTTCTTCCGTTCGCCGGTCTGACAAGGCAGGCTGCACACAGACGTGGGCACGACTGCATCCCCGCTCGCCCATTGCATGGCATTCATCTGAAGAGAAAATCACAATTAAAGAGGAACTATGGGAGTTTTTGGGAGTTCAGAAACAGTGAACACTGATAAAGAGAATAACTCCCTTTGGAGTGACTTTTTTCATGCTCAAACACCAATATTACACACTAAAGAAAGTTGAAAACGTAAAAAAGCTAAATATGTACTCTTTATTATCATATTTCATAAAATTAACCCTTAAAAAGGAAAGAGTGGAAAATGATCAGCAAATGAAACATTTAGGCCTGGTTTCACAGATAGGGCTTAGACTAAGCTAGGACTAGGCCTTAATTCAATTAGGACATTTACCCCCAGTTTCACAGACAAGGCTTAAAGGATTAGTTCACTTTCAAATGAAAATTACCTCTAGCTTTACTCACCCTCAAGCCATCCTAGGTGTATATGACTGTAACACAGTTCGTAAGTACGGGAAGAAGGAGGCGGGAACCGGCGAACATTCAAACAAACTTTAATCTCAAAATAAACAACAGAACAAAACGAAAGTAATGCCGGCAGACCCTCGCGGACGTCTGCCGGCCACACAAACATAATAAAACATAACATAAAGTCCAGGCCTGGTCCTCTCTCGTCCTTAACTGTCGTCGCTCCTCCTTTTATGCTCCCGGAGCTCCTCCGTGAGGGACTCGAGGCCGGTGCGCCTCACAGGTGACGATCATTAACACTCGCGTCACCGGCCTCGCGCCGTTCCCTCACGGCTCTCGCCCGCCCTGCTCGTCACAATGACTTTGTTCTTTCTGATGAACACAATTGGAGATATATTAATAAATATCCTGACACATCCAAGCTTTATAATGGTAGTGAGCGAATGAGTATGAGCTGAAGAAAGTGCTTCCATCCATCATAAACGTACTCCACACAGCTCTGGGGGGTTAATAAAGGCCTTCTGAAATGAATTGATATGTTTGTGTAAAAAAAAAAACATATGTAACAAGTCCGGCAGACCGCCTTCCATATTCAAGTTACGAAAAAAACAGAACTGGTGTTGCGTCAGTTAAGCTTTTTCTGTAAGTTGAATAGGGAAGGCGTAGTATGTAGGCGTAGGCATAGGATCGCTTCGCTTCAGAAGGCCTTTATTAACCCCCGGAGCCATGTGAAGTACACATTTATGATGGATGGATGTGGATGGAGGCACTTTCTTCAGCTCTTACTCATTGGTATCGCTCACTGCCATTATAAAGCTTGGATGTGTCAGGATATTTATTAATATATCTCCGATTGTGTTCATCAAAAAGAAGAAAGTCATATACACCTAGGATGGCTTGAGGGTGAGTAAATCTTGAGTTAATTTTCATTTGAAAGTGAACTAATCCTTTAAGCCTAGTCCCAGACTAAAACACATTATTGAGCTGTTTAAACTGAAAGCATATTAAAGGTAACACTTTAGTACACGTATTCACTATTAACTACGACTTTTCCCTCAATAAACTCCTAATTTACTGCTTATTAATAGTTAGTAAGGTAATTGTTAAGTTTAGGTATTGGGTAGGATTAAGAATGTTGAATAAGGTCATGTAGAATAAGGCATTAATATGTGCTTAATAAGTACTAATAAACAGCCAATATTCTATTAATATGCATGCTAATAAGCAACTAGTTAAAAAAAAACCTAAAATAAAGTGTTACCCATATTAAAATATGTCAGTATTTTTGTCTCAAGATGCACACCAGTAATGTTTTTTTAAGGCATGTTTATAAAAGCAATTGAAATGTTCTAATTGAACTAAGGTCTAATCTTGGCTTAATCTAAGCCCTTTCTGTGAAACCAGGCCTTAAGTAGCTTTAATAAAGGTGCCCTAGAAAAAAGAAACATTACTGATGCGCATCTTGAGACTCATCTTCAACCTCAGGGATTGGCAACTCTAGCTCTTGAGCTCCGCTGTCATGCAGAGTTTATCTCCATCCCTAATCAATCATATCATGTAATTTATGACACAACATTTAATTTTCAAGTAATCCTGCAGACTTTGGTTTAATAACAGTATGAACGACATATGACTTTACTTTCCTTTTCAGCATCTTTCAAAGATGTTCACAATTAATATTAGCAGTTGTATTGCTTTTTTACTGAAAAAAGTAAGATTAATATATAACTACTTTCCGCAGAGTCAGAATGTTCAGCATTATGGTCGGATGTATTGGTTTTAGGTCAGACTGACAAAACGACCAAAGACCATTTGAACCAACTCATATGACTCACATAGTCAAAACAAACTCAACTATGATAAAGATAACAGTATTGGGTGGAAAATTATTTCTCATGCCTCCTCTACAAGAGACTAAGGCCCCGTTTACAAGTGCATGGTTATTTTGAAAAACAGAGACATTTCCCTTCGTTTGCGCCCTTCGTTTACACGCAAATGGAGAATTCGCCTCTGAAAACGAGTCTTTCTAAAAACTCCGGCCAGAGTGGAGATTTTGAAAATCTTCGTTTGCACGTTTCTATGTAAACTGAGACAAACGGGTGTTTAGGCAGCCAACGTCACAGTAAGTGCCAGAGCTCGCACCTACGTCAAAAGTGCGACCTATGTTTACATGTGGTCATGGAAGCGTTCAGAGTAGCAGTCGCATTTATGTTGGTGCAAACTCTTCTCGTGTGTTTGCATTTGCAATTTTCGGATTTTATTTATTATTTATTTATTATTTATTTTCGGGATTCTGTTTGGCTTACGTGGGATTGAGCTTCTCATTACACCGCCACCTACAGGTTTGGCATGCTCTTGACAGCATATATACATGGGTACGTGTAAATGAACACTTTTCTGAAAACTGACATGTGTGCACGATGTTATTTTTGAAACCGGAGAGGTTGAAATGTCCATTTATGAAAATAGCCGCCCACGTGTAAATGTAGCCTAAAGAGTATGTATCTTGTGGTGCACGTTTGCAGTTTAAGGGTTAAGAACTTGTATAGGAATTTAAAAAAAATAAAGAATCAGCCAATCAGCATCTATGCACACAGTTAATTTTACATCTATGCTGCAAAAATTACTTCTGAATTAAGGGTGTTAATTCAACACCGCTAATTGTACAGTCAAATTGCCATAATCATAATGACAGTCATCTACACCATAATCATCATTATCAAAGTAAATAACTATTTTATAGGCAGCCTCTAAAATTTAAGCACACTTTAAAAGGAATGTAGATGAACTCCTTACATTTAAATGCAGCTGATCCGTCCAGTGGCCGATGATTCTGTACTCAGCCGACTTGTTTGTTATCTGATACTGATAGATGTCATAGCGTCCAGGGGCATCTCCATTTTCATTAAACACAACAAGGGTCTTGGCACTTCCTGTCCGAAGAGATGAAACAACATTATGATTGTCATAACACTGTGCAATGCTGAATCAGACGCCCTCAGCTACATAATCTCCCGTGGCCAAGATGAATCAGTAAACACATTAGACATTACTTGAGACATAAAAACATCAGGGTTTCTGCATAAACAAAGTATGCATAATTCTCCAGATTCATTCAACCAACAAGATGAATAAATTACAATCGATGATAAGCTAAAAATGAAATCAGGGTCATATTCTGAACAAAACAATTTACTAAACTGCTAACAAAGCATGAGAGGATCTTCATCATTTGTTATCTGTTATTTTACAAAATCATTCCATCATTATAAAGCCCTGGTGAGGTTTCTCAGGCCTACAGGAGTCGTCTCAGATGAGCAATTTCAGCAGTATACAGAGCAGATCGTGAGGAGGGAGAGTTTGTATCAAATGAGCGTCTCCCGAGATGGGGAATCATGCATTATTAAAACACCTGCATACAGTCAGCCGTGGAGTGGTCCTGGAGGATTCACCAGGAAATGCTGTTCACTGCTATGACACACCTCGAGCAACAAAAAAATCAGATTGCTCAGAGTCTCAAGCACTGCACACACTTGATCATTTAAGATGCAGCATTACTGCGTACCAGGTAGCAATACCAAATGAGCCAATTAAAGGAACAGTAAGCAATTTTGGAGAAACGCTATTGAAAGTGGATTGGACTGAGCACCAAAACACACCTGTAGCCAATCAGCAGTGAGGGGCGTGTCCACTCATTAGGGGGAGATGCCGGTGTTGCATAGCGTGTTTGTGAATTTGGGGGTGGAGCTATCAAGATAGAAGCGTGATCCCTTAGGGTAGGGGTGTTTGTTTTGGTGATTTCAAATATCAACATCGTTTCTCAGAAATTGCTTACTGCACCTTTAATTGACAAGTTTAGAGATTACTTATAAAGTGAAATGACTGATAAAAGAAAGTTCTTCCTAAATACTGTAGGTGACCTTTCTGGGGACTGTGGCATAGTGGTTAGTCAATTTTCACAATCTAGTGCACTGTATTGGTATGACAAAAACTGTACATTTGTATTGCCAAAAAGAAAAATTGTGCAAACTGAATAAACGCATATGAGAATGTGTAGTTTTGTTTTTCAACACAAAAACCTGCATCCTGTTTAGTAAACACAAAAAAGTAAGCTAGACAAAAAGAAAAGTACCACAGCAAAACAAAAAACAACACTGTAAAAAAATCTTTGAAATTTACGGCAAAAAACTGGCAGCTATGGTTGCCAGAAATTTACAGTAAAAAATATGGTAGCAACATTTGAGGCAACTTAAATTTACAGTAAAAAACATATTTCTTTGAATGATAATGTTAACTCTTTACCCACCAGCGTTTTAAAAAAAAAAAGTTAATAAACTAACTTATACTATATATCTGTTTTGTACCTTTGTAATACACTGACAACCACCAAAAACAGGTGGTGATGAGAAAGTCTGACAAAGCATTGAGTTCCCTCGAAAGGGAACCAATAAAACACACCACAACAAAACACAACCCAAAACAACAAAATTTTACAAAGCAATATAAAATAAAACTTACGAAAAATAAAAAAATGTAATGGATCCAAAAAAATAAAAATAAAGGAAAATTAAGGGGCCGTTTACACAACACCATTTTCAACAAAAAACTGAAAACTTTTTTCGTTCTGTTCATTTACACGACAATGGCATTTTGGGGGCCTGAAAACGCAAACTTTTGAAAATGATACCGTTATTGTCTCCGTGCAAACTACAAAAACACAAATCTGTGAAAATGGTGATGTCATGCACATGCGTATTACGTGTTTAGTCTACACCCAGGCGCGTTTGGCTCGAGTGCTCTGCAAAAGAATGCGTATGTGCGCAGGCGTCTTTCTTTACAAAGTGACATCGCCAACTACTGGCTTGGCTTGTGTAATACAGCATTTTTTGTCATTTTCGAGGATCCTTGTGAATGGGGATCGTTTCAATAACACTGTCATCTATACAAAAAAAAAAAATCTGTTTTTTTGGACATTGTTTTCATGTAAACGTACCATAGATAAAGCAATACAGAAACTTTAACAAAATAATCTAATATATGACGAAAAATATCCTGACAACTCTCGGAAGATTGTTAGTATGATAATGGATATGACAATGTTAATGTATTTGGTCTTGGTGGAATAGATCTGCTGCTGAATTGCTGCTGCTGTTGATTATTGCTGCTGCTACTGCAGAGCAAGTACAGGAACTTGCTACTGCCAATACATACGCCGATACGCTGCTGCGAGTAAGACATAGTGCTGCTGCACAAATAGCATATATCAATTACCCATAGCAGATCTATACAGGTGGAGCTGGGGAAGGTGGAGGGTTTTAGAGGAACTCTGAAGCGCACTGCAAACTGCTATAGTGAATGCAACCAGCCATTTAAATGTGTGAACAACAAGCTCATTGGCTGCAGATGTGACATGGACCAATCAGCTTGTGCCATGTAGTTAACGCTGTAATGGAATGGAGTTTAATTCATTAGGGCATTCCTCAAGTGAAATGGATTTGACTGACGGTGCTCTGAATAGTGAACAGATATATGCGCTGAATTAAGGTGATGATACATGAGGCAACTTTTTGAGCAATGTTGCTTGGGCACTTTCCCATTGAGAATGAGCAACAAAGTTATATCTGGATACTTTAGATTGGTTGTGGGCAATTTTTTGAGATTATCCAATCAGAATGCTAGCAGCCGATCACGTGACCGGCTTGGAGATTTCAGAAAAAACTCAAACAAGATGGTGGCCTCTCAGCAGCAGTGGAGCGAAGAAAAGGAGAGTGAACTTATATCTTTTTACGCTGGTAAGTTGTCACGTGTCAACCCAAAATGCTTAAAATACCAACAGGTGTCAAATTTAATGTGCGTTGGCTGTAATTTAGCCATCAAATGTTTTCAGTTAAATACTAAAAAGACGCATCTTGTTTATCATCTGTAGTGGTGTAGGCTGTAGGGAGTATGGCACATGAATGTAGCTTTTGACGCGATCGACACGGGTTCGAATCCGCCTTTTGCCAAACTCGCTCTTCTCCCTTTTCCTATCACAAATCAAATCGGAAAGGGATTTATATTTAACAAAAACTAAGAAAATATTTGAAAAGTTGAAATAAAGTGCCTAACAAGTGTATCATCACCTTTAGAGACGGTAAAAGTGAGTGGGTCCAATTTCATTGGTCTTTAAAAAAGGTGTCCCACCCACGTACAATGGTTCCGACACCCATGGGGTCAGTAACAGTTATAATGAGTCACAGACAGAAGGCAGATTACACACTGTCCTCACATAAACTGTCCGTGCAATGCTTGTTTTTGCTGAAAAAAAAAATCCAGAACAAATTTGGTGGAAGCATCTTCATCTTGATGCAGGACACTGACCATTCTCTAATCAACGACTTGATTGCAGCCTTTCGCTAGTGCAATCCAAACGCCTCATACAAAGATTGTGACAATACAGAAGGAATGATTAGAGGGTGGAGGAGATGTTTTGATTAAGCCAAGTCTTGGTTTAATCACAGGTTAGACCTCATTTTCAAGACTTGCAGTTAGACAGAAGTAATTCAAAGTAGTCTGTGGAAAGCACAACATGGAGAGGGAACGTGCCTAAAACAAACGAGCCATCCTACTGTAATTTATGCGTGGCGTGTAGGCACAAGTTTTGACTTGATCTCGGCATTACTTTTCACAGTATATGCATTGCAGATATCATCCGCAGTGGAGTGAATCACTCTTGTACACTGCCTGAAGATGTATCTCATTATAACACTCCATGGCTAATATTCAGCATCAACAATGAATCAGCTCAAGTGTGCTGTATTTAAAGAGAACAAAGGCGAACCAAACGAGTTCATGTGAGCATTCGGGACAGAAGATCAAAAATGTGAATCATGATGGCATATGAGATGAGATGTGATGAATCGACAGCTCCAAAAACTCCTGGAGAATCAGTCTCGATTATTAGGGTCAAATACACAATTCCCATATGTGAGAAATGGGCTACTTTTGAACCGCTTCTTCTTAGTTAATTTCCTATGAGTGAAACACCTCGTGGACTCGAGGGAGATTCATACTAATAGCTATTTGATGGAGCTCATGCTCAAGTGGTGTGTTTGCCAGCTCTCTTAAGGGAAGTGTTAACCTAATCAACAGAAGTTGAATGCTTGAGACTCTCACACCGTTGAAACATAGCCTGAGTAAATGGTAAATAAGACAGTTTTTGCTCTAAAGAGGGCGTTCAGTCATGTAGAGAGCATGAAAGATCATCTCTGTAGGGTGCGTCTCTACAATACCGTCCACCAGGCATGGACCACAGCCAACTGTGTAACTGCATCACTGAGAACCGTCGCTGCTAGCATTGCGTTTTTGGCAAAAGTGAAGAGTTGCGATTGCTATGCTGGTTCGTTCTATTGGATTAGAGTGTTTTATGCATCTTCTGAGAGGTTTATGCCAAAGTGAAATGCAGAAGGACTACCTGAGGCTTGACCTTTGGACACATAAGTTGTCTAAAGTCTGTGGGATGAAAGTGTTAAGGAAGGTTTGCTTCTCTGAGGTCATGTTTTTTAAGGAGTTTTAGGCATCAAGTCATCCTGCAGTCCATTTTTACCAAGTCTTGAGGAAATCGAATCATGGGCATTTAATTGATGAAGTTAGAAAGCAAAGAAGAGACTTTAAGGAGACTTGGGGCACTTTTTCAAAAAGCTTTCATACCCAAGTGCAAACAAACAAACAAATAAATATAATTGATATATATTTACAAATAAAATACAACAAAATCCTTAATATATAATAATGTAAAATAAAACAAAATAAAGAAAAAATAAAACAATGAAAATAAAACAAAGAAAATTTATAAAATAAAATAAAAGTTTTTAGAAAATTAAAGAAAAATGAACATGTAAATTACATTTTAATAATGCAAAATAATAATACACAAAAAG
>RJVU01047120.1:3475518-3523502 GCA_003731715.1 Anabarilius grahami | reverse complement strand
AAATAAAATCTAATTTAAAATATTAAAATATTAAAGGGGTCATGACTTGAATTTTTTAAATTATTCTAATATGTTCCTTGAGGTTCACTTATAATGTTAATAAAAAAAAATTTTCACACACACACACACAATATATATATTATATGCAGAAAAACAATTATTTTCAACCCTCATTCTGTTCCTCTGTTTAAAATGAACCATTTTTAAGGGCCGGCTCCTTTAAGGCTTGTCATTAAACGACCACTGTTATGATTGGCTAGTGTCATTGCATAGGAAACAGTATCAGTGCCCACTTGCTTATGCACGCGAGTAAGTATTTTGAAAACATTATCCATATAAAACCGCCATTTACAGACAAAGCATTATGAAATCATTTACTTACGGTTTGTGCTGCAGCTGCTGTCAGATCCAAGACAGATGACTGCATCATCTGTCAACAAAAGTTTCTTTACAAACTCTCCATTACACTGTCCCTCGTTTACAAAACAAGATGCTCAGAACAAACATATAATCCTCTGACGCGATTCGGAACGCCATTAGAATAAACCATCCATTTGTTTCTGAAGCTGGGATTCGTTTGAAGTCTGTACAGAGACGCAAACGAGCTGTTTAAACTGGACGAAAGTGAACGTTTTTTTCACTCTTCCATTTGTCCTGTTGTCAACAGACTCAAGTGCGTGGAGTATATCAGAATCTGATCGTGCATCTGTATACTGTATCCAGTGTAGACAGCGTCAGTGATTATAATGGATTATAGTTGCTTTTGACGAGACACTCACATCCAGTGTAGGCAAATGTCAGCCATTAAGCAATTGAATGCCAGTGGGTGGGGCCTGTGGTGCGATGATGTATAACTATTCGTTGGTCTGGAGGCAGTCATACGCAAATGTATTTGTCCATGTGATGTCACAGATCCCGCAATATCATAATAAATGCTTTGTTTATAACGAGGAGGGCGTTTTAAGCTATGAAACTTGCAGCATGTTTTAATGACCACTTATATGTCAAAAGATCACATCATGACCCCTTTAACAAAAATTATAATAGCACTGCATATCAATGATACAAAAATAACACTGGTAATTTGACAGATTTGATTAAATGAATTGGTTAGTTTTATTTTTCTTGTGTTATGTGTGAGTAAATCTCAGGCTAGGATGTAAAATGTATTTGTTTTGTTGAAATTATAAACAGTTTGTCGAATATCTGTGGGTCTTATTTTAAAGATGTTATGGGCGTCATCAAACGTACAAATGAATCCAGTACCAAAAGCAAATATGAAACTGGCCAGACCAAGCTATTCATTTATAGCCACTGAAATATACATGAAGCAGAATGGTGTAGCATCCATAAATGTTTGACCAAATGACTCAACCATATCAAAAGACATCTATGGTGGGAATCATTAATTCTTTCATGCCTTTAATGACTTCAGTTAGAGACCTCTTTTCACAATCCAATCAAACGACAATAGTCCATCCAACATTTTCCCCTCAAATATGCTTTATCACATTGTGAATGCCGTTATGTGTTGCTAAAGTTTATGTTATTCACATATATCAGATTATAACACTGAATCAAATGCTTTGAAAAGTTAGAGGAGCAAGATTGTATGAGAAAGCAGAGGAAGTGGGCATAAATCCCTCTGATCTACTTAAAAGAAAAATTTATGTTAAACAGAGAAAAAAAAATCACATGAGACGTGGATTCTGGAGATCACTCAAATGATGTAGCAAGAAAAGGGAACCCTGTATCAAGGAATTTTTGATGCATTGCATAAAGCAACAACATGTATCAGCAAAAACGTTTTCTATAAAGAGACGTGAGCGTGTAGATGAGGTGAGGAGTTCATGTGTGACAGGAAGCTAGAACTGAAGAAGAGGAGCGTGGACAGACAGTAGGGAAGGGAATTGTAAGGAAAAGAATGATTCTGGGTCCTTAAAGATCCTGTGAATTTTCTTAGTCATTTTGAGAAGGAAAGAATGAGCACTACTTGGACAAGAGCTCCAATTGCACTTACTATCCTCAGAAGCCATAGTCAAATTTGACTTCATTTCAGATATCAACAGAACAGAAACAACATCAGAAATTGAAAAAAAAAAAAAGATGAATAAAGGTGGCTTTTTAAAAAAATATTTAAATTAATTCAAACTGGGGTTATAGTTCAAGTGTGCTAACTAAAAATCCATTAAACCAAGGAGCAGAAAAATTTGTTAGAATAACGGATGTTTCTCACCATTAAAGCTGACGTTTCTGATGTATCCCAGCAGCTCCTTGCCATCTATGTTGCTCATGCGGGGGCAAAGGCCTGGATATCCCGAGCAGAGGTCCCTATGCATGCGATGCAGCGCGTGGGCCATGGCGTACACCGCGTCCATCACAAACTGCACCTTCCCTTCTTGCTCGTAAGTGGAGTCCCTGCCAACCTTCTCCAAGCCTGCAATAAAAGAAGACATGAGTCCAATGCAAAACTTTCAAATTTTTCATTATCATTTTTTTTCTAAACATGGCCAAATGACAGGCTTGGTGCAACTCTTGAGTTCCTGGACAGCTATGGGGAAAGGCATTCATTTATATGCAAGTTTAATTTCTTTTCAAAGGATTTCCAATGTAATTTCTTCTTTCCAAAGCATGCCAAACTAATTCACACAATGCCTCAATGCCTGATGATGAATTCATGCCGTGCTCTGAGATAATTAGTTTATTAGCGCCGATGGGAGTGACCTTTCCAACGAGGTTAGCAAGAGAAAATAACAAAAAACAAACACCAACAAACAGTACGAGTGCAAATCCACTGCAAAGACTCCACTAGCTAAACCCTAAGTAAACATGGTAATTTTTCATCTTTTTTTAAAGCTTTAAATAGGACCTATTTTGCTTTTTTTTGTGTGCAACATTGCTGTTTGAGCATAAAAAGGTCTGCAAAGTTACAAAGCACAAAGTCCACTCAAAAAGGAACTCACTCTCTATATCAGTAAGCAATTGAGGTTGACCAATTGATCGGTTTTTGCTGATTAATCAGCACCAATAACTGATTAGTAATTGATTATCAGCAACAATTTGGGTGTCCTTTGCTAGAGTGGATAAGAAGGGTGCGCTGTCATTATATAGTCCAAGAGCGGCCTCGTGGTGTTTGTTTTGACACGTGAGACTGCGCGCTGCACAGAGAGGGACACTTCAGATACGGAATTAAAACATAGACAATGAAACGGTATGTATAAAGTACATTACCATACATGTTTTGATATCATTATATTCATATCATATTCATATCGTTATCGTTATTGGTAAAATCCACTATCGGTTGATCTCTAGTAAGCATTGTTTCTGAAGTCCCTGAAACATCTCGAATGTAGTTTTGAATTTTCTTCCGGGGACGAACAAGTCACAATATACCTCAATTCCCGCTCAAGTGATACGCAATAAAGAGGCGGGGCCTGGTTAAATTAGTAGGCCTGGATGAAGGCGTTAGTAGTGTGTTGACACTTGCGGTTATGGTAAGGGGCGTGGCATTTCCCAGGGACTATAAAAATATATATTTTTTTGAACATTCAAGCATTAAACCCAATCCTAGTAGACACAAAATAACATGAAGACTTTGTAAAAGGGCATAATATGTCCTCTTTAGCTTTCAATGTTATCAGTATCACCCACATCCATAATCTTTATAATATCTGAGGTTAATTGTGCAGTGTTGATACTTCCATTTCCCCATTTATGTTAAATCCTGAGTAAAGCAACAAAGGAGAGCTTTAAGAATGGTCAGTAGCAAAGAGCAAATTAACAGGTCCAAGCGGAGCACTCAATCAGTTACAGAGAATGAAATACAATGCTTCTCTGTAGTGGACTGATGTCTACAACTCAACTGAATGGGAAGCGTTTACCTCACCAGAGGGAGCACTTACTCGTCTTGTTGGTTTAATGAATCACTCAGGTTCAGCCACATTAAGGAGATCTTGGACACAGTATCTTTGGAGAATGCTGCAAACTAAACCCCTTAATCTCAAGCAAAGACTGGACTATGAACTTTGAATAAGGCTCTACACTGTAGAAATGAAGCCAACTTTGGCTTCCAAACAGGCTATGTGACCCCAGGGGATACTTAAAATATCTGACTTTGTTAAATTCAAATCAATCAATCAATCAATCAATCAATCAATCAATCAATCAATCAATCAGTCAGTCAGTCAGTCAGTCAGTCAGTCAGTCAGTCAGCAAAGACTGCAAATCCAGTCAGTCAGTCGCATGATCGAGAGCGTGACTGCTTTTATCCTACAGTGCAAAAAATGATGTTAATATTAAGCAACTTTTAGATACAATATTGCAGTTACTTTGTCTATTCGCATGATCGCACGATCGTCAGTCAGTCGCATGATCGAGAGCGTGACTGCTTTTATCCTACAGTGCAAAAAATTATGTTAATATTAAGCAACTTTTAGATACAATATTGCAGTTACTTTGTCTATTTTTGCTCCGTCAGTGAAAACATTCACAAAGCCACAGCAGAACCACCTGAACAACACACAGTACAGGCGTTCGTGAAATAATTCCCTTTTTGAACGTATTGGTTGAGTGAATAATTCAGTGACTCATTCATAATTACAGACTTGTTTACTTTCTCGAAAGAATCTGTTTTTGAACTAATCAGTTGAGTAAATAATTCAATGATCTACTCATGACAGTCACTTGTTTAGTTCCTGAATGAATCAGTGTTTTTGAACAAATCTGTTGAGTGAATGATTCAGTGATTCACTCATAGAGGCTTGTTTTGTTTCAGAATGAAACAATGTATTATTTGAACAAATAGTTTTTTTACAGACTGACACAGAGGAGTATAATATAATGTAATGTAATATAATATAATATAATCACAGCATCCTAGCATCTTCTATTTTTGTATAGGCAAACACCTCCATAAAAATCCACCGTGAAACTCAAGTTAAACATTCATACAGTTTTAAAAGTGGGCTCTTGGAAGGCAGAGCGGCAAATATTGATGCAGCCAGTTAAGCCAAGCCATTCTGTGCAGAAAACACAGTCCAAACACACATTAGTCTCCTAATCAGTCCTAGATCTAAAAGCTGAGAAAGTCTGGAGGCATGAGAGGGAAGGATCTTTTGTCTAAATGAGGGATGAGTGGCAATGCAGAGGACACAGAGCCCAATCAGTATAACCAGCATCTTAATTAAACTTCATTTATGGGGGCTAATTCAATTTGCCCCGAACAAGACCAACACATATCGCAGTTTCGCGGCAGATGAACACCCCTCTGCTGTGGTTAGATGAGAAAATTAGATAAATGGCGAATTAATTACAGAGATTTTCTTTCATCATGAGATTAATGAAGAAAAAAAAAAACAGGAACAGCATCAGAGGCCATTTTTACTTCTGACAGCCTCAAATACATTTCCATTAATAGAGTGACATTACAGCCGCGGTTGTTCATCATGCTCTAAAGCTTCATGATAAAAAGCTTCATGATAAAATGTCAGAATATGACTGACATCTGCTGGGCTAATTTTGTGACTCTGTGAGATATCCCACAATGCAATGTACTTAATTTTACCTTGCATTTAGGCAAAAGAAGTGTCAATAAAGAACCAGTTTACTTGATTCATTATTTGGTCAGACTGCCAAAAGTTAAAACATTTTTACACAAAATCTGATTAAAAATACAAAACTAGTACTATTTTGTAATTAATATTATTCAGCAAGGACAAATTAAATTGATCAAAAGTGACAGTAAAGATATTTATAATGTTACAAAATATTTCTATTTCAAATGCTGTTCAATTCAATTTTACATTTATCAAAGAAAAAAAGTTTTGAAACTGTTTTCAACATTGATAATAATAAGAAATGTTTCTTGAGCAGCAAATCAGCATATTAGAATGATTTCTGAAGGATCTTGTGACACCGAAGACTGGAATAATGATGCTGAAAATTACACAGGAATAAATCACATTTAAACCAAACAAGGAAACTTTATGAAATTCCACAGTGTCCTTTTTGCTCATTTCTATCAATCAATCCTAAGCCTTCAGTACAACTGACAAAGACATTATGAAGAAGTAACTCGTAACTGCACTGCAGCCAAAGCGTGACAAATATCACCTAATTTACAATCCAATTTACTTTTAGGGTTTTTGGGAATACTGTCAATGTCAATCATTTCACAGTGGAACTGGAACTAAAGCTTTATGTAGCCAGAGCACTCATTATGCCCACCTTTTCCTTAATAAAAATAAAAATTTTATGTGAACATCGACAAATCGACATGCGTTACATGAGCTGGTGCTAATGTTGTTGTCTCAGTGACAGAATAACTGCAGTTTTTACCGCAGTGGAGTCAGATACACCACCATTCCTTTTTCCACATATGTACCTTTTTTCTTCTACAATTAAAAAGAAATGTAAATCAGGCCACGCATTTGCATAGGATGGTAATATTGCCCCGTTTTTTGACAGGATCGAGAAGGCATGAGGTAAGGTAGAAAAGTAGTACGCTAAATCTTGGAGTTTTAATGAAAATCTAGCTTGAAGACATTTTTTTTTAAACAGTTCTGATGGCTACCTGACTAGATTAAATCATCAGACCTTGCTCTATACAAATGGCACTTATAATTTGCAGCAGCTACGTTTTAATGATCATCTATTCATTTGAAGCTTTAGCGTGAGGAATGGCGACATCTCAAGCTGCAATATTGCCAGCAATTGCATCTGAAAACCCTTTGGCGTTTTTCATGAAATAGCTACTGACGTGAAGTTCTGCACAGGCACAAAAAATTGTGATAATCTTAAACATTAATCATTAAAATGAGAGCCTTTTGTGAAAAGATTGTGCTGCATAATGAGAACTTAATGTATTTACCTGTTTTTAAGCGACAACTTCTTATCCACAGTTCTTTAACTGCAGACACAGCACTCTGGAGCAACCGTGCTTGCTTGTGCCTTGCTCAAGGGCATGATGGGATATGGAGGTCTTGATTTAAACCCGAAATCTTTGGCATTAACACCCCAACTCAATTATTTAGACTTACTAAACAACCTCCAAATAAATCATACTCTTCAGGAGAATCAAGCCTCCTGCTGTCACTTTGCAGTAAAAAAAATAAAATATATATTTGTGAGACAGAAAAAAAAGGAAAAAACACCACATAAATCTGGTCTTGGTCCGTTATTCTGTCATGCTGTGTAGTATTAATCCAAATTGCGTGTCTTTAATAAAGTCTTTAATAAACACAGAGAATAACACAGGAGAATATACCACACTACACATGTAAATTAAGCAATTTTCAGTATGCCACCCGGGAAAGGCGCTTTCTCGTGCCATAAACAGTCCAACTGAGGAGGGAAGGTGGGGGCTCTGGAGGAGGACGAGGGGCTGGTGAAGGGCAGGAAATAAGAGAAGATGGTGGCAGGGGATTCAGGGTGGCGATGACGGTGGGAGGAGCCAGGAGCAGGAGAAGCCATGCATGGACCCAGAGCGCAGCCAGGACGAAGGCCCACGGTGGACACGAGGGAGGGAGGAGCCATGGTGGAGACTTGGCTGACAACACCAGGGAGATGACTAGGCAAGTGGAAGTGGAGTCCTATGCGCAGACGAAGAGCAGATGGGACCGGGCGACACAGATGGTCCTGGAGGCCGAGGCCGAGCCGCCGTAACGAGCATCCAAGGTGGAACCGGTGGGACTGAGGACTGAGGTGAAGTGAAGGGGATCAGCAGCTGGAGCCGGAGGATCCTCTTTACTAGGCGGAGCTGGAGATCGGAAGACCCAAGGAAAATCCACATAATCGAGTGTTTCAGAAGAGTCGAGGGACTGAAGGGAACCAGCGGGGCCAAAGAAACTGGCTGGCTTTGGAAGAGGAGGCGGGAGAGTGAGGCTGGATGGGATCTCTGGAGACACGGGAGACTTTGAGAAGGGCGGAACCAGCGGAAAAACAGAAGACTTGGAGCTGGGGGGTCTTCTTCCATTCCCTCCACTAATATTCCCACGGTAGCACATGATGTTGCTGGCTCACAAGCCTGATCAGATGTTTCGTGACGGTCGGGCACCGAGGCGATGGTTGGCTTGGTCCTCTTTACTGGTGTAGGCCTGTGCATCACGGCAAGCTGGAACTCTCTGTCTGCGGTGAGCTCTGGCATCTTGTCTGTGCAGCGGGATGATGCTGGGCTCTGGACCTGGAGTGGGGCTGGTGATGTCCTCAGTGGGTCATATGGTGAATGCCAATCCGTTATTCACCAGCACCCACTCGAGAAACGCGTGAAATCTTCCCGAGAACCATCCACAGGCAGGCACACCTTGGACTGCAGGCTGGAATAGTAAAAAACACACAGCGAACAGTCAGGGAAGCTGGTGAGGTGCACCAGGTCTAAAAATGTCCTTGTGTGGTCCTCGAGACTTTGTTCATCCTGCTCAAGGCAGAGCAGTTGGACAGCTGGTAAATCCATGGAGAAAAAAAGGAAAAAGTGCTGCAAAAATTTGGTCTTGTTCCGTTATTCTGTCACGTTGTGTAGAATTAATCCAAAATGTGGGATGCACAGATAACAAAGTCTTTAATGAACACGTAGAATAACACAGGAGAATATACCACACTACACACGTAAATTAAGACACCTATGTATGCTGGATTTGCCAAGATACCAAAGTTTAAAATCAAAAGTCATGGACCTCAATATGATATCAAACATTTCTCCTTATATTCATTAAAGACCAAAATACCTGAGCTAAGTTGTAAATATTAATTTTATAGCCTGTACTCTTGTTGCATTCGTGTCTTCTTTTTTTCTCCTTAGGAATTTTAGGAGAAACATTTACATTTACATTTAGTCATTTAGCAGACGCTTTTATCCAAAGCGACTTACAAATGAGAGTAGTAGAATCAATCAAATCAACATGAAAACAACAGTATGTAAGTGATGTGTGAAGTCAAAGTTATGTCAGTAAAGTGCTCGTTGCAAGGATTTTTTTTTTTTAAATAAATACACAAATAGATAGAAGAAGAATAGAAATCAAGGTAAGTGCTATTACTGGGTCAAGTGCTGACGAAAAAGATACGTCTTTAGCATTTTTTTTAAAATGGCTAAAGACTCAGCTGCTCGGATAGAGCGTGGTAGGTCATTCCACCAGCCAGGAACAGACCCGGAGAAGGTCCGTGAGAGTGATTTTGTGCCCCTATGTGATGGCACCACAAGGCGCCGTTCACTTGCAGAACACAAGTTTCTGGAGGGCGCGTAAGTCTGAAGTAGTGAGTTAAGGTATAGCGGTGCAGAGTCAGCGGTCGTTCTGTAGGCAAACATCAGAGCCTTGAATTGGATGCGAGCAGCTACTGGCAGCCAGTGCAGCCTGACGAAGAGAGGAGTGACGTGCGCTCTCTTCGGTTCATTGAAGACCAGTCTTGCTGCAGCATTCTGGATCAGTTGTAGAGGCTTGACAGTGCATGCTGGAAGGCCAGCCAAGAGAGCATTACAGTAGTCCAGTCTGGATAGAACAAGAGCTTGGACAAGAATTTGTGTGGAATGTTCCGATAGGAAGGGTCTAATCTTCCTGATGTTGTACAAGGCAAATCTGCAGGACCGGGCCGTTGTCGCAACATGATCTGTGAAGCGTAAACAATCATCCATCACCACTCCAAGGTTCCTGCTGTCCTGGAAGGAGTAATGGTTGACGACCCAAGTTGAACTGAAAGGTTGTGATGAAGTGTTGGGTTGGCACCGACCACAAGCAGTTCCGTTTTTGCAAGGTTGAGTTGAAGATGGTGGTCCTTCATCCAGGCAGAAATGGCTGTCAGGCAGGCTGCGATGCGACCAGCAACCGTCGGATCATCTGGTTGGAATGAGAGGTAGAGTTGTGTGTCATCAGCATAACAGTGATAGGAGAAACCATGATCCTGAATGACAGATCCTAAATGACAGATCCTAGTGATGACGTGTAGATGGAGAAGAGAAGCGGTCCAAGCACAGAGCCCTGAGGTACCCCAGTAGCAAGACGATGTGACTTGGACACCTCACCTCTCCAAGATACCCTGAAGGACCTACCTGAGAGGTAAGACTCAAACCACTGGAGTGCGGTTCCCGAGATGCCCTTCGACATGAGTTTTGACAGGAGGATCTGGTGGTTAACCGTGTCAAAAGCAGCAGACAGATCCAGCAAGATGAGTACTGATGATTTTGAAGATGCTCGTGCCAGTCTCAGTGCTTCAGTGACTGAGAGCAAGGCAGTCTCAGTTGAGTGGCCACTCTTGAAACCAGACTGGTGGTTGTCAAGGAGGTTGTTCTGTGTGAGATAAGTAGACAATTGGTTGAATACAACTCTCTCGAGTGTCTTAGCAATGAAAGGAAGAAGGGATACTGGTCTGTAGTTTTCTAAAAGTGCTGGATTTAGAGAGGGTTTCTTAAGCAGTGGGGTAATCCTAGCCTGCTTAAAAGCTGTGGGAAATGTTCCAGTGTGAAGAGAAGAATTGATTATGTGAGTGAGTGCAGGTAGAATTGAGGAGGAGATGGCCTGAAGAAGATGAGTGGGGATAGGGTCTAGCGGACAGGTAGTAGGGTGATTGGAAAGGATGAGTTTTGAAACATCTGCCTCAGATAGCATGGAGAAGGAGGGGAGAGTTTGTGTGTTTTCTATTAAGATGTTATTATCAGTGTGTGGTGTGGATAATTGGCCGCTGATGGTTGTTATTTTATGTGTGAAGAAAGTGGCAAAGTCATCAGCTGTAAGAGCTGATGTGGGAAGGAGAGGAGGAGGGCAAAGAAGAGAAGAGAAGGTTTTGAAAAGTGTGCGGGAATCAGTTGAATTGTTAATTTTACTGTGATAGTATGAGGTTTTAGCATTGGAGACATTAGTAGAGAAAGAAGAAAGGTCTGGTTAAAAGGGGGCAGAAGTCATCTAAGCAAGATGTTAGAGTGGTGCAAAGAGTGTCAGTAGCAGTGTTAGTGTCCAATGATGAGAATTGGTTAGGGGGAGGAAGTGTGGATGAGACCAAAGAGGATAGGTGGGATGATGAGAGGGAGCGTAGGTTTTGCCGAAAAGTAACATGTGGTGGAGTGTGTGTTGAGTTAGGGGTCAGGTTGAGTGTGAAAGTAATGAGAAAGTGGTCTGAGGTGTGTAGTGGAGTAACCAGTGTATTGTCTGTGGAGCCACAGCGTGTGTAGATGAGGTCCAATTGGTTACCTGATTTGTGGGTAGCTGAGGTAGCCACTCGCTTGAGATCAAATGAGGCAAGCAGAGTGTGGAAGTCAGCAGCCTGAGGTTTGTCTAGATAGATGTTGAAATCACCAAGTACTAGCAGAGGAGTACCATCCTCAGGGAAGGATGAGAGTAACACATCCAACTCCTCCAAGAAGTTACCTAGCTGACCTGGGGGACGATAAACAACTACAACATGGATTTTAGTAGGGTAGGTGATGGTAATTGCATGTGATTCAAATGAGCCATTGTCAGAGAGAGATGGTAAAGGATTGAACTTCCATTCATTGGACATAAGCAAACCAGTACCACCACCCCTCCCAATCTGGCGTGGG
Source organism: Anabarilius grahami (assembly GCA_003731715.1). NCBI lineage: Eukaryota > Metazoa > Chordata > Actinopteri > Cypriniformes > Xenocyprididae > Anabarilius > Anabarilius grahami. Next base: position 3,511,978 of record RJVU01047120.1, on the reverse strand, counting down.
GTGTGAGAGAAAGTGAAATTAGAGGAGAGGGCGGCTCGTGTGGCAGTGTCCTCTGGTTTGATCCATGTCTCAGTCAGAGCCATGAGATGGAGACCTGAATAAGTAGCAATAGCTGTGATGAAGTTAGCTTTGTTTACAGCAGACTGACATTCCAGAGCCCAATAGAAATAGAACAAGAACACACTGTATAAAGAGGAAGGAAAGAAGGAAAAAGAGAAAAGTGCAATACTCAAGTGCCTTGTCGGTGTCGTTGCTCGGTGGAGTCGCACAGGTAGGAGTCGCTGGTCTTTACACTCTTCGGTCTTCACACGAGGGCTGCCGCGGTAGACTACACAGTTATACCACCTTCTTACAACGTTAGTTAGTTCAGCAGGCCACGCCTTACTGACTCAGAGCGAAACGAGAACAAACGCGATTTGCCACGTGAACTCAGTAAACAAACCTCCTAGCAACTACACAGCACTTAAATCAAACTAGAAACAACACAAAAACACTTACAGTATGCAGATCCTCTTGTAGCTCGAATGATTCTCTCTAATGAATGCTAAATAACAACTGTTTATATACTAAAGCTGGCTTTGGCCACGCCTTACTGACTCAGAGCGAAATGAGAACAAACGCGATTTGTCACATGAACTCAGTAAAGAAACATCTGAGGCAAAGGTGAAACTCAAATGGCATGAAACTATTGAGAACACATAGTGCACGTTTCTAGAGTTAAGCCATTTAGCAAGGTAACCTAGGCGCACATAGTCATAGGCCACTAGTGTTAAGCCATTCGGCAAGGTAGCCCAGGCAAGTCTCGGTGCTTGCTCTGCAGCAGCAACAGCAATAATCAACAGCAGCAGCAGCGTAGCAGATCTATTCCGCCAAGACAAAAATACATTACATTGCCATATTCATTACCATTTCTCTCTCCAAGAGTTGTCATGACAGAAATACATGCAAATTCTGTCATGAAACTCTAGATGGCACGGGCTGATGCTTGAGCTATGCTGTAGACCCTGTATGTTTTTGTCTCACTGTGTTCTCCAAAATAATTTTTTAAGTTGATGAAAGAGCAACCTTTGAGCAATATAATAAGGACTTTGTCACATATATAACATTCTATTCTAGCAACATTTATATTTAAAGTTATTGTAAGTCTACATAAATCTACATATTTGGCTGCCTTATGTAAAACAGAATATAGTAATTATATTTTTAATATAGCTATAAAGAAAAACACTTAAAAACATAAAGGACAGAAATTTTTTGCACTCACATACTGTATCTTGTCTGACAAAATAAAGAAAGCGTTCATGTAGTGCAGAAGTAGTGCCAGGATTAGCATAAATGCTATATAGTCAAGGTAACAAGCTCTCAAGAGTGGTTCAAAAAGATTCTCTCCATACATAGATGTCTTCCACAGGTTACATCGCTCAGAATCAAAAGTACTTGATTTGACAGCACACTTCAACAATACAGTTCACATTTGTCTCATCGTACAGCGTGCAAAATAGAACAGAATGAGTTAGCTGTTCAATTCTGCCGTGACTCACAGGAGACATTTGGCAAAAAGCATGCAATTTTGATACTTCCAAGAAAACATGGACAAAGGTGTACTTTATGAAATGTCTTCAAGTGCCCTCCACTTAACAGGCAACTTTGGCTTGCTTTCATTCTTCCCGTGGACACCCATTTACTCCAGCATAAAGGGCTCAGAGCTATTAGAGCAGAGGCAAGTGACGAGCACCATGAGTGGAGCTCAGACCAACACAGACACTTTGCGTTTACTTTCCTTTTCATATGAAAGGTTGGGATGCAGGTGCACAAGAGGGCTAAAAAAAATGGGCTATTAAACAGGCTCCCTACACCAGACGCTCTCATGTGAATTCCAAACATTTCGGGGAATTTATTTTAGAGGCTTTTTCTCAGCGTGAGACAAGAGAATGTTAATGGGTCATTCCTATTATGCAGTACATTTTCAAGTCCCCACATATATACTTACCACTAAAAGTTTTGGTGGTAATCTTTTAACTAATGAATTGCTCAGCAAAGATGCATTAAATTGATCAAAAGTGACAGTAAAGACATTTATAAAATGTTATATTTCAAATAAATGCTTTTGAACTTGAACTTTATCAATATAAGATAATGTTTCATGAACAGCAAATCAGCGTATTAGAATGATTTCTGAAGGATCATGTGACACTGAAGACAAAAATTTTCATTTTAAAATAAATTAATTAGTTATGGAAAAAAATGATGTGTTAAAATGATTAATTACCTGAAATATTACTTGTAAAGCCAGAGCAGAACATTTGTGCATCTCCAAGCAACACACAGTGATGTTTCGTTTCTGAATGAATCCGCGTTTTGAGCGAATCAATCAGGTGAATCAATGATTCAATGGCCCATTCATAAAGAGAGCCATTTACTTCATTCCTGAATGAATCAGCCATTTGAACAAATCAAATGGATGAATAACTAAAAATTGTGCCCATACCCTTAAATAGGGCACCATTTGACGGAACAGCCATTTTTTGTGGTGTCCGAAACCTTAGTGGACATTATCGAGTGCACTCATTCAATCCCACAATGCACCGCAGTAACGAGTGTACAACCATAGACTGATTAGAGATTGTAGTAAGTGAAGCCGCCAGTGTGCCAAAATGGCGCTGACGTCTTAAGTCTGCGCAGAAGTGAACTTGAAGCCTGTGTCTCCGCATTAGTGAGCGCGAAGTGGAGCCGCAATATCAAGGTCCTGCCCACACTCCTGCAGAATCGGTTCATGCTGCAGAACAACTCATAATGTCGGTGTAAAATAAACAGTTCTGGAAATGTAGAAATTAAAGTTAAAGGGTTAGTTCACCCAAAAATGAAAATACTGTCATTTATTACTTACCCTCATGTCGTTCCACACCCGTAAGGCCTTCGTTAATCTGTTTTTAGTACCTTTATGGATCTTGAGAGAGGAAATGTCATTGCTAGCTATGGAGGCCTCACTGAGCCATCGGATTTCAACAAAAATATCTTAATTTGCGTTCCGAAGATTAACGAAGGTCTTACGGGTGTGGAACGGCATGAGGGTGAGTAACAAATGACAGAATTTTCATTTTTGGGTGAACTAACCCTTTAAAGCTCCAATCCCGAAGATCCAGAAAAAAGGTGCTTCAGTGACTACTTCGCTCAGAGAAGCTGTCAATCTCAGCTGTCAATCATGACGTCAAAACCCGCATTTTTATAGCATCAAATATCTAACTAAACACAAAAAAAAAAAGAACACTTTAACTAACATAAGCGTGATTAAAAAACTGCTTAAAAGGACAGAAACCATCTTTGGAAAAAAAAAATTTGATGTGTAATTTGAGTGTTTAGTTTGTCTCAAGTCCCATTACATTACATGGAGAGGGCAGGGTTTATGACCTATACTGCATTCAGCCACCTGGGGGCGATTGAGACGCTTTGGCTTCACTTTTCAGGACTCGTGTGGCACGCATGTGTACAACTGATGTACGCTCAATGGCTAGAGAATACCCATAATGCACTGTGAGAGTCACGAGCTGAATGAATTCCCACGTCTCGCCAGAAAATGCCGCCCGCAGCTGAATCATTCATCCATTAATTCATTTTGCAAACCGCTCGTCCGTGGCGTACAGCGTAATATAATACAGTTATAAATTCATTTTTAATTGATTGTTAAATTTAATTGATTGTTAAATGTTTATCTATGGTTTATGCATCATTTCCATGACAGAAATCAAGATAAATCCTTTCATCTTACTACTGGAACTGCCAGTTTGCTAAGCTTCAAATGATTATTAAGTACAAACTATGCAAAAGCGGCAGCCCTTCATGGTGCACCCCATGTCCGAATTCACTCACTCGTTTTCAGTCACTCCTTCAAGTGAACTGTATTAATAATTAACTAATGTAGGTAATAGTGAATGAGGGTATAGGGGGTGATTTCGGATTCAGCCAATGACTTACTCATTTAGACATTTACCGCCACCTACTGGCAGTTTTAGTTTCTTATTTAGAGTATCATTTCATTTTAAAAAATGATTTCATATTTCCATATTAATAATAATAATAAAAAAAACATTAAAGGTATAGTTCACTGCAAAATTAGAATTCTGTCATAATTTATTCACCCTCATGGCCATTGAAGCCTAAAAGTTTGTGTAATAAATTCTCTGTTGAATCAAATAAAATATTTTTTTTCTAAAGCTACTTTTTGTAATGTCTATTTGTTGCTTTTCTCATTGAACACAATAATGACTAAATCTTTTGGGGTAATTTCTCAGCCAAATTGGATAATAAATAATGATAATAATAATTATTGTTATTTCAGTATATATATATATATATATATATATATACGTTTCAAATAATTTATGAATAATCAAATAGGGATAATCCATTTTTTCTTATTTCTTTCATAGGACATGAAATGAAAAACAGTTGATCTGGATGTGTCAAAGCAAGGCCATTGAGATACAGAAGAGTATTTTACCTTGGATCTCCACGTGGCCTCGTTTTACGAAAGTCACGGCGTCCACTCACGGCGAGAGCACACAGGTAATTCAAAGTCATTATCAAAAGTGTTCTCTACAATGAATTGTCTGACAATGATCATGGTGTCCTCTTATCCTCGCTCGAGTGGAAGTTTGCACTAAACACTAATTATCACATAGAGGTTCTTAACTCAGCGAAGCGTTCACGACGCACAAACACACATGCACAAAAACGCTCGCGAATGAACCTAAATGACAGTGTAAGCAAATTACATGGTATTCCGAACAGGAGAACAATGTTAGTATCAAGGACGTCCACCCTCTGCCCACCTCGTGCCCAGCCATCAGACACATTCAAAGATCAGACGCTGTATTTTTCACCCGTGGAGTTCTTACATTAGCATTCGGCCTGAAAGTTTGTGACTTTGATCGACCTCTGAATCCATTTTCACAACTTTAATTCGTGCAGGTTTCCCACTTCATCTGAAAAGGAACATACTGTGAATGTTTTGTTGACACTCCTGTATAATCACTCCTACCTTAGCGCATAAGTTAGTTGTAAAAAGTCGGCTGTTTCATGGCAGGGGTATCAGTGAGGGGATGTGAGTGCTATTAACTTTGAGTTCCAGCCCTGCATATGTAAGCATGCGCCTACTCAGAGCCCAGTGAGGGTCCATCCAGCTGATCGCCTCAGGCTACTTGTACCATTGTTGTGTTATTAGCATCAGAGCACCTGAAAAAGAAAGGATGTGGGTGTACCTGCTCCTACAATCCAAACTCTTTGCACCTACATGGCCTCTGGAGTCTCATCTGCCATTTACAATAAATCAACAGCTGCACCAAGTCTGCGGAGAGAGCAGTGATCTACAAAAGAGAGTTTATGAAGTTCATCAGACTTTACTGAACTCAGGATGTGAGCGCTAGTGAAATTCCACTGTGGCTTATTAGCATACATTAAAGGAATATTCTGGGTTATTTTCTGGGACTAGATACGTATCTTTTTCAAATTTTCACTGAAATGTAACTTATATGACTGCACCTTTAGATAATAAGTTGTAAATAACCTAGAACCTTATTTTATATGTCTTGTCCTTGTGCGGTAATCTTGGTCAGAAATATTAATTCTAGGTAGAGTCAACTGACATTCACAACTCATTTCACTTCTGTAGTGTGATGTACGTATGTCCAGGTAAATTTGGAAACGGGATAGGCCTTTTTTTCCCTTTAAATGTAGGACAAAGTTTAACTTTATTAATCTTGAATTGACTGGATTGTGTTTCTATACCAAAATGTAATTTTAACTGCAAAAGACTACTACGGTCTTTAAGCACCTTTGGTTTTGATTCATCCCAGTGATTCTTTTGAATAAATTAACTAAAAAGATATATTTAGTGACTCTTTCTGCAGGATGCATCTTATGCCAGTGGATAACTCTGAGTATGATTTTGTGTACTATGAGTCATTTACTCAAACAATTCATTAATCTAGTTGTTCAAAACCAAATTACAGTTCGTTCCCCTACAAATCTATTAAGAGACTTTAGAAAGCATCATAAAAATGTTCTTGACAGAAATGACAACAAAGTAGATATATAACTTTTTCTGCTGGAGAAATTACTTCAATCAAGATATTGAATCCAGATAACACAAAAAGACACAAAAGGTTAAGAAGACTGACTCACTTCAGAACTGACTAAACAACTTGCACTATGAATAAATTAAGAATGATCCATTCACTTTAAAGATTCCTTTACTTAAAAGATTGGTTTAAAAAAAAAATCTTTGTTTCAAGATGTGAAACAAAGATTCACATCTTGAATCTTTGTTTCAAGATGTGAAACAAAGATTCAAACATAATACCATCATTATGGTATTATATAATGGTATCATGATGGTATTACCATCATAATACCATAATGATGGTATTATGATCATGATTCTTTCATGATCATAATACCACTACCATTGGTTGAAACTTAAGCGGCTTTTGTGATGTCAGCAGAAAAGAACATTACATTTACATTTACATTTAGTCATTTAGCAGACGCTTTTATCCAAAGCGACTTACAAATGAGAATAGTAGAATCAAATCAAAATCAACATGAGAACAACAGTATGTAAGTGCTGTGTGAAGTCACAGTTATGTCAGTAAAGTGCTCGTAGCAAGGATTTTTTTTTTTTTTTTATAAAATACACAAATAGATGGAAGAAGAATAGTAATCAAAGTAAGTGCTACTATTACTGGGTCAAGTGCTGACGAAAAAAAGAAAAGTTCTGTCATGACAACTCTCGTAGTGTTTGGCATGGTAATGGATATAACTGTCACACGATGGTTGCAAGGTAAGACCTGGAGGCTGACAAGGGGCAGCTTCAGGCAAACGGGCAACCACCAGGGTGCTGCCGGCAGTTCAGGGCCCAAAGGCAGTGCCGGCAGTTCAGGGGGCCAGGGAGGGCAGTGCCGGCAGTTCAGGGGGCCAGGGCGTAGCCGACAGTTCAGGGGGCCAGGGCGTAGCCGGCAGTTCAGGGGGCCATGGTGGATCGGCCTCCGTGGTTTTGACCCTTGGCCTGTCCACTATGGCCAGGGACAAATGGCACCTCTTTTGGTCTGGAGTCCTCTCTGGACTCTGGATGGGGACAGAAGTCTTCTCTGGACGGGGACAGAAGTCCTTTCTGAACTTTGGACGGGGGCTGGAGCCGACACTGGAGCGGACTCAGGGGCTGGAGCCGACACGGGAGCGGACTCAGGGGCTGGAGCCAACACAGGAGCGGACTCAAGGGCTGGAGCCGACACTGGAGCGGAATCAGGGGCTGGAGCCGACACTGGAGCTGACTCAGGGGCTGGAGCCGACAATGGAGTGGACTCAGGGGCTGGAGCCGACACTGGAGCTGACTCAGGGGCTGGAGCCGACACTGGAGTGGACTCAGGGGCTGGAGCCGACACTGGAGCGGACACAGGGGCTGGAGCCGACACTGGAGCGGACTCAGGGGCTGGAGCCGACACGGGAGCGGACTCAGGGGCTGGAGCCGACACTGGAGCGGACACAGGGGCTGGAGCCGACACTGGAGCAGAATCAGGGGCTGGAGCGGACACAGGGGCTGGAGCCGACACTGGAGCAGAATCAGGGGCTGGAGCGGACTCAGGGGCTGGAGCCGACACTGGAGCGGATTCGGGAGCTGGAGCCGACACTGGAGCGGACTCAGGGGCTGGAGCCGACACTGGAGCAGACTCAGGAGCTGGAATAGTGGCCAAGATGGGACAAGACTGGTGAATTTCTCTCACTAGAACCGATGCTATGACGGTGAATCTGTAGACTCTCACAGTCAGGCTCTTCATGAGGTAGTCAGTCAGGTCACGGCCAGCCAAATCCAGATTTACTGCTGCTGGATTCATTTGAACGGTCTGTTATTCTGACACATGCTGGTTACAAGGTAAGAAGAGAAAGGATCCAATTGCAGCAGTAAACAGTTTATTGAACAAAATAACTAGAAACAAAACACTCTTGACTAAGTAAACACAAAAAGAACAACTGGGTAATTGTGACAATAACAGACAACTGAACTGAACTAAACACAGGGCTTAAATACACAGTGAACTGAGGAACTAACAAGATAATTGACGAGACACACCTGAACAGAATACTAAAGCAATCAGTGACCATGGAAACAAACAGGGGGACAGAACTTATTAGCAGAACAAGAAAACCAACCTAGAAACGACATGAACAGAACTCAAACCGTGACAATAACATTGTTGATATGTTGGGTCTTGGCGGAATAGATCTGCAATGCTGCTGATGCTGCTTTTGTGCTCATGACATAAGGGTGAATAAGGAATTTTTATTTTTGGGTGAACTATACCTTTAAGAAGGTAAAAAGGGGGTCGATAAAAAACAAAAACCTAGAATGTTTCTTTAAAAAGGCCAATCCCATACGATCAATCCTTACGCAGGAACCCCAGTCAGAAATATTCACACACAATTTACTGCACACACATCCCGTAAGAAGCAAATGTAACGGAATACAAAATCAAACTCCATTAGCTTCCCTGCCAGGTCTGATGCAACATGTAGGACACATTAGATGTATCCCACAACCGCAGACATCAATATATGGAGACGCGCCTGCCTTACAGACATGCTGCAACATGTGAAAGCAAACCCTGTGATATCAGCACTTTTGCAGACTGTGCCAGAGGGTTAATCTTATATTCATGGGCCTCTCTTTGCTCTTCACACACACAGGTGAATGCTGACCACATGTGTTGCTGAGTCAGCTGTTTGTCATAGTGTATGATTACTCCACAGAGCCACTCTGATAAAAGCTTTACCAAACCTCAATCTCTGGGTGATCATAAAATCAATTCAGACCGCCGCTGCCTGCCTCAATCCCACAGATAAGTCTTACACACATAGGCCGCTTTCAAACTCAATTCCTTACCAGTCAAAATACGCCTTCTTCAGCAGGCAAGCTGAGTCCAGAGATTTCCCTTATTCGCTTTCCTCCAGCAAACCCATCGCCGCACATTTTGTAAATCCAGTTTCATCTGCCTGACATCTTTCCATGGGATTTAGCCCAAAGTGCTTGTCTTAAGAACAGACAGAATAAATGAAAGATCGCTCTCTTCTTGACTTTTTTTTGTCTGATAGATGTTGTAGTCAGCATAATGTACATCTCAGAACAAAAAAATTCTGGATGTGTAATGCTAATTGGAGCGTCCGATTCAACTGAAACAGGATTTAGTGACTAAAAATGTGATCTGAAATCAGATTTTTACATTTTCTTGTTTCTGAAGTGTAAGTAGTGCTTGCCCATGCAAAGTCACTGCTGCAATGGTAGGTTGTGGGTGGTTGAAAGACGAATGTGCTGTGTGAACAGGACTTTTTGAGATTAACACCTGTAAGTAACTGACACTGTGAATGTAGCCTATGATATTCTGGCCCCCACTTTTGCCTCAATGGTCTAACCACTAGGCAATTATTTATACAACCAGCACAAATGCAATCAGACTACACCAAACAGCCATCTTCCCTTCAAACATCATATTTAACTGCTACGCTGAACATGTTTATCTATGTACTGCATTTGCAACTCTGGTCGAGCATCAAATGCTAGAAAAGAGATGCTAGTTTGTCCACTTTGATTTCTTATTCCAGTACAGCCTATTTTCTTTCTGAACAGAGTGCGTGGAGAGTTTATGAAGTCTAAATCGGACTATAGCTTAAGTGAATGCCGTGACAGAGATCCCCTAAAGTGAACTGATGCATTCTCACGGCTTGCTACCTCCGCTAACAGCCCAGACAGGAAAGCATCACTGCTCTACTACTAAATATAACACTGTGGCATTGAGTGCTCTGATTCACAATTGCTTGTCTATGAGGCTGCCTGAAGATGTGCTGAAACAAAATCAGCAGTGCATCACCGATCATGTGACTTGAATTGGCCTATTTGACCCCCCTGCAGATGCAAACACACAAAAGCTAAAGCTACTGGAAGATACAGATGCATATCTCTAAGACAACCTACAATTAAAACAGACCCAAGTGTTGCTAGGGAGTTGCTAGGATGCTCTGGGTGGTTTTTAGGGAGTTGCTAGACAGTTACTATAGTGTTCTGGGTTGTTGCTAACTAGTCCAAGTCAAGAGCCTCAAATAAAATGTATATGTGGTTGCTAGGGTGTTCTGAGTGGTTGCAAGGGAGTTGCTATGTGGTTGCTAGGGTGTTCTAAGTTGATGTTAAGGAGTTGCTAGGATGCTCTGGGTGGATTCTAGGGAGTTGCTAGATGGTTACTATAGCATTCTGGGTTGTTGCTAACTAGTCCAACTCAAGAGTCTCAAATAAAATTTCTATGTGGTTGCTAGGGTGATATGTGTAGTTGCTAGGCAGTTGCTCGGATGCTCTGGGTGGTTACTAGGGAGTTGCTAGAGTGTTCTATAGTGTTCTGTGTTGTTGCTTACTAGTTCAAGTCAAGAGCCTCAAACTAAATTTCTATGTGGTTGCTAGGGTGTTCTGAGTGGTTGCAAGGGAGTTGCTATGTGGTTGCTAGAGTGTCTTAAGAGGATGTTAAGGAGTTGCTAGGATGCTATGGGTGGTTTCTATGGAGTTTCTATATGGTTAGTATAGTGTTATGTGTTGTTGCTTACTAGTCCAAGTCAAGAGCCTCAAATAAAATTTCTATGTGGTTGCTAGTGTGTTCTGTGTGGTTGCTAAAGAGTTGCTAGGATGCTCTGGGTGATTTCTAGGGAGTTGCTAGGCGGTTACTATAGTGTTCTGGGTTGTTGTGTACTAGCCCATCCCGAGTCTCTGGATATTAAAGACTAAATATTTTGTTCCACTCACAAATGTTACATTTGAGGAGATAAATGCATTGCTAATACCACTTCATGTTGTTTTGCAGTATTTGAATACTTGATGTAATGGTGTATTTGCGTCCTTATGTGTCTTCAGGCATCTTCGGTGCTTCAATTCAAATCTACATTTTCTCAGCCTCAGCGCTGCACGGCCCCTGACAGCTGGGATCTCTCAGCGTCTGTTTTTATTATTTGACAAAAACAGCATCTTTGTGTCATGGCTTAATAGCTCTCCCTCTTCATACTTCTTTAAGGAATAGATGATCGTAATCAGCATTTCTGCCAGCGTGCTGTTGACAGAGGCATCCATTTGCAGTGAAGCGTAGTCTGAGCATCTCCTTACAGATCATTCAGAAAGAGAGAGCGAGAGAGCAAGAGAGAGAGCGATGTGCCGCATCCACAGCTATGTAATTATTCTCATTATGTCAAATCACCGTGCCAGAACAATAACTGTGCTTTCATAAAAGGACCCCAAATGTCCATCTGCTCTATGTAGCTGTGCACAAGAGTTTCATACAGGAGAGAAGGAGAATTAAGTGACAAGAGGAAGCAAGTGCAGAACTGTCACCATGGTGAACCTGGGGCAGTCAATTGCTTAAATTAAGATAAACTAAAGCATGTACATTTTATTTTAGCCATTCTTACTACTTTAAATGAATATTTCAGGCTCAAGTTTTTTTATTTATTTTTTTTAATGAAAACATCTACTGTAGGTTTCTATTACTGTCAGTTACAATGGATGTGAATGGGGCCAATCTGTAAACATTAAAATACTGTTTCAAAAGTATTAGCCACAAGATCTGTCACAGCTTACAGTCAACATATTAATTCTTACTTAATACATGTTCCTTGTATACTTTACTAATACTCTAATGAGAGTTCGCTGAGGTGCAACGTTCCTTATAGTCAACAGAATGTCTAAAGGGGACCATCAAAACAAAGTGTTACCGAATTTATCAGTGCACGTTCCAAAGAAATGACATTAACAAGCTGTTTCCTGTTCCAAATCAAGTTCCAAATTCTGTTCTATTCCAAATAGATCACAGTACAGAAGTAAAATGGGTTACGAATGCTTTCACTTATTTTGGAGTACAAGTGCTAACCGCCTGGTCAACAAGCTAAAGGTTTATTTGTGTGTGTGTGTGTGCAAAACTACATAACAAAGCAGCCATAAATGTAGAGCTGATTAAATAAAAGCTAAGGTTCTGCAAGGAAAACTCATTTTTAGATAAACAAGGTGACATATGCAACCCAGCTATTCTTTAAGTAAATCAATCACGGCTTAGAGATAATGTCAGATTGAAAAGACAGAACAATTTTGACCTCCAATGAGTGTGCGCGTTAGCATGTGTGCAAATGGACGTCAGTAAGACTCTACTGTATATTTAAAGGATTAGTTCACTTTAAAATGAAAATGACCCCAAGATTTACTCACCCTCAAGCCATCCTAGGTGTATATGACTTTCTTCTTTCTGATGAACACAATCAGAGTTATATTAATAAATATCCTGATGCGTCCAAGCTTTATAATGGCAGTGAACGGGGGCAACGACATTGAAGCTCAAGAAAGTGCATATTTAACAAGTTATAAAGTAAAATATCTAGCTTCGCCAGACCGCCTTCCGTATTCAACTTACAAAGAAAGTGTAACGCCTCTCGCAGTTCAAAACACGTACGCTACGTCCTACGCCTTCCGTATTCAACTTATGAAAAAAACGTAAATGACGCCGCGTCATTGAATACGAAAGGCGGTCTGGCGAAGCTAAATATTTTACTTTTTAACTTGTTAAATATGGATATTTTTCTTAGACAAAAGCATTGCATCGCTTCAGAAGGTCTTTATTAACCCCCGGAGCCGCGTGGAGTACATTTATGATGGATGGATGCACATTTTTTTTAGCTTTAAACTGGTTGCCCCCATTCACTGCCATTATAAAGCTTTATTAATATAACTCAGATGGTGTGCATCAAAAAGAAGAAATTCATATACACCTAGGATAGCTTGAGAATTATTAAATCTTGGGGTAATTTTCATTTTAAAGTGAACTAATCCTTAAAGGCTTTACCAGTTCCTGTGTAAACAGAATATCTTGTTCCTGATGTCCCCACTGATCTTCTCAACCACACAAACAAAACAAAAAAAACACTGAATCCTCAAAGAGTTCCAATCCAATGTCAGCGTGATGGACTGTTTTGCCTCCCAGGCATAAGAGAACTCTAACAGTAACAATTTCTAAACCAGGTTGAAATACAGTAATACAAAACCTTCACATACCAGTGCATTTCTTGGGGCTGCCGGGACGCTTGCCGTGCATCCCTAACTTGCATCCAAAATTCTCCTCCCAGAACTCTGCAAACCAAACGTTCCGTCGGTTGTTGGACAAGGAGCGGCTTTTGAAGTATCTGTCAAAGGCTGAAAATAAGTATGAAAGCGTTGGAATTGGACTGGAATTGCAAGAGAAATGTTTAATCAGAATTTGTCCACTAGAGGGAATTTTACCTTCTATGGATGCTCTTTTTGGAAGGATGGTAATAGCACCTTCTGCCACACTTTCCTGCTGGACGACAGGAGATATCTTTGAGCCCCAGCTGTCTGATCCCATCCACAGGAAGTGACCTGTTTGGTTGTTGCGCTTTGCAGCATCCAATACACGTCTGAAAGATAGGCAAACAAAATACACATTCAAATGTGAGCCAGTGAAGTACCCTAAACCTAGAAACCTGAATATGTCCTTCAAAAAGACCTGTTCGTTCTGATTTTCTGAGGTCAACAGTGTTCTGTTAGAACACTTAGTATTAGAAATTGGTCTAAAGTTATTAGCGTACCGGGCCAGATTCCAAAGGACATCATGTAATAGGCTTAGAAAGGCAGTGGATCTCAGGAATATGGGGACATGATTTGGTCCTGTGCCACAAGTACATAAAATTTTACAGCAAAAATTACTGAAAAGTGGATTATGTTAAATTGAGTTCTCCAGGCCTTAGGCAGCACATTATAGGAAATAGCTGACTTCACCTTTTCTTGAGGTTTTCACCTAAGAGCAATACTTACAGCTCGACTGCATCATCTTCAATATAACTCTATGAAAGTCCCAGTTAAACATCTGTGGTTTGTCCAAAATTGGTAGCTTTTCAGCTGATTTGACTTAAAGGATTAGTTCACTTAAGAATTAAAATGTCATGTCTTTCTTTGTTCAAAGAAAATAGAGTTTTTGAGGAAAACATTCCAGGGTTTTTCTGCATATAGTGGACTTTACTGGGGTACAACGGGTTGAAGGTCCAAATTGCAGTTTCAATGCAGCTTCAAAGGGCTCTACATAATCCCAGACAAGGAATAAGGGTCTTATCTAACTAAACAATCAGTCATTTTCAAAAAAAGAAAAAAAAAAGAAAGTTTATATACTTTTTAACCACAAATGCTCATCTTGCACTGCTCTGCAATGTGCCACGCATTACAAAATCACGTTGGAAAGGTCACGTGTGATGTAGGCAAAAGTACCGATCCAGTGTCTACAAAGCAAATGTGTAAAGACTAAGCCAAATTCCCTTTACAAAAAAAGGTAAAACAATGATGTCGGACAAAATTGAAGTTGGAGGAGAAAATGAGATGGAGTTTGTCGCCCTACGGCGATACTGTTTTCCTCAAAAACCTTAATTTCTTTTCGACTGAAGAAAGAAAGACAAACATCTTGGATGGCATGGGGGTGAGTAAATTATCAGGAAATCTTACTTCTGAAGTGAACTAATCCTTTAAAGACCCTATGAACTCAAAATTTGACTTCTTATGGCTTTTAATGCATTTCCATTGCATTTATTAACTTTTAGAACACCTAAATGCAAGCCTACCTCTAAAAGTTACCTGACTTCTAAAAGTTACCACACCTTAAAAATATTCCAGGGTAAAAGGACCAAATACACATACACAAATTTTGGGGTTTGTAAGATTGTTTCTTTTTTTTTCTTTTTTTGGGTCATATTGTGAAATGTTATTACAATTTAAAATAACTTCCTAACCCCAAAATTTAAACGATTGTATATATTGAGCACTCATCCTGCCCTACAAATTTTTGTCCATCCAAATGTTCCACTTCCTGCCATTGACTAGCAAGGCAAGTAGCAAATCATGGTTAATAACTGTGAGGTGACTAAAACAACATGACTATTTAAAAAAGTGGGCATTAATAGGAAAAACATCAATTAAAGAAAGCCATTATTCCTTTTTCTCAGTTAAAATAATCCATACAGATAATAATATTAATAAAAATCAGAGCAAAACAGTGTAATCAGTGTAAACTTCTTGTAAAAGTCTTCCTAGGCCTTTTATTTTTTCAGCATATCAGGGCAGATTACCATTATTATTTATTACCTATACATCAATGAATATGAGGAAGGAAAATTGCTATTGATAAAGACACCTGATGTCATCTTCATTTGCAAACATGACGATGGCACGAGCATTGGGTGTCTCCAGTAGCCGCAGGATGATCTTGTCAAACTCTCCCGGTCTGGGCTCTCTGGGGATCTTCAGAGACTGAGCAATACATACACCGCCTGAGAGAAAGAAGATGAGGAAGTGACAGGAGAGAGAGACAGAATAAGAAGATGAAGAATGAATGATGGAGAGAAGGAGATTGTGGAAAGGAATTGGATGAGAAGAAAGAGAATGAAATTAATTAAGGAAGGAAAGGAAATGAAATGAAATGAAATGAAATGAAATGAAATGAAATGAAATGAAATGAAATGAAATGAAATGAAATGAAATGAAATGAAATTAAATGAAAGGAAAGGAAAGGAAATAAATGTATAAGAGAAAAATGGAATGGAAGGAAGGGATGGGATGGGATGAAAAAGAAGGAAATTGGATAAAAGGAAAAAAATAAAAGACAATTAAAGGATAAGAGGAAATGTAATAGAAGGAAGGGGGTGGGATAAAATGAAATGAAAAAGAAAGAAATTAAGAGGAAAGGAATTGGATAAGAGAAAAGGATATAAAAAGAAATGGATAGAATGAAAGGAAAGATAATGTAAAAGGAAGGAGAATTGGAAATGAAAGGAAAAGAAAGGAGGAAAAGATAATTGGATAAGAATTAGAACAAAAATTGGATAAGAGGAAATAAAAAAAATGGAAGTAGTGAAGGGATAAGAGGAAAAGAAAATTTAAAGAAATAAGAAATTAATTGGGCAAGAGGAAAGGAAATAAAAGGAATAGGAAAGGAAAGTATAATTGGATAACAAATGGAAAAAGGATATTGGATAAGAAGAAATGAATTAAACAAAGGAATAAAAGGAAAGGAAACGGGAAAAAAGAAATGAAAAGGAAATGATAAGAGGAATTGAACAAGAGAAAAAGAAATGAAAGGAAGGGATGGGATGAAATAAAACATGATAATGGAGACAAAAGAAAGATAAGGGCACGAAAGGGCAGTCGTGGCCTAATGGATAGAGAGTCGGACTTGTAACCCAAAGGTCATGGGTTCGAATCTCAGGTCCGGCAGGGATTGTTGGTGAGGGGAGTGAATAACCAGCGCTCTCCCCACCTTCAATACCACGACTGAGGTGAGACCCTTGAGCAAGGCACCGTTCCCCCAACTGCTCCCCGGGCGCCGCAGCAATGGCTGCCCACTGCTCCGGGTGTGTGTTCACGGTGTGTGTGTTCACTGCTGTGTGTGCGCACTTGGATGGGTTAAATGCAGAGCACAAATTCCGAGTATGGGTCACCATACTTGGCCACATGTCACTTCACTTCACTTCACTTAAATAGAGAAAGGAGGAGGACAGAAAAGATAATAGGATATTGCAAATGAAATTGAAAGCAGAAGAGAGCAGAAAGAGAGAGAAAGACAGGACGTGAGAAGGTCAGAAAGCACGGAAGGAAGGTTGAAAACACCAGGGCGGCAACGGAAACTTATTCCATTATAAGATGGACAGGGACGCACATAGATTAGATACAGAGGGACCAGAGAACAACAAACAGATTCTGTGTTTCTCTCAGCGGAGTGAGGAAAGCGTGTTTAGATTCAAATGATATCTGATAGTGTCACCTTGCCCAAGGTGCCTGCGGGAACACGAGGTGATGTCAAACACGTCCCGGCTTATTTACTCGGTCTAATGCAATTCACACAGCGCACGACTCTGCACTTGAAAACCTGTGGCCATAGTGTCATATCCACCAAAACGTACACAATAGCAATTCAGTTTCAGTATTCAGAGATGCGGCAAGAAAATTGTGACAAGTCATGTCGTCAAGATCTGATCAGGTCCTTAATACATCCCAGACACTCTAACAGTCACACTAATGGAGGATTCGTGTTCGCTGTCTCTCACCACAAAACAAACTATCTGCTCTCCAGGTCAATTTAAATCCTCACCGGCAATATCATGTTGTCAGGGAATTTCCAGCAAGCAGCATTTGATATGGAAACAGGCCACTGCTTGGCGTAAAGTGTGGCTATAATAGCCCTCCATCTTGTCTCTAAGCCCTCCATTACAGCATTAGCACTTCACGGCCTGAGTTAAACACTCCAGTACCCCTCCAAATTCGTGCTCTTGCCACTACAGTCCATTTAATGAACAGCTATGGTGGCCCCATCCGGAGAGCAGCTGTGGAAGCCATCATGATGCCCAATTCGCTCGAAGACACCCAGTGATTATGCCGAATGGGTGTCCTTTCAAGGATAAGTGCCATCGTCGCGCTTTCCTTAATGGTGGCTGTTCTCCTTTGTTATCAATTCAGTCATCATCATGTAATTGAGATGCTGTGCAGTGATAATGTCTGCTGGTGGGGCGTCTTCATGGGGCACACTTCAAGATGTCATGTCTGACTTGAGAGTGAGGCTTATTAGGGGAAATAAGATGCAACCTCAAAATATCACTGCTGCCCTTGGAAAAACATCCATCCATTTTCCAAACCTTGTGCTCTGTAGGATCGTGGGGATGCTGGAGCCTAACCCAACATTTTAGGGTTTTAATATGTACCATTTAGGTACTAATATGCACCTTTTAAAGGATAATTAAAGTACAAATGTGTACCTTTCGAAAGAATACCGCCCCAGAGACAGCTTTCGTACCTTTTTTTTCTGAGAGTGTAGGCTCTCTCAGATGGTCCAGTTCACCTATGCTGCATGTTTTGGGATTGTAGGAGAAACCGGAGAACCCAGAGGAAACATCAATATGTGGGAGAACATACAAACGCCACAGAGAAATTCCACACAATTCAGCCGAGACTTGAACCAGGGACATTCTGGCTTTGAGGCGACAATGCTAACCACTGAGTTGCTGGCAAAACTGCTGCAAACAGTTTTCCATGCGTCCAATTTTTTTCCCCAAACACTGGCAAAGGGGTTTGCAAGAACACTATCAGTCACTAGGCCCCAAATATGATGGTGCCCTTCCTGAAATATAAAAGCAGCGATATATAGAAAGCCTATTTATACTGTGTGGGAAAAGTGGATTTTATAAAGACAACAATGGCAATTTATCATTTTTTTTTTTTTAAATATGGGTGTGAACAAGTGTACCCAAGAGTCTATAATTCCTAAACAAAACCTCAAAAATTCACAAAATTTGGCAAGGACATGCGACAATCTAAAAAGCATACAAACTTTTTTGGAAGTCAGGTGATATGTGGCGCTATAACAGTTAAAAAGACTATATTTCTATAATGAATTATCTGAAGTTGCTGAAAATGGTCTTTTCATCCATGGTTCGCTAAATAATATTTAATATGTTTTTACATATGTACTTAAAAGTCTTAAAGTGCTTCAACCCCGATAATCGATGCTTTCTGCAATATTTATCATTATCATCATAATTACTATGATTAATTTGACATTTTTATTGTTATTTTATTATAGTATTTTCTTCAAACTCTTCGATACACACTATAGGACCTCTTTGAGTCCTCCAAGACTTCCTAAAACACTCCCCCAACTGTCATTGGTCAGCAAACAGCAAATAGCTCCACCCCAATCTCACACCATTGGTTGAGCTAATGTTGCTATGCTGGCCTGGTCAGATTACTCAAACAAACAAAGTGATGTTTTGAAAACACCACAGAGACACAGTGTTTATACTTTTCAATGAAAATCAACCAGCAAATGGCTTACTTAGAGTATAATGCTTTAAAAGGATTAGTTCACTTTCAAATTAAAATTTCCTGATAGTTTACTCACCCCCATGTAATTCAAGATGTTCATGTCTTTCTTTCTTCAGTCGAAAAGAAATTAAGGTTTTTGATGAAAACATTCCAGGATTTTTCTCTATATAGTGGACTTCAATGAAGCCTAAATGGTTGAAGGTCAAAATTACAGTTTCAGTGCAGCTTCAAAGCGTTCTACACGATACCAGACAAGGAATAAAGGTCTTATCTAGAGAAACCATCGCTCATTTTNGAGAAACCATTGCTCATTGTCTTAAAAAATAAATAAATTATATAAGTTTTAGCAATAAATGCTCATCTTGAACTAGCTCTCTTCTTCTCTATTAGAATTTTGGCTAAGTGTAAGTGTTCACTGCTAAGTGTATTACTCCCCTCCACAGGTTAAAGTTTGAACTAACTGTTATATACTTGCACTAGCATATTGTACATGACAATTTAGTTCAAACTTTGACCTGTGGAGGGCAGTGATAAACTTAGCAGTGTCTACACTGCTGGAATTCAAATAGAGAAGAAGAAGAGAGCTAGTTCAAGATGAGCATTTATGGTTAAAACGTATACAATTTTATTTTTTTTTAGAAAATGAGCGATGGTTTCTCTAGATAAGACCCTTACTTCTCGTCTGGGATCGCTGTAAACTGTAATTTTGACCTTCAACCGTTTGGGCTCCATTGAAGTCCACTATATGGAGAAAAATCCTGGAATGTTTTCATCAAAAACCTTAATTTCTTTTCGACTGAAGAAAGAAAGACATGAACATCTTGGATGACATGGGGGTGAGTAAATTATCAGGAAACTTTAATTTGAAAGTGAACTAATCTTTTAACATTCAAAAAAATCTTTTAAAAGATGCCTTTAAAAGTACATATAAAAATAGTTCTTAATAATCCATTAAATATTTGTGTGTGCTATGTATTTTTGTGCTTGCATAGATATTGCATCATTAGCTTAGCAACATGCTAACACTAAACTTAACAAGATTCAGCTGTATATTTTGCTGGTTAAAACTTTCTACACGAATCACTTATAATATCCCACAAGCTTTAGGATACTGACTTAAAGCCTGTTCAAACCAAGAACGATAACTATAAAGTTTTAATAATCATTCTAATTCTATGAGAATAGCGAAGTCCACATCACAGCTATAACGATAATGGCACAGAAGAATGATATTGTTAGAATAATTTTTTTTATCAACAGCCAATCAGAATCCACCCTTAAAGAGCTCAAGCATTTAAAACTTTCTACACGAATCACTTATAATATCCCACAAGCTTTAGGATACTGACTTGAAGCCTGTTCAAACCAAGAACGATAACTATAAAGTTTTAATAATCATTCTAATTCTATGAGAATAGCGAAGTCCACATCACAGCTATAACGATAATGGCACAGAAGAGTGATATTGTTAGAATCATTTTTTTATCAACAGCCAATCAGAATCCACCCTTAAAGAGCTCAAGCATTTAAAGTGGCAGACTGTAGTGCACACTTATAATAAACAGAATATTATCATCTTTTTGTGTGGATGCTAATATAGCTACAGTTATCATTTTTGGTGTGTGGTTAGAAGGCAACTCCCTGAAAGTTTTGTAAAAGCACTTACATTGATGAGTCATTTGAGTATAGTTCATCTGAGGTTCATAAACAAACACTGCGTTATCGTCGCCATGTCATTCACCTCTGAATCTGCTACACTCCAGGCTTTCGCCTCTCATAAAATATTCAGACAGGCCGTGACACCAGAATCAGAGAACCCTGTATAGGTCGGCGGCCATGTCTGGCAAGGAAGCTCATTTAAAGCTCCCTGGGTCAAATCCGCCCGAGGCATTAAGAGTTTGTGGTTGCATTAGTCACACCGTTGTGTGTGACAGAAGTACCAGAATCACAATCTTAAACAATTTATCAGCGCCTGTGGTGTCTTGTCTATTGTCAGCAGGAATGTCCCTTGTTTGATAAAATAATTAAACAACAACACAATCTATATCTCATATTACTCAACATTTGAGCAGCTTATGAAATCGAGTTTAAGATGTCTGTGTTTCTTTAAGCCTGTGTTCGAATTCAAAATAAGACTAAAGTATCTAAATGACAGATTTTATGTTTCATGGTTCATAGTAATTAAAAGGAAAATGGTTGTGCTTCATTTAATGGTAGGAGCTGAGAAGCATTCTGGATGATTAATAATAAAATTTTTGATCATTTTCCCATCAAGCTTAAAACGCAACATAAATTAGCAGATTGTGCCAGCTGTGAGCTCAGTGTTGACATTTAATTCAGCAGCTGTAGTTGGCATACTACAAAAATTGTTTCAATTCAGTAGAAAGAGAGTAATTTCTCGTTGAAGATATAGCAATGAATGAACCACTGAGTCTGTGATGACCAGTGAAAAGTGCACCAACCTTGTGTCTTATCACAAAAAATTTATGTCAAATGTCTAGAATTTCAAATTCAAAACTATAAAATATACCACAAAAAAACTAATGTCTCATATCTTTTTGGCTTTTTAAAATTTTGTTTAGTTGGTTTGATTTATGAATTGATTAATTGTTTCAGTTTATTTTTAGTTGATTTACAATTAAATGTCAAATATCAAACAATAATAAAAAAAAAAAATAATAAATAACTTTGTCCATATATCAAACGCACTTGCACGTATATGTATGAAACTCGGTACACATATAGACCTCATCGGGCCGAACAACTTTTGTGCTCTAAGTCATACACCAGCCCAACAGGAAGTCAGCTATTATGGGTTGTTTGAAAAATGCATGCTCTGGAATTTGATATACTTCTCCCAGGCCTGCGAAAGGATTCTTGACATCTTAAATACTGTTGCCATGGCAACACATCAAACATTTATGTTAAAAATAGGCAGATTACTGCTATCTGTTTAAAATAAATGAATGAAAAAAATTAAATTTCATACACAGTATAACCACTAGATGGCAGCTTTTAAAGAGATTTCTTAAAAGGAATTCTTAAAAGGGTTGTTCAGTACCTTGGTCTCGCTCGGTCCTGTGTGTGTGTGTGTGTGTGTGTGTGTGTATGTGAGAGTTTAACCCTTTTATTGCTGTGTGCTACTGCCTACATTAAAGGATTAAAGGATAAGAAATCTCTTAGGCCTTGTCCTTTTCTATAAGTTTGAATAACAAAATAAAGGCAAAGACCCAATTCATTTGTAGGGCACTGACAACATAGTTTTATAATTAGGTCAACTAGGTAGCTTAATAATTATGTTAATAAACATATAAAAAAGACCTAGAGATGAATCTAAATTTAAATGACATCATGGGTGTGGCTATTGTGGCTTGTGGTCATAGTGGAACCAGCTGCTGCAGTAAATGTGGCATATTCAAATGATTTTAAAATAGTCTTTTTACATTTACCCAGTTTAAATGCATATTGCCCGACATGCACAGTTGCCCTGAAGCCACCAGTTGCCCTGAAGCCACCGAGGTTGGGCCCGTCATCGCTGTTTGCAGCTATATTTTTTAGTAGGTTTACAATTAAATGTCAAATAACAAACAATAACTAAAAAAAACTCTAATATCGGCCCATATCCGATATGGTATTGATATATTGTGCATCCCATACAGAAAATGTTGTATTTTTTGGTGTTTTGTATAATTAAACCCTATACGCAAAGTTTAATTCAGCTTAGCTTTCAGACTGAAAAATCTGCTAAAGAACTTTTTAATGAGCAAAAGTTTCTCTTCATGTCACGCATAATCCAGTTAAGAGACATTAGGCAGCCTTTAAAATATTAATGCAATCAGTGCCAAGTGCGATTTGAAAATAAGTCCCACACTGAAGCCAAATTTTCTTCTCCACTGTTTACTGTTCATTTCATACAGTCTTTCAATATTTTGGCAGAAGTAAGCCTCGTTTTGCTATCACACGGCAGAACAATCTCACCTTTTTTCCTCAGAGACGAGCACAGCAGCATCGCACAAAAAGTGTGCTGAGCGTGGGAGCGAGGGCTTTTGTGTTTCACACGCAAACCATGGCAGCCATTAGCAGTGCGACAGGCATAAGCCGACACAAATGCATACCACACTGTGCATGCGATGAAATGTTTGAAACCGGAACAAAAGCATCTGTGGGAAGAGATACACTCACATCTGTACAAAACACTGTATGTGTATGTTATACAAATCGACTACAGTCAGAGTCGAGATAATTAGCACAAAAAAGTCCTGTGTTAATACGTACAAAAGTCAGTTAACAAGGTTTTCCGCTTTGTCATTGTTTTTTAATGTAGTTCAATGGTAATGCATGCGTCAATGACAAATAAATACATCAAAGATAAAGTAAATTTTTAAATATCTATTTTAAAAAGTGTTAAGATCTTATAAATGTACGGAGCCCCAAAAGGGACATGATGATGGAAAAAATAAGAGATGTGAGGAAAAAATATATTTTTAAATGCTTTTGCATTCTCTTAAAAATGTTTTTCGTTCCCCCGAGAAACCCCACGGCTTCATGGGGCTTTATGCTTTTATAAAACGCTTAGTCCATAAAATTATGTATTTTAATATTTACACAGCTGTATGTAATTTACAATGGCTTCGAACGCAGCTCAACCAAGCAAGGACCGTAACTATCCATTTTATAATAAAATATTGCCTTTTCTTCTCAAATTACTTATGAATCAATTGTAGAGTGCATCCAATCATTTTACATTTATGATGCTTCCTTAGAAAGCAACTGGCTATGCAGAATCCCTTCTTGTAACATAAAAGGTCAATATGAATTATGGAAATGAACGATGAAAGGTTAAAGTTTCCTCTTTAATAGGAATCAGAGCCTGGCAATGAATCTACTATTACTCATACTACTCTACTCATTTCTAACCACCAAAATCACTGGATCAGTAATTACAGGAAAACTCCATTTAAAACTTGCAGGTAGGAAGTTACAGAGTTTATCAGCATATAACTTGCAATGTTGCTTGGGGGAGGCTGCCTCCTTCTTTTAAAGAGAAAGAGAGTGGGTTTGTACCGTGGACAAAGACATATCTCTGCCAGCTCATGTCTAAGATCAACCTTTCCGCAATTAATTGCTGTAGAAAGACACGTTTGGACCGGAGGAGAGGGGCTTCCGTGCTATAAATGAATCTCTGCCACATCACACTGCATTAAGCAGAGGATGCTGACAGTATTAATTTGTACCAAGACTGAAAATGCCACAGCGATCAGTTCAAAGACGTGTGAAATACCGGTTCAAGGATCTCTGAATGTTTAATTTCAGCAACAATGCATAGAGATTTTAATTGAATTTTAAATTTAATCTTCTGTCACCACTTAAATATTACAAAGAAAAATGTTGGTGGCTAAAACAAATTTTCATATCACATTGGTATTAAAATATATACAGGGCTTGACATTAACACCCGGAAAAAGCGGGTGGATTTCAGCAGTGGCGTTTAACACAGTCACTCCTACTTGCCATTTTGGCAGGTTGAATTTTATATATAATATATAAATTTTTTAATTGTAGTCTTTTAAAAATCATCTGAAATAATAAACTAAGTGCAATGTAGTGTTGTCAAAAATATAGATTTTTTGATACGTAGAAATACTGAAATATCTGAAACGCTTCCAATACTCATTTTCCACAGAATAGATACACGATACCAGCTGCGCTTTCACGCTCTTTCATCTCTCCGACAGTGAGTTAACACAGATACCCACCTCCCCTCACTCACTAGTTTCATTTGCTGCGGATGAATATTGTTGGTGTTACAGGGCTTGAATTTCATGGAATTGTGTATATTGTGCATAATTTTTCTCATTCCTGCAGATTTTGTGCTCACACCCAAAGTGCGCGCATATAAAGCCGTCTCTCAGTATTAAATTGAGTTGTTTTTCGCTGCTTATTGCGTGTAAACAGACATATACACACAAAACAATGTCAAAATGCCGGTCTTGGCAAGTATTCACGTAAACAGTCAGTTATGATTTAAGTGAACGTAAACAGTTGAGAAAGAAAATGCATGTGTAACAGTATAATGGTCTTAAAGTGACAGCAGCCTAATAAACCTATTGCCAAATTATGAGATAATATTAAAAATATCTATATGGCAGTTTTTCCCCATGGTATCGATGTCAAAATTGTGGCCAGTGAAAATGCTGAGTGGCTAATAACTTCGGAAAACCACTAGCCACAGTGGCTGGTGAGCAAAAAAGTTAATGTTAAGCCCTGAATATAACCATTCAAGATTTCAGCAACAAATGAATGGGAATGTAAATGAGCTTTCTACTTACATAATTAAGAGTAAATCAAAATACTTTTCATTTCAGCGACAATTAATAAAAAATTAAATAGAATAGTATTTTTGTAATTTGAGCAACAACTGATCAAGATTTCAAATAAAAGTCTCATACTAAATAGTAAAAAGTTGCTTTTTCAATATTTGTATTGCACATTACATCAAACTGCTATTAAAAATGGATGCTCAAAATTTTAAATGATAACCATTAACATTAAATAGTAAAATGTTTGTCATATCAAAAGTAACTTACAAGTGAAACAGTAACATGCATGTTTATCAATATTCATACAACACACTTTTACTACAAAATAAATTTTTAGTGAAAAATATTTGAAATTAACTGAACTATGTACATTTACAATATGTTAATAGTAAAGTGTTGGTCAATATTCAAAATTCACGACACTAAATTGTTTTTTAAGAATAGTCATTTGAGCTACAACAGATTGAGATTTCGGAATAAAAGTCTTTACTTAGTAAATAGTAAAAAGTTTGATTTTTCAATATTTATATATCACATCAAATTGCTATTTATAGTGGATGCTTGAAATTCATGACACTTTATGATGAATTGTTGTTCAAGAGTAATATTTCTGTCATTTTAGCAACAACTGATTGAGATTTCAAACATCTACTTACATACTAAATTGTAAAAAGTTAATCAATCAATATTTATATAGCACATTATTTTGAACTGCTATTCAAAGTGAATATAATCTCTCTATAATCTATAATGTCAACTCTGCATGAACAAAATGTAAAATAACTGTCTAACATTGCATACTGCATATTAAAATGTGGATTGGTATATGTTTAATATTTATAGCCCATTACAGTAACGCATTCACTCAACACAGAGAATAATGGTTGTCATTCTGCTATTACTGTACATGCTTCCTCTGAGAAACAAGTATTACTGAATCATAAGCCAGCATCTACTTCCAGATGCCAAACACTGAGGTTGAGGTTCAGAACTGCTTTAAGGATCAGAGAACCACGTTTGGCATTCTCCTTTGAGAGCCGCACACGGCTTTCTTTACATTAGGGAAAAATAAGAGGACACAATTCGTTCCCATTACACGTCCCGGAGGACACGAGTGGGTGCAGAGACAATTTTCACCCAGGACAGGGTGTTTGCATAGCATTAGAATGACAGAAAAGGCTTTCATGTGGTTAATACACAGCGATCTGCTCTTGACTGGTGTTAATGTCTTTTTTGAAGGCTTTGAGAGTTTGAATACGTAACCAGTGCATTTAATATAATCCACGGTTACAATTCAAACAGATGCCATGGACGCATTTTAAAATATCCTACGTTATACCAACCCAGCGGTTTAAATAGATGCAATAAATATTGATATTTTAAAGGCGCGTTCCCTCTCGCCTACTGCTCGCACATTTGCATTCAAATTAGATTACCTAACTTGAAGGGAAAAAAATGGAAAAAGAGCTGTAGATAGTGATTTGAAAGAAGCTCTGCTGCTGAACCTATTGCTAGAGCATTTATATGACAGTACAGGAACAGAAACATCAAGAAACATGTGTTGAAAAGAAAATCAGTTTCTACAAGGTCAGGCGTGGTTGTCTTGAGCTGAATTGAAAATATTTCTCTGTACGCTGAAAAGACGGACCAAAGCAACCATGTGAGAGGTATTTGTGTTATAATTGCGTTGGATTGTTAAGATAAAAATGAAAAGGTTCTGTTCTCTATGAAAATACATGGTGGCAAATATTTCAGCCACAATCAAGAATGTCATTTCAACCAAAGCAAGGACACGTCAACTAGTAATCAAGTCATTTCTTATTTCAAAGGAACTAAAGAGAGGAGCAGTGAACGGTGATGCTCATGCTTAATACACAAATATATCATGTTTTGAGGGCTGTCAATCAATTAAAAATGTTAATAAAATTAATAACATGATCACAATTACTATATCATATAATATATATATATATATATACTGTATATATAGGGGCGTTTCCTCCGAGGAGGCAAGGGAGGCAGTGCCTCCTCAAAAAAATTAGGATGAGAAAATAATCCATATTAAAAAAAATTAAAACGCAAATATTACAGAATCTGACAATAAAAAGTGTACAAGTCACTCGTTTTTTCTAAAGGAACGCTGTCCAACAGCGACACCCACAGGTAAAGTTACAGCGGGAGTTCACATCTCTCCTTCCTCCCTTCCCCATCATAGAAAATCAATAGACCCCTAAAGAGTGCGGTGGGTTTTGTGGGGGGTTATAGAGAATGGGATATGATTGGTTTGTGCGATAAATCCCGCCTCTTGTTTAAGTGCGTGTTCCGCGCGTCAGTCTGAATGAACAAAATGATGGTGTCAATGGGAAGACTAATTAAAAAGTAAGTAAACAGCTCACCCACTTAGATGTATCACCACTTTATGTCACGTCAAATTCAAACGTGAAAACACCTGAAAACATGACTGCTGGGGGTTTTAGTGAGCAATCAGCTTGGTGAAATTAAAGATACATCTTCGTGTCTGTGACAGAGTGTTTACTGAGCATGACTGATGATCCGAAATAAGTTGACTATTAAAGGTGCCCTAGAACGTTTTTTTACAAGATGTAATATAAGTCTAAGGTGTCCCCTGAATGTGTCTGTGAAGTTTCAGCTCAAAATACCCCATAGATTTTTTTTAATAAATTTTTTTAACTGCCTATTTTGGGGCATCATTAGAAATGCGCCGATTCAGGCTGCTGCCCCTTTAATTGCTCACGCTCCCCGCCCCCGAGCTCTCGACTCTATATACATTGCATAAACAAAGTTCACACAGCTAATATAACCCTCAAAATGGATCTTTACAAAGTGTTCGTCATGCATGCTGCATGCATGCATCGGATCATGTGAGTATAGTATTTATTTGGATGTTTACATTTGATTCTGAATGAGTTGGAGGCTATGCTCCGTGGCTAACGGGCTAACGCTACACTGTTGGAGAGATTTATAAAGAATGAAGTTGTGTTTATGCATTACAGACTGCAAGTGTTTAAAAATGAAAATAGCAATGGCTCTTGTCTCCGTGAATACAGTAAGAAACGATGGTAACTTTAACCACATTTAACAGTACATTAGCAAACATGCTAACGAAACATTTAGAAAGACAATTTACAAATATTACTAAAAATATCATGTTATCATGGATCATGTCAGTTATTATTGCTCCATCTGCCATTTTTCGCTATTGTCTTTGCTTGCTTACCTAGTCTGATGATTCTGCTGTGCACATCCAGACGTCCTGCCCTTGTCTAATGCCTTGAACATGAGCTGGCATATGCAAATATTGGGGGCGTACATATTAATGATCCCGACTGTTACGTAACAGTCGGTGTTATGTTGAGATTCGCCTGTTCTTCTGAGGTCTTTTAAACAAATGAGATTTACATAAGAAGGAGGAAACAATGGTGTTTGAGACTCACTGTATGTCATTTCCATGTACTGAACTCTTGTTATTCAACTATGCCAAGGTCAATTCAATTTTCCATTCTATGGCACCTTTAAAAAGAACAGCTGAAAATCAATACACAAATAAAATATATTGTTTATCCCTCTATGGTACGTTGTTGCCTCCAGGCAACATAGTCTGTTTTAGTTAGTTTTTAATAAAATTAGACTTTTAAATGAACTAAAAATTAAAAATAATAAATAAAAAATGAATAAAAATGATAATGTTTTAATGTCCAATTTTAAGTAGGAAAAAACACCACAAATTATTTTTTCCTCATTGATATCATATTGCCTACCATAGAGGGTTAAATTGTTTCTCCCTTTAGTTATTATTTTTGGAATAAATGTAAAAATGCTTAAAAAAAAACACTAACTTGATGAGATTGACTTGGTTTTAATAAATGGAACATTCATTACATTGTTAATGTAAAAATACAAAATAGAATTGTATTTGGTTTCTTTTTTCTTTTTGATGAAATGTAATGTTCATTTAAAGCTGCAGTCCGCAATTTTTCCTCTTTGTCGCCATCTCTTGTTTGAAACCTGCATTTGCAGTCATATGCGGAACAGTTATCTGTACGTACATTGTGCCTCGGCACAGCTCGTCAGCGCGGATGAATCTAATGCTTGCTGTCAGTCACCACACCGGTGTGGATACTGCACTTCAGAATCACAGATTCTACGTCTTGAAAGTATGACCAATATAAGAATTTTCACTGGAAAATATCATCTGAACAAGTAAGTAACATGTCTGCCACTTTTGTTCTGACCAAACTGAGGAAAAAAGCATTAGGCCTACAATAAATCGTGCTGCCAATGATGATTAAATCTAACGATCGCTTAGCTCGGATCATGCCAAACCGTGCAAATTATTATTACTGTTATATTGTTCTCAAATTGTTATTGTTAACAACATCAGCATTGCGTGACTGTGTATTTAGTGTGTATTAGCGTTACCTGTAGATTTCAATTTCTGTAGTCACTCCACAGTCCAAGTCTTTTGCTTTTTGACTATGGGTGAATCTCCAGTTGTCACTGATGATTGTCATTTGGATCTTTCTGGATTACAATCCGACATCAAAATGATAAGTTTAATTATTTCAGCTGCTGAGAGAAAAGGCTATAAATGTGCCGCTACCGGCTGCATCCTCACATGATATAACTGACTAGCCTCTCGACGGGACTCCTTCTTTCTGTTTACAGACGTGATGTAATGACGCACAGAGGAACTGCTGCATGCTCGAATTTCCCGCGGAAATCCGCCATGTCGCTCTTATTATAAAACATTATTACAAGCTTACTGTTGTGAATCGAGACAAGATAATTAGATCGTTTTGAACACTGGCTGGTTATGTACTTGCTCAAAAATTGATTTTGGATAATTTTTAACCAAAAAAAGTTGCGGACTGCAGCTTTAACAAGTAAAATGTGACAAGTAACGGACATGAATTTACATTAGATTTATAAAAAGTGAAAAATAAATAAAAAACTGCGAAGTCATTGTTTGCCTCATTTCAGAACACCACTGCATGCCACTGATATACATATATATATATATATATACACACACACACTTAGAAAAAGCCCCCCAAATATTTGATTGTCCTTTTAAAATTTTATCAATAAACATTATTTTATAATTGTAACTAATTGTGCTTATATTTTGCTATGTCACATCTATGATATCTTTATCACACAATCTGTAAAAATTAAAAAAGAGATTTTTAATTAACCCTTATTTAAGCAGGTCATATAAGTAAAAAAAATGTAATACACATCTACAAAAATTATTATTTTGTAGGCTGACCAACTGATTTTCTTCAATAAATGAAGTGGAAACCATTCTAGACTTGCCAGTATTTCTGAATAAATATTTGACATGACAATGTTTTTTTCTTTGGTATTGATTTAATGGTGTTGATTCACATTGAGTGATAGACAAGGAAAGACATCGATTTGGTGAGGAAAAGGAAAGAAGCAGGAAATTGTACTAAAACACAGAGAAAAAAAACACAGGTTCATTTAAAATAGCCCTTTTTATTTACTTTTTCCCAGTTCTGTAGAGTATCTTGTCCCAGTACTCAAAAATCAGTTAACATGAAATCAAAATTGACCTATTTACATTTTATGTTCCGGCCTTATTGTGCACAATTCATTATTATATTAATGTTTTTATAATATTCATTATCCGGCCATAAATCTAGCACCTTTTCTGAGCTCGTACCTTATGCAACCTGTGCACCATTTGTCCTTGAGGTCCAGGTGTTGCATAGCACAGCTAGGACTCCACTAAAATGATGACCACTAGCATCTCTGTAGTACCAACCATCCTCTCAGCAAAACCTAACATTTATTACACAGTTATGGCCTTATGATTTCCACAGTGGACTAGTGTCTGTGAATATTAAACCGCAAAAAGACTGATACTGAAATATGAAAGTCTATATGTTCTGTGTGAATACATGGTGCCGTTTTATCTAGTACACACTACTACTACGCCTGCCGCTCATCTCACTATATGAAGACAAACACATGAACTTCATATCTAGAGCTGCTCTAATAATCACTTATGAGCAATTCACCATTTCATTTGATAAAAAACTAGTCATATTATAATAAAAGTTTGGTTTAGTAGCTTAACAGAAATATTATTATACAGTAGAATGTCTAATTTACTTCTTGGGTACAAACATGTTAATCACTGTAAATCAAGAAAACAAGAGATTCAAACAATAAGACTAACCGTGTTGAGCTATAAAACAATAATTAGTTACTGTAGATAGAGGTACCAAAACAGTTGCTCACCTGTGTAAGAAAATGTATAATATATTAATGCGTCTTTTGTGTTTCTATGGAAGTAAAACAGGAAATCGAGGGTAGGGCAGATATGATGTCATTGACAGGTGACGCAATGACCATTGACTCTATAAAACATGGACGTAGTGTCCATGACATCACCCGTAGGTTTCTGAAGAGCATTTTTTAATCCAAAAGTGGGCGGAGCCGGCTGTCGCCATCTTGCGAGTAACCGAAAATGGGCAAAGAGGCGGGACATGGGTGGAGCTAAGGTGCTGGTTGCTGAAACCATGCCCACCTAGCTCGACGTGACCAAATTAGCTCAGGCTAAGGAGCTATCTATCTATCTTAGACACTATCTAAAATATTAATAAAGATAACAAATTATAAAGTTCTAAGGGTTTACTGTCAATCTACGGTGTCTGTTTTACGATATAGATGCTCCAGCAACAGTAATATTTGTAATTTGTGTCGGGTGTGCAAACAACAACACGCAAAATCAAAACGGACTTCATACCTTTGTAATGAAATGGCGATCGCGAGATGAATCCAGTCTGTCGCACTTGGGTAAAATGCCCACGATAAGCATCCACTGAAAAACATCTAACAGCACTTTTAGTCCACAAAAGCGTTAAATCCATGAAATATTGATATATTATCCATTGTTTGCGTCATATTTCTTCTGAACGATCTGCTCTCCATCATCGTTCTTCAAGAAATTATGCAATCTGAGCACCGTTTATGTTGTAAAACTGTATACGATCATATACATTGGACTCTCACAAACAAATGATGCTGCCTTCACGTGCTATAGGAAATTTCGTACTTCCCACTTCTGAAGTCGTAATTACGAGGTCATCACATTCAAGTTTAGACTTTCGAGGGCGTTCATGTGCAATTATTTTAGTATTTACGATCATTCCGATAGCACGTGAATGCAGCATAAGTCTGTGTCCAAAGAATATTTTTCAAAATAGTGCAGCAGTTGAGACAATCAATTGTTTTTGGAGACTAAATGCTGTCTTTTGCCTGAACGATTGGCCATCCCAACAATAATAATTTATGTATAGCCTCCAAATGATTGCTTTTGGAGGCTGATGGCTGTCTGAATCGATCATCAATATAGGTATTGTTTATGATAGCCTAGCGACGTAGCATCTGTTTATATGCATGGATACATGATTGTTCTGGCAATCAATGTACTTTCTGTGTATGGAGACAAAAACTGTTTATAGTCTGTAAAAAGGTCTCATTTTTCTTTGTTTCTTTTGTATACAGCTAGGTTTTGTGTAAATTCAGTAATGAAAACACTAAAATCGTGTGCACAGATTTAAAGGTTTTTTTTTTATCTGTTAGTACAATTAACCGTACAAGTGAAGTACAAGCCTTATTATTGGATAACTGTATGAAATAATCCCTAAAATGCACAAACATGGCAGAAAAGCCAAGTTCAGTGGCTGGAATTTGCTGAGGTGATGTGACGGCTAACAGACAGCAGATAAATGGCTAGTAGTGACAGCAGCGGCAATCCACCTGTCTCTCAAGTGGCCACGCCCTTAATTATGCAGAACTTTAAGGCATAGTATAATTTAACAGGATGAGTTATAAAAAAAAAATTCACCCCCCTCACAGTTGTCACGAAGGGCAAAATTAGCTATATAGACCAAAACCACTTTTTGTACCAGGCTGTAAACATTTTTTTTTTCCTGCTGTAAAGTTGGGCATTTTAACATGGGGGTCTATGGGATTGATTCCCTTTTGGAGCATGTCTCTCGCGGCCAGTCAATGAATTGCATATTAAGTCACTTCCATGTTGGTTTCAAGAGAGAGAACGGAAGGTTGCTGCTTGCCAATGACACAGGACGTTACACTGGTTAAAATAGCTGATTTCTATGGATTTTAACAATGTTGGAAACATTTTGGATAATGTAAGTACTCCAGCCAACAAAATATATAACATTGTTCTAGTGGTTTTTGGATATTTTAATCCAAAACAATCTTACATATTGTCCCTTTAAATCACAAAACACAGAATCCAGAAAAATTGTAATTACAATCCCGGACGAGCCCCCATTAATGTTACGTCCCTTCCCTGAACTCAGCGGTGTAGAAAGGTAACATTAGACCATTCTTTGGCTGAACGCACTATTAAAAGACTGGGAGAGGGAATAAGGCAGGCAGAAATGGCAGAGCAAGTGAATATATATATACTTTTGTTTCACACCATTTGGTTTTGTTTCAATAAATGTGTCCCAGAGGGATTGCACGGCTTCTTCACTCCCTGCCGTGACAAAGTATACTATTTTTGAAACTTAAACCCCTGATAGACGCTTCTAACACTAAAACTTAAACACTCTGGTGTACCGCGCAGGCGGTATCAGTGGGTTTCGGGTACCTTAAGTGCCGCTCCTCCGTTTGTCTTTAGCGGTTGAGCTCATAAAGTGTTTTTGAAGTGTAATTGTCTTTGTGTGACAGGTTGTAATCCTCAGATGGCGCTCTGCTTTTGGGGCAAAGGAAATAGTCCGTGAAGCACATTGTGTTTTCCCTCATCTGCCACAGCACTGTGGCTGTCAGCCATTAATGAAACCACACAAAGACTTGTCACCTTGATTAAAACTGTCATCTAAGAACAATGATGCATACTGGAGCCTTATATGCCGCTGAAGGGGGTTTGTGTAGCTGAATGGAGGCACATTTCATACAGGCAAGGAACATTAGCTCTAGATGTCAGTCACCTGAGGCTGCATTTTATGTGTTGCTTGACAGAAATGCTTCTCTTGTTTGTCGGCTCTGAACCTGACGATAAAACTGCGCACGTCTTTCAAGTTCTCTAATTACACATTCAGGTAACACATAAACATGAAGGATTGATCGTTAGCTTGGGTTGAAAACATGAAACGATGTTTCCTTCAGAGGCTTGTTCAATTCTGTATTGAACAATCAATCATTATATATTGCTATGTATAATTATACAGAGTTCAGAGCGATTTTTCGTGTTGCTGTGCAGTTGCTAGGGTTTCCTGGGTGGTTGCTAATCAGTGTTGTTTTGTTAGCTAAAATGATTAAAATAGAACTTTTAACTGAAATAAAAGTTAATTAAAGCTAAAAATAAATGTTTAGAAAAATACAAACAAAAATGACAAAAGCACATAACAAAATTAATAAAATTTAAAATAAAGGTTATAAAAATATTAATAAATACTATAAATAGTAAAAATTAATAATTACATTACATTGCTTTTTATTGAAAGTATTACGTTGTTACTTTTTCTTACCTGGCTGAGAAATGCCCTCTTCCAGGCCTTGAAGGTGTTTTTTTTTTTTTTTCTTTTTTTTTTANCTTTCTTGCAAGTGTTTAACTCAGTAATGCATTCAACAACATAACCTATAATGTACACCTTAATTTAAAAACCCAACACATTTACAATGTTGTTATATTCTGAGCACTTATAATATTTCCTGAGCCCGAGAGCTATGTGTGCCATGCAAAAGAACTCATAACATTATAACTCTTTTATTGAAAGTTGAAAGTAATGCGTTTTGTTACTTTTGTACTTTTTGTCTGTTACCGCATACATGAGTGTGCATGTCAAAGTGACTATGTTTTAAAAAATGTTTATGCTAATGAATAAAACTGAAAAGTAATGTGCATTACTTTTTAAAAAAAGTAACTAAAATATTAATGTAATGTAAATTCATAAAGTAATGTGTTACATCAAAAAGTAATCTGATTACATAGTGAACGCTATTTGTAATGCATTACCTACAACACTGACTATAATAGTATATAAATAATACTAAAATAACACTGTTGCTCAAGGGTCAATTACAAATAAAGAGTGTCCACGATAAAGAAAAGAAAAAAATAATTTAAAAATATAGTTTAAATTTCCTGTGTGAAGTTGTTAGATATGTACTCTTTGTATTCATGTCGGTTTCATATGGTTTTAAAAACATTAATAATATTTTCAAGAAAGTGTTAAATTTAATATCTCTAAAACGTCCTGTGATGCTGTAAAGTACCATAAAGTGTACACTTCTTTATTATTTTCAAAAAAGTATTTAAATATATGTTTCAATGTAAAAAAAATAAATAAATACAAATATATTTTTACAAAATGAATTGGTAATTCATAAATATCATAACATTTTTAGGGAGTTGCACCACATGACATATTACAAACTGAAGTAACTTTATTTCCTTAAAAAATACAATAATATATTTTAATTCAGAAAATAAAAACATGCTCATCATACAAGATGTCTTTTCGCATTATTGTATGTATGAATTTTCTGATAAATTACTTTCTTTGCCAGTTTTTTTTTGTTGTTATTTGTTTTGTTTTTTTTACAGTTGCCAGCATTTTTTCTCATTTTCACAAAACTTTTATGGTCACCAGAATATTTTGTTGTATGAATAACTGAACATACAATACATCAAATGCAAAGTTCTGTCATGAAACTCTAGATGGCACAGGCTGATAGGTCCTTAACTCAATCTGCTTGCAATCACAAAATTCTCTATAGGGCAGATTGGTTCCTGCTACTGTATATCAGTAGCCAATGAGCTTGCTGCTCAAACCTTCAAATACTTGGTCAGCATTTGTAGCAGTTGCAGCATGCTTTCAGAAACAATCCTCCTTCCCCAGCTCCACCTGTATAGATCTGCTACAGGTAATTCAATGTACGCTATATTGTACAGCAGAAGCATGTCTTACTTGCTCACAGCAGCGTGTTGTGTATGTATTGGCAGTAGATAGTCCTGTATTTGCTCTGCAGCAGCATCAGCACTAACCAACCATCAATGGTGGGGAAGCGTTGTGTCATAAATGACGGAAGATTCCATCAGTGGTGGGGAAAGAGTTAATAGATAGAACATAAAACCGAGTGTGTCACGTCATTGACCCCACAGTTTGGGTTA
>RJVU01047120.1:3459479-3475421 GCA_003731715.1 Anabarilius grahami | reverse complement strand
CTGAATTTAGTGCAGTGCAACTTTTGCAATACAATCTACAGACTTAAAATAAGGTCATCCATTGTGCAAAAACCCTTTGCCAGAATCAATTAGCTGTGAAAACATCTGAGGCTGCAACTGAAGAAACAACAAATATTGATTAAGTAGCACACTGCTATTAAACTGATATCTAGCATGTCATTATGCTTTGCTGTTCTCAGTGTTTGTTTTATTATATCTCATTCTTTAATCTGGCTTTAGTTCAACTAAAAATTGGAAGCAACAACCATTTACTACAAGGAAACGATTCTCCACCCATCATAGTGAACAAACCGTGACTGCTAAACAGTTTAATAAGACAAATCATCAGTCATACCTGCAATTATGCACAAGGCAGTGATATATAATATACAAAGAGCCGCTATTAGATATAGATTAAGAATCGAGAAAATACTAATGGCAAATGATTTGATAGTGGTACTAAGAATTTCAAGGACAAAATCTTATAAGGATTTCACCTGTAATATTACGTTCTCAACCACCAACATGTTTATTGACAGATAAACGACACTCCTGAAACATATAAATATGATATAAAATAATTTTTCTTTTGTGATGAATTAGAACAACAAGCCAGACCTCATCACCCAGTGTCAGTGTCAGACCTCACTGATGTTCTTGAGTCTGAATAGAGGCAAATACTCACAGCCATGTTCCAACATCTAGTGGAAAACCTTGCCAGAAAAGTGTAAGCTGTTATAGCAGCAAACAGAGGACCAATTCCACCATTCCTGTATCTCAATTAGCACAGTTTGGCGCTAGCAATGCCAAGATCATAGTTTTGGATACTGATAAATTGTGATAAAAGCATCTGCCAAATATACAAATGTAATTCCCATGGTTCTGAAATGAAATGTCCAACAAGCTCACATTTTTTGTATGTATTTGTAAAGTTCAGCTTAAATAAGAAAAAAAAAAAACAGCAAACAAACCAAAACAAAAACAATAATAAATAGTAAAAATATATATGTTTTTAGATATTTTAATCCAGAAGTCTTACATATTGTGCCTTTAAATCATAAAATACAGAATCCAGAAATATTCTAATTACGATCCCGGACGAGCCCCCATTAATGTTACGTCCCTTCGATGGTCTCGGATGTCTAGAAAGGCAACATTAGACCACTCTTTGGCAGAACGCACTATTAAAACACTAGAAGAGTGAATAAGGCAGGTGGAAATGGCAGAGCAAGTGAATATATACAGTGGTGCTCAGGATTATTGGCACCCTTGGTAAATATGATCAAAGATGACAATAAAAATAATTATGCATTGTTTATCCTTTTGATTTTTAATTCATCAAATTTGCAAAAATCTAATCTTTCATTGAAGGAAAAGAATTGAAAGTGGGGGGAAAATCACATTATGAAATAAATGTTTTTCTCAAAACACGTTGGCCACAATTATTGGCACCCTTTTGTTAAATACTTTTTGCAACCTCCTTTTGCCAAGATAACATCTCTGAGTCTTCACCTATAATGCCTGATGAGTTTGGAGAACACCTGACAAGAGATCAGAGATCATTCCTTCATACAGAATCTCTCCAGATCCTTCAGATTCCAGCTCCATGTTGGTGCTTCATCTCTTCAGGTCACTCCACTCATTTTCTATAGGGGTCAGGTCAGGGGACTGGAATGGCCATGGCAGAAGCTTCATTTTGTGCTCAGTGACACATTTTTGTGTTGGTTTTGATGTTTGTTTTGGATCATTGTCCTGATGGAAGATCCAACCACGGCCCATTATTGGATTTCTTGCAGAAGCGGTCAGGTTTTGATTTTTTATCTGTTGGTATTTGATAGAATCCATGATGCCATGTATCTGAACAAGATGTCCAGGACCTCCAGCAGAAAAATAGGCCCACAACATTAAAGTTCCAGCAGTATATTTAACCTTGGGCATGGGGTACATTTTATCCCTGTGTGCACCAAATCCATCTGGTGGGTTTGCTGCCAAAAAGCTCTTTTTTAGTTTCATCTGACCATAGAAGCCGGTTCTGTTTGAAGTTTCAGTCTTGTCTGACAACTGAATATGCTGGAGATTGTTTCTGGATGAGAGCAGAGGATTTTGCTAGATGCCGCTAAAATGTACACTGTTTGTATAACTGTTATTTCTTCTATCTATCTATCTATCTATCTATCTATCTATCTATCTATCTATATATATATACAGTGGGTGCGGAAAAGTATTCAGACCCCCTTAACTTCACTCTTTGCTATATTGCAGCCATTTGCTAAAATCATTTAAGTTCATTTTTTTCCCTCATTAATGTACACACAGCACCCCATATTGACAGAAAAAACACAGAATTGTTGACATTTTAGCAGATTTATTAAAAAAGAAAAACTGAAATATCACATGGTCCTAAGTATTCAGACCCTTTGCTCAGTATTTAGTAGAAGCACCCTTTTGATCTAATACAGCCATGAGTCTTTTTGGGAAAGATGCAACAAGTTTTTCACACCTGGATTTGGGGATCCTCTGCCATTCCTCCTTGCAGATCCTCTCCAGTTCTGTCAGGTTGGATGGTAAACGTTGGTGGACAGCCATTTTTAGGGTTCAATTGGGTTTAAGTCAGGGCTCTGGCTGGGCCATTCAAGAACAGTCACGGAGTTGTTGTGAAGCCACTCCTTCGTTATTTTAGCTGTGTGCTTAGGGTCATTGTCTTGTTGGAAGGTAAACCTTTGGCCCAGTCTGAGGTCCTGAGCACTCTGGAGAAGGTTTTCATCCAGGATATCCCTGTACTTGGCCGCATTCATCTTTCCCTCGATTGCAACCAGTCGTCCTGTCCCTGCAGCTGAAAAACACCCCCACAGCATGATGCTTCCTAGGAAGGGTTCTGGTCATCCCAAACGTCTTCCATTTAAGGATTATGGAGGCCATTGTGCTCTTAGGAACCTTAAGTGCAGTAGAAATTGTATTTTTGTAACCTTGGCCAGATCTGTGCCTTGCCACAATTCTGTCTCTGAGCTCTTCTGGCAGTTCCTTTGACCTCATGATTCTCATTTGCTCTGACATGCACTGTGAGCTGTAAGGTCTTATATAGACAGGTGTGTGGCTTTCCTAATCAAGTCCAATCAGTATAATCAAACACAGCTGGACTCAAATGAAGGTGTAGAACCATCTCAAGGATGATCAGAAGAAATGGACAGCACCTGAGTTAAATATATGAGTGTCACAGCAAAGGGTCTGAATACTTAGGACCATGTGATATTTCAGTTTTTATTTTTTAATAAATCTGCTAAAATGTCAACAATTCTGTGTTTTTCTGTCAATATGGGGTGCTGTGTGTACATTAATGAGGGAAAAAAATGAACTTAAATGATTTTAGTAAATGGCTGCAATATAACAAAGAGTGAAAAATTTAAGGGGGTCTTAATACTTTCCGTACCCACTATATATATATATATATAGATAGATAGATATAAGAAATAACAGTTATACAAACAGTGTACATTTTAGCGGCATCTAGCAATGAGGTTGCGAATTGCAACCAACGGCTCAGTCCGCCACTCGCCCCTCCCTTTCAAAGCACATAGAGAAGCTACGGTGGGCGACACAGGATAAAGATGTCATTGTCTGAGACAGAAGAGAGTAGCCAGTCAAGCAATGAGGTTTCTTTTTTCCTTCTAACAAAGAACGGTCTCTGCTTCTAATAAAGAAGACGACTAATACTAATACTACTACTTCTTCTTCTTCTTCGGGTGTATTCAACATAGTGACGATGCAAACTGCCTCTAAATACACCAACGAAGAAGAAGAACATAGTGACGAAACATGCTCTGTAGAGCAGTTTGTCCATTTAGGGCTAGAAACATGCTGGTGCAAAATGGTGACTTAACATGTAAAGGGACCCACGGTGTATGTAGATAGAAATGGCTCATTCTAAGGTAATAAAAACATAACGGTTCATTATTAAAGGTCTTTATACACCACTGAAAACATAGTTATTATTATTATATTGCATTTCTGTCAATAGATCCTCCTAAATATCACACACTGGACCTTTAAACATTGACATCGTCAGCCTTTATTCAAATATTATTAGACAGACTCACTCAATTCACCATTTAACCTCGTACACCGATCCAGGTAATGGAAAACTACTCCACTCAGGTTGGATTTACTGAATTCTCTTATAACTTCTCAAGCCACTAAATATTTCATAGGACATCTGGAAATGCTTATTTGGAGTAGTTAATTATGAAAGAACTGGTTTATTTGCATGCTCTGATCAGAGTGATCGCGTGATAGGTGCTGTTGTCACTGTCAGGTTGGTGGCGTTGTACTTTTCCATGTGCAACAGGGCCCTAGGGGAAGCGTAGCCTTTTACTGCTTATGAAAATGCTAATGATGAATCTCATCATTGACTCAATCTCATTTTGGATGCTTGAGAGATGATAGGAATGCAGTATTCATGGAAGGTCTCAGCAAAGGGCTTTATGACAGTGAGACAAGCTAGGGATAGTGCAAAATTTCATGAGATGTGTTTGTGGCAGAGAGAGATGGAGCTTTTTGTTTCCAGAGCAGAGTGATAATGTATCTATGGTTGGATATTGTGGAAACGGTTTTAAATATTACATGGATACATCCGGCACAATCTCATATGCTTGTGTACACAGTCAAACTGACACAAACACACCAACAGAAAGAGAGGAAGACAGACTGTCATATCTCCACAGCGGGATGTGAATTACTATTCATTTCCTTTAAAAGTAATATTGAAACTTTTCCTCTAAATAATTAATGTCAGAAAGCCACAAAAGAAAATACAAGTTTCGGAAATTCTAAATTACTTTTTGACTGGAAGAGAGCATAAGAATAGATATCTGCCCTTCAGTGGAAATGAATAAAAGTGATATTCATTCTTTTGAAATGTACAGCTTTTGGGATATCAGGTCACTAAGGATGTAAGTTATTTAGCAGATCTGAATGCTCTTAATGATTCCACTTCCTTAGAAAAGATTCTTTCAGTACTTCTGATGAAGAAATATTTTAGGGGAAAAAAAGTAAATCCACTAACAAATGATGAGATAATTTAGATGACTTATTTGTTTTATCTGCTTAACACAAAAGAAGTAGATATGTTGGTTACCACAGACTTCCACTACAAAAGACATTCCTCAAAGTATCTTCTTTTATGTTTCACATAAAAAACGTAAGTCAAACAGGATTGGAACAACACGAGGGTGCATTTTAAAGCCAAAAGTATTGCATCCATCCATAAAAAAAAGTCATCCATATGACTCCAGGGGGTTAATAAAGGCCTTCTGAAGCAAACCGATGCATTTTTGTAAGAAAAATATCCATATTTAAAACTTTATAAATTCAAATAACTAGCTTCCGGCAGACGACCGTGCGCAGAATGCCAAATGAGTAACCCCTGAAGCGATGTATGACGCGATGTAGGTGTAGCGTAAGCTTTGATGTATCTCGCTGTTCAAACAAATAGGGCTGGGCAACAAACTCAAGCTCCTCTTCTCTTATATCAAAATCCTCTAACATTTCTCTTTAAAAATCATCGTTTTTGACTCTTATGGCTCCCCAATTTACAACCATTATAAACCTTGGAGGACTAAGGATATTTTTAAATATATCTCCGATTGTGTTCATCTGAAAGAAGATAGTCATATACACCTAGGATGGCTTGAGGGTGAGTAAACCATGGGATAATTTTCATTTTGAACTGTTCCTTTAATTATACACTACCATTCAAAAGTTTTGGGCTGGTGAGTTTTTTATTCGATCAAAATACAGTAAAAACAGTAATATTGTGAATTATTATTACAATTTAAAAATAACTGTTTTGCCATTTTCCCTTCTGGTTATGAGACTCTTATTTTGAAGTTTGACCTTTCCGGTTATATCCAGTGTTGCCAAGTCAGCGGTTTTCCCGTGGAACTAGGCTGCTTTTAAGTTGTTGCCGCAGGTAAAATTGTTTTCCACGGGTTGATTTCCACCCCCGTCCGTACAATTTCGGCACTCCTACACCCCCAAAACACCTGCCAGAGATACAAATTCAGAGGAGAATTTAGCCGCCCGATGGAGAAAATCGCATTGGGCTATTTTTGACTGGCCATTGAGCTACTTTTGTTGCACAGACCTGGCAACCCTGGTTAGATCTGAGTTCTAGTTTCCTGTGTTTATTTACAAACAAAGAAAAAACCGACAACTGAAGCGAACCTGGAAATTTACAGGGTAAATGAGGAACTAAACAAGACACAGGTGGACTAAATCAGAAACTACAGAAACAAATTAAAACATACTTAGAAACCAAAGAAAACAGAAAATAAACACTGGAAACTAGAACTTCAAAACTTCATAGGAGTCTCATAACCAAAAGGGAACAGATGAGCCGTGAAGTTTACTATTTGTGAATATATTTAAAATGTAATTCATTCTTGTGATGCAAAGCTGAATTTTCAGCATCATTACTCCAGTCTTCAGTGTCACATGATCCTTCAGAAATCATTCTACGCTGATTTGCTGCTCAAGAAACATTTCTTATTATCAATGTTGAAAACAGTTGAAAAATGTTGTTTGTGGAAACCGTGATGCTTTTATTTCAGGATACAAATCTTACTGAACCCAAACTTGTATACTTCACTTTGATATTACGTGACTTCAAGATCTCATATGATAGATTGG
This sequence comes from Anabarilius grahami, assembly GCA_003731715.1. Taxonomy (NCBI): domain Eukaryota; kingdom Metazoa; phylum Chordata; class Actinopteri; order Cypriniformes; family Xenocyprididae; genus Anabarilius; species Anabarilius grahami. The sequence goes on along the minus strand of RJVU01047120.1, from coordinate 3,468,737 downwards.
GTCTCCATGCCAATGAGTTTCTTCACTCTGTCACCAAGATCCCTTAATCAAAGACATCTCAACTCTTTCTCAGGAAACAACCTGCTGTGAGTCAAGAGTACTTCGTACATTTGACATGACTGGATTCATTTTAATTCACTAGCCTTTCAGTCACTTCTTTTGCTCAATATCTCCTCTTTTCTCATGCCCAGAGCTGGGCATGAAAACAAGATGAAAACAATATGGAAATCCGCCCAGATTTCATGAACACAAATAAGATTATACATCCTTTGGGTCTCAAGTGGGATGCTTTCAGCATTGGGTTAATGCCTGTATTAAGCTGTGATCTTGAATCTGTGCAGATTATTTTACTTAAAATGTCTTGCTGTTACCCTTGCATGCTTGAAGGACTACAGACTGCCGAATGTCATCAGAGCCCCTCTGAGTTCAGCAGGACACCAATCCCGAAAGATCCAGGGCTGAACGTGAGGATGAGAGGTGTCAGAAAAATCTCAAATGCTCTTAAGTGAAGCTTAACAGCTCTGAGAGCTGATTTGATGCTTCCAGCTCCTCCAAAATGAACAAAGATTTCATGTCTGAGGGAAATCAGAATGATGCTGTTTTACACAATTTAAACACAAGGAAGTAAATACTTAATAACAGAGAACATAAATGAAATTACTAAGCTTTCTCGCTTCAAAAGGCCCTTTGAATTCACTGACTTTGACAGAACAACAGATGCATTTTTAAGCCTGCATTATTAAAGACACACAAGTCAAACTGTGAAAATTAGCTGCTCATTTATAACATCTTCTTTAAGAGAGCACTGACAACCTTTCATGATTTCGGTAATGGAGATAATAAAGCTAAGTCAAACATCCTTGTAAACTTAAAAGCTGCCAACTGAAGTAAAGAGAATAGGCTAATGGTAATTCATCTTTCACTTAAAGGGTTAGTTCACCCCAAAATGAAAATGTTGTCATTATTTATTCACCCTCATGTCGTTCCAAACTTGTAAGACTTTCGTTCATCTTCGGAACACAAATTAAGATCTTTTTGATGAAATCTGAGAGATGTCTGTCTCTCCATTGACTGCCTTTGCAACGAACACTTTGACGCTTCAGAAAGAGATCGGAAAACGAATCCATATGAATCAAGCGGTTTAATCCGGTTTAGGCTTTTACTCACATGTAAACATTGATCAGCGAACATAAGCTCAACCGAACATGAATGATGCACAAGAACAAACCTCTTCCGGAAGCTCAAACATGCTGCATAACCAATGAGGTTCATTCTCTTGTTTGAGCTAATCGTATTGGTCAAGTAAGGGATAATCCATGGCTAGCTAACGATTTTAGTGTACGATGTGGAGGCAAACAACCACCCGACAAATGGTTTATTACACAGCTAGCCTTGGATTATCCCGCTTATATCATGGTCATTTTCCAGCATTGACAAATTAAAACTGTCATTGGTGTTTGCAGTGCTAAATTTGAATGGAAGGGTTAAAATGGCAGTTATTTTTGTCAGCTACGACTCAGATCTAGCATTCTGCTCGCTTTAAATCAGACACAGAGATAAAGTAGTGCGGTAAGGCCACCTTTATTTGATTGAATTATAACATTATTTGAATGAATTAGCCTATCGAGAGAGATGTGAGTGTGAATAACCTGCGTCTGTTCAGCGTCTCTCTAGCCATGAAGCTGTGAGTTGAATTACTTCAAAAACAGCGATTTTACTACCTCCTTGCTGAGTAATATAATTTAGCGATTCGGTAGCAGCGAAGTTTATTTACTAATAAAAGTCATGGGGTTGCGTTGACAAAGTGTCTGTGCTCCTGAATGTTTCTGTGTGTGCACAACGCTATCTCCGATCTCTAAGTGACGTATGTGTGTGTGTGCGCTTCAATGAAAAAAACTTTTATTTTTCAAGTTTTGTGGACTGACGGCAATGCTAAACACCTTCCTGTGGTCTTTGCGGCATTTTGCAAACAATATAATAGAGTGAAAGCAGACCAACGGAGGTGGTGAGACGTACAGCAATCAAAATCAGATTCAGACTCCAGTGTGAAAACAACATGAGATTAAATCAACAACTGGAACACTGAATGCCCTGATTGTCTATTATGTTTTCCCCACACCGCAGTTGCCATTTTATTTTTATCACCGTAACGTCCTTGGATGCTACATTAAAGACATCATCAAACCAAAAGTAACATTGCAAATCCTTTGTGAATCAGAGATCTTTGGAATAAAAAAGGATTGGTTACAGAGAGTGGGAGAATACTGAGGGGGTGTCTTGAGTGAAGATGTATTTGCCTGTTAATATGCCCCAGATTTGCCATCGCTTGTCACATTCCTTTTGAACGGCATCCAAGCAGGCATGCGAATGCGATCAATTAGGGCAGAGCGATACTTTAGAGCATGTGTCTATGGACACATTTATTCTACTGGCTGGCACACAACACTTACAACCATGAAATATTCAATGCAATCAGCAAACACTCACAGAAGAAGAGCATTCCTCCTACATCAGGGTATCACAATGTGAAAAATTGGTTTCATAGAGGTCACAACAAAAAAAGTGTGGTCTATTTAAAGTTGTTCTAACTCTAGGACCAGTTTTACATGTGGTATTTCAGCCACCAAACCTGTGTCTTATTCATTTAGTTTAAAGTATTAGTTCACTTCAGAATTAAAATTTTCTGATAATTTACTCACCCCCATGTCATCCAAGAAGTCTTTTTTTTTCTTCAGTCAAAAAGAAATTATGTTTTTTCAGGAAAACATTCCAGGATTTTTCTCCATATAGTGCACTTCACTGGGGTTTAATGGTTTGAAGGTCCAAATTGCAGTTTCAGTGCAGCTTCAAAGGGCTCTACACGATCCCAGCCAAGGAATAAGGATCTTATCTAGTGAAACAATTGGTCATTTTCTAAAATAAATAAATAAATTATATACTTTTTAACCACAAACGTTGGTCTTGCACTGCTCTGCGATGCGCCACGCATTACGTAATCATGTTGGAAAGGTCAGGCATGACATAAAGCAATAATAGCTACAGTCTGTTTAATTTAATACTATAATGACCATTTCACATATGAAGCAGATAATCATATTGTGTCCACACTATTAACCGATTGTGTTATTCAGAACTGTACATATCTACTGATCTCTTTTTATTGAAATGGATCATTAATTATAAAAGGCCCTGGGGCAGGACAGCCCTTTAGATAAGTCTGTTATATAATACTGACTTCCTCTTTTCACCCTTATTAGGGACCAAGTTCAGCCCACTCACTTAAGAGGACATTACCGCATATATTACATATAAATGAATATTTGATCTCTTTTCAGAGAACTGATGTCTTAAACTATTCCGGAACAAAGAAATGTCACTGTACTTCAGCCATATCAGCACTTTCCATCCTCATTAGAGGCAAATGCAAAATTTATCAGTCTTTTAAGAACAGGTTCGTGAAAGGGAAAATTGTCATGGCAAGGAAAAATATTGAACCCTTTTTCATTCTGCTGAGGTAAACTGTACGACTGCGGTTGGTAAGTGGAGCAACACTCATTTTTATTGGACTTTCTCTCAAAATCAATAGAATGAAAGTAGCGTTCATCTGACATGCTTTGTGCCTCTGGATGATCCACAATCCAAGCTTAATGAGATCAAATAGGCCATTAGTTGTCTTCAACTGTCATGGCTGTAAGCTACCATATTAGTTTACAGTCTACCAAATGTTTACAGAGGCACAGTGTGATTTAGCCAATTACGATGTGCAAAGTGTCCTCGAATCAATCCGGATGTGTTCTTGGATACAATTGTCTTTTATTGGCCCTGGAACAACATTCCTACCAACAAAATAAATAAATAAATAAAGATGCATGATACATCAGTACCATATTTGCCGCTATTAAAGATTTTATTAAATTTACTAATAAAATGATATTGGTTGATATTGTATATGTATATTATTGTTTATGCTTATTTCCCTATTTTTACATTTAGATTGCCACTAACATTAACACTCACTTAAAGTGTAACTTCACCAATTTTCAACCTGCTTTGTATTGTTTCAATGTCGTGTATATGTACATTGTAAAGTATATGTAAGCGGGCAGTGTTTACGCATTGTCTGTGTTACCTGAACCGAGAAATTCACGTTTATTTGTCACACTATAAAAAAGAATTGTTGGTTTAACTTAAAAAAGAAAGTTGCCTGATTTTGAGTTCATTGAAATTAAAAAATTTAGTTAATACAATGAAGGCGATTCGTTTAATCAACAGAAACTCAAAATATTATGTTAACTGAAAGAAAAAATGAACAAATGTTGTGATAAATCATGAAACATTTTTTTTACAGTGCAGCAGCTCCAGGGCTTTCAAGAAAACTATAAGCATTTTTTGGGGGATTGACAGAGGGTTATTAACAGAACAGTTATGGTAGGGTAGGTTTATCACTGAAAATGTATTGTACTTTGTCTACTCTTTAAACAGCATTATGGTAAAAATGGAACACTATGGCTACAGCTTTCTTACCTGTGCGTGTTTAGCTTGTTTACTGACTGTACAGCAGTTTCTTTCAGTTTTTGTCCCCCTCCTGCTGCTAAACGTTTACTTTTTGAATTCTTGCACCAGAGACAAACTAAAAGTTTAAAAGTATTGACTAAAAGTTTGCAAAGAAGTATTTCCTACTAAAGCAAGCCAATATTTGACTCTGGTCAAGCGAATCCGTAGCAGACTGGTGGGAATGGATTTGGAAGGCGACACGCTCAATGCATTATGGGAGTTTTCCTACCTGTTTGACATAAGGGAAGACAACAGCCTTTTATCTTTGTTTTCTCTTGTCAGGTAGCACTGATTTCAAACATTTTTTTTTGCCTTTCTACTGGATTGGCAGACAATTTTTGTTGATCGCCCATCATTTATCAGCAGTGAGATACCCCTTTAAATGAAATCTTTAAAAATTATCATTTAATAACACTGCTAAATCTAATCTTAAGCAAATCTCAAAATGAATATCTATTTTTCATACTGTAGGTACATTATGTTGTGATGCCTAAATTCACAGCCTTGGTGAGCAATGCTGAGCATAAGTGACTATATATACATATATTTCGCACTTGAACGGAAAAAGGACAAAAACAAAATTATGCCAAAATGCCCTTTTTGTCAAGTATCCTTGTAAGCACAGTCTTAAATTAGTTAAATAAAGTCTTAAATGAACACAAAGAGTTGTGAGAAAATAGGATGCAGATCCACGTCATGTGTTGCAGCTCTTAAAGTGACAGCAGCCTAATAAACCTGCTACAGTCTGCCATTAATGTTAATCAAAGAACAAAAGAAAAAGAAAATCACTCACTGCTCTTAATTGAATAACTTTTGTAACTTTCATAAAAAATTATAAAATGTATCTATATTTTAATCTAAATTTTGCAGTGAAGACTGTGAAGTGTTTAATAATTGCTTTGATTCTGGATATTTCCTACCTGTTAGATCATATATTTAAACTATACTGTCTTTATGTTGTTTCTACTGTACATTAATTTGGAGATTAAATGTGAAATTATTACAATATAAAAATATATTAAAAACTTTAATGTTAGGTTAGTTACAGAAAAAATGTGTGATAAATAGGTTATTTTTTTTAAATTAATCGATAGCACTAATATATATATTCTTACAATATAAAAATCTATATAAGTTCTTTTTTGATAACTTTACAGCATTGACAGAATGGATGAAAAGGCGCAGCGGGATGCAGGGGTTTAGAATGAAGAGCATGGAGAAGAGGATTAAATTGCAACAGTCCCCAATTAAACCTCTGGAGTCTGATAGAAGAAGAGAAGAGCATTTATAGTTGGCTATTCCCCAGAAGGCTCTATAATATCTACTGTGCAAAAAAGTTTAAGAGGGTGCAAAATCCTGTAATTGTTCATATTAAGGCATATTTTCGCAAAGTATTGTGAGAATTTAATGCTGTTCATAACAACTGGAACATTTTAAAGCACTTTATTGAAGCAAGGTCAGTGTTCTGGCATTCACTGCAAGCTTTCATGACTTGACTAGAACACTTTTTCCTATCTAACCTGCATGCAGAGACAACTCACACAGTCAGTGTTTAGGATTGACAACTGTATCTGGGTCATTGTCGAATAAGGTTTTTAAAAGTGTCAAAAAATTTAATGGAGATATAAATAATTTTGAAGTTTTACTAAGTGTTAACAATGAGATTATGTGGTTTTTATAATCAGTTAACACTGCTTTTGTCATTTGTTACTGTCACGTTCCCAGTCATTCCCGGACTTCAGTTCCCATAATCCTCCCAGGCCATCATCTGCACTCACTCCACCATTCAGTAATCACCACACCCAGCTGCAGCACATTATCTGGATTATTTAAAGCATTCACATCCTCACACACGTTGCGAGGTCTTGTTTACTCTTGTGGCAATTCTGAGCGTTTATCATTGTGTTTTTCTGTCTGTTACTGATCCTGTCTGTTCCCTGTGTACGATTCTCTGCTGCCTGCCCTTTGGACTATTTGCTCGGTCTTGGACTTACAATTGTTATCTGCCTGCCCTGACCCTTTTCCTGTTCCTCGACTACGATTCTGCCTGCTCTCTGCCATACCTGTCTGCTGTTGTTCTACCATTGCCTGTCTGACTACGAACTCTGTTTAAATAAAGCTTGCACATGGATCTCATGTCGTGTCCCGCCTCGTTACAGTTACAAGATGGACAACATTTGTCACCAAAAAAGTCATTCGGTTTTACCGAATGACACTTTTGGTTATACCGAATGACAATATTTTCAAACGATGCTAACAGGCTGACATCTTGCTAGAAAAGTACAATCAAACAGTTTATATTTAGTACAAGTTTTTAAAATATTACAACATTTTCCATGTTTTATAGCGGTTGTACCGAATGAACTGATGTTTCGGGACATGTGTATGATCAAGTGAAAACATGAATTTTTCAAATAGTTAAGAGAGAGTTAGTTACTTTGCTTCATGACCATGTGGTCCTTTGCAGGTGTCTGAATGATGTCACATCCTGTCACATGATATTGACCGCATGACTTGATCCAAAATGATCCCTTTATATTGGTTACTCCGAATGACATCAATGAAATTCATTTTTCCGGACATTCTTTCTCATAACAAAGCAATGACTTCTACACATCATTTTAATACCATTTTGAACTATGTTGATATATGATTTTATAACATCATGCCAGAATAAAAAATATATACATTTATTACATTTTAAGATATTTTTTATCACAAATGAAATGGCTGGATTGGCCTTTGGACGGTTAAACCGAATGACCTTTTGACACTTCAAAATCTTAAAAATACCTTTATATGTAGCAAAATATAATTAAAACCTTTTGGATTCAATAAAAGAGATCAAGTCATACTACCTTAAATACTTTGGATGTCATATCTTTGTTTTTTATTACTATTAAGGACTTTGGACAAAAAAATGACCCGTCACGTCATTGACCCATTTGATAACAAGTGTGACTTTCCATCTGCGTTCATATAACTGCTTCCATGGGGTTTGAACCATTATTTAATGAATGAATATCCGATGTCAAGCCCCTTCTCTATTCCTGCGAGAGCTGTGAATATCACTTGTAACCATAATTTATTTACAATTCCTTTTGGTCACTCTAGTTACAACTACACACTCGCTTATCCTTTAAGATTGACATTAGTCTTTGATATCACTTGGTATCATGTTATATGGGCAAATTTTTACCAATTCCAGTCCAAAAACCATGGACTGACATCATAAGATAAAAAACCGTCGGCTCAACATGTACCCATCCAATTCCTCCTCTTCTCCCTCAATTTTTTGTCTCTTTCCTCTGTCCTATAAATAGAAAGGCTAAAAATCCCATGAAGAAAGAATTTTAAACAAAAGCTCCTGAGTCCTCTCAGTGTTGGCGCCAGTGCGGCATTGCATCTGATAGCTGCAGTGTGCCGACATCGGAGCAGGAATCCCACCGCTGCCTCAAGTCTAGTTAATCCGTCATGCAGGCGTGGGAGGTGCCAATTGCTGAGCGAGTCAATTTCAGCCCAGCTCCGCACACATTATCAAACTATGAGAAACATCTTGCTTTTTCATCACATCAGGCACATTGTCAATGAATCTGCTGAGAAATTAATTGGAGATTTTTCTTCCCCTCTTCTATGTTCTCTTTTCCCCGCCTTCTCCTTATCTGTCTTCCACTCTCTGAAGTTGACTAAACAAATGGAAACAGAAGATGAAAGGAAATCACAAACATATGGGAACATTCTGAGACCGGATGGGTTTTAATGAAAATATTTGAGATGAGTGGGATCCCAAACAAAAAAAACAAAAAAAGGAAAGGAAATTTCAGAAAACCGCAACATAAAAGCATTTTCACTAGTGGTCTCGGATTGTTGGACTCCCAGAACTCTGTGAACTCTGTGAAGTGTGATTTCTCCGGACAGCTTTTAGTATCTGTCAGGTAGGAACATTTTGTGCTTTTCCAAGAATTCATCACTTGAAGCACCTTTGAATACTATCGAAGCTCAAAGGGTACAAAATATCCCCCATGAGCAATTCACATTGTCATCTAAAAACATGATTGAAGGGCATGAAGGGCATCAGAGCATGTTACACATAAGATTAAGTCCATAAAGTGCAGGAAAATTATATTATTTATTTATTTATTTATTTTTTAACAAAACGTATTATATATATACAGGTCCTTCTCAAAAAATTAGCATATTGTGATAAAGTTAATTATTTTCCATAATGTAATGATAAAAATTAAACTTTCATATATTTTAGATTCATTGCACACCAACTGAAATATTTCAGGTCTTTTATTGTTTTAATACTGATGATTTTGGCATACAGCTCATGAAAACCCAAAATTCCCATCTCAAAAAATTAGCATATTTCATCCGACCAATAAAAGAAAAGTGTTTTTAATACAAAAAAAGTCAACCTTCAAATAATTATGTTCAGTTATGCACTCAATACTTGGTCGGGAATCCTTTTGCAGAAATGACTGCTTCAATGCGGCATGGCATGGAGGCAATCAGCCTGGGGCACTGCTGAGGTGTTATGGAGGCCCAGGATGCTTCGATAGTGGCCTTAAGCTCATCCAGAGTGTTGGGTCTTGCGTCTCTCAACTTTCTCTTCACAATATCCCACAGATTCTCTATGGGGTTCAGGTCAGGAGAGTTGGCAGGCCAATTGAGCACAGTAATACCATGGTCAGTAAACCA
>RJVU01047120.1:3427659-3457892 GCA_003731715.1 Anabarilius grahami | reverse complement strand
AAATACTATACTTTATAATTTTTACTTTATGAACGAGAAAGGAATAATAGCATGATGCTACAAATGTGACATTAAGTTCACAAAGCAATCTAAATTGTTATATTTAATTTGTAATTAAATTGTAATATTTTATTATTTCTATTTAAAATTGTATCATTTTTCATTTCATTATGAATGAGACTTGCATAGTTTTTGTTTTCTTTCCTTTCTTTTGAATATGTTTATAAATTTGTGTTTACAATTTATTTGACAGCCCTAACCACTACTTTTTTCTAAAATAAAATCCTTCCTCTAGCTAAGGGAGAGATGAAGTAATCCATCTTCATCTAATATTTACCCCTATTCACTCTGTCCTCTGACCACCTTTGTGTGATTAATATTTAATACCTTTCTGGGCATCTATGATTTAGATTCAGGGGTTTGCACAAGTATTCATGCTTCCCCTCGGGGGAGGAAAATAAGATGATGCTTGCCTGGCACAGAAAATGTCTGTGAGTAATTTCAGTGGCTGCCTGTCACCCTCCGCAGGGTCTTTTGAAATTCGGCATGTATAGGATGTATGATAAGCTTTTGTTAACAAGAAATTGTTAGGGCAGAAATCTGATGCGTGTCTGCAAGAGGAAACGAAAGCATGCTGCTGGCTACAGCGTTCGAGCTGCTTTGAACTCGTTCTATGCAACATGGTCCCTGGACCATACAGCATCACATCACAGAACATTTTGTGAGGCAATGTTGAGCTCTCCTCTCATCTCCTGCCTTGAGGTAGTTACTTTAAAATGGGAATTAAGGGTCTGGGTTCACAGTAAAACTTGTCGGGAGAGTAATTCTCACTCGCTGATGAGTTGTAATCTGAAGCAAAATTACACATTTGGACTGAGGGCAACTGGCCAAATGCTCCATTTACCTCTTGATATGGGCTTATTAGTGTCTGGGAGACATGGAGCTATAAGACTCACACTGTGCTTGATGAATTACATTCAATATGGATGGAAACCAGCCGTTTACATCCACTGCAGTACCTTTCTTAGCACTTAGATACGTTTTCAACACATTTTGAAGGATAAATCACTACCGGTCAAAACTTTGGAATAATTACGATTTTTTAAATGTTTTTGAAAGAAGTCTCTTATGCTCACAAACACATTTATTTGATCAAAAATACAGTAAAAATAGTAATCATAATTTTAATATGCTGATTTGTGTCCTCATTTATTATTAAAGGTTCTTATTATTCTAACAAACTGCACTCCCAACATGCTACACTTGCTAGCAGTGAATAGCTACATGCTAATAGCAATTAGGGTTAAATCATGACAAAAACAAGTCAAAATGTGTTAGCATCATGTTAACAATATGCTAATTGCGTTAGCATCTTGCTAAAACATGCTAGCGGTGTAGTTGCGCACAGCAAGCACCACTCAAATTTTCTTCAGGAAATGTACTTTCTACTTATTATATTTGAAAAATGATTTTGCTGCTTAATATTTTTGTGGAAACTTGCTTTTTTCAGGATTCTTTGTTTAGTAGAAAGTTCAAAAGTTCATTTGTTTGAAATTGAAATTTGTAACATTTTAAATGTTACTTTTAAACAATTAAGGAGTCCTTTGAGGAATATAAAAAAAAAAAAATCTTACACCAAACTTTTGAATGGTAGTGTATCATGGTTTCCACAAACATTTTACTGTTTTTAACACTGATAATAATAAGAAATTATTCTTGAACAGCAAATCACCATATTAGAATGATAAATTGTTAACATATTTCACAATATTAAATGGGTCATGATTTGGTTTTTATTATTTTAAAGGGGACCTATAATGTCCATTTTACAAGATGTAATATAAGTCTCTGGTGTCTCCAGAATGTGTCTGTGAAGTTTCATCTCAAAATACCCCACAGATCATTTATTATAGCTTGTCAAATTTGCCCCCATTTGGGTTTGAACAAAAACACGCCGTTTTTGTGAGTCCCTTTAAATGCAAATGAGCTGCTGGTCCCAGCCTGCTTTCCAGAAGAGGGCAGAGCTTTAACAGCTTTCGCTTCGGTTGCTCAACAACAACAAAGCAGGAGAATCTCACTCAGCCAAAATGACGATTGTCATTAATGGTGTTCAGCCTTACATTGTTCAAACCGGAGTCGGACACTGATGGAGAGACTCAGGAAGAAGTTACAACTTTTAGAATGCAACTGGACGTTTCTGAACGGTTAGTGGATAAATTTATGTAGTTGCTGTGGAGTTGATTCAACTCATCGACTAACATGTGCCGTCATGTTAATCTTTTGTGCAAATCCAGCATTGAATTGACCCTCGTTTGTGAAGCAGTCCAGAGTAAAATGACAGCATGGTAACAACACTCTACTACAACAACTCTTCCTCTTCTCTAAAGCAGCCCAACATGGCCTCGCCATGTCAGATACATTTGTCTGCTTAATCTTTCAATAAACGTTTCTTTACAAACTCTGTATTAACATTTCTTTACACTGTGGCTCATTTACAAAACAATCTGCAGTCAAATGCTCCGAGCAAACATATAATCCTCTGATGCGATCCGGGACGCCATTAAAATAAACAATCCACTTGTTTCCGATGCTGGGATCTTTTTGAAGTCGGAGACACAAATGAGCTGTTTAAACTGGACACGTCAAAGCTAACGTTCTTTCACTCTACCATTTGGCCTGTTGTCGACAGACTCAGGTGCGTGGAGTATATCAAAATCTGAAAGCGCATCTGTATACTGTATCCAGTGTAGACAGCATCAGTGATTATAATGGATTATAGTTGCTTTTGACGAGACACTCACATCCAGTGTAGGCAAATGTCAGCCATTAAGTGACTGAAAGCCAGTGGGCGGGGCCTGTGGTGCGATGATGTATAACTATTAGTCGATGTCTTGCTCTGAAGGCAGTCATATGCAAATGTATTTGCCCGTGTGACGTCACAGGTCACCCAATATCAAAACGAGCTGTTTTTCGAGCTTGATTAAATAAATGTTTTGTTTATAATAAGGAGGGTGTTTTAAGCTATGAAACTAGCAGGATGTTTTAATACATCTTATATGTCAAAAGATCAAGACAAATTTGATTTCTCATGTCAAGACCCCTTTAATGTTTTTACTGTATTTTTCCTCAAATAATGCAGCCTTAGAGAGCATAAGAAACTTCTATCAAAAACTCAAAAATCTTATTTATTCCAAACTTTTGACCAGTAGTTTATATATTTTGATAAATAGATCGATAAAGGTGTGCTATTTAGTTTCTAAGTGATCAAACTTTCGATTTTTGTCTGGTGAACTGACTTGCATTCAAGGAAGGACCCGAGCTATTTCAATAAGACTTGGGCTAATAAGCAACCACCTAGCAACCAGCCAGAGCACCCTAGCAACCATCAAGCAACTTGGCAACCATTCCGAACACCCTAGCAACCACATAATAACATCCTAGCAGGTCTCAAAGTGTCTAGACTCTCAATTAAAGTTAATAAATAAGTATGGTAATCGTCAATTCATATTAATGAACCTAATTAATATTCATGACCAGTGAGCAATTTTGCACATTTTGCACACTTGCAAGGTGCATTTGTATGTTGTAGTTTATTTTGTAATGGTCTCATAGAATAGTTCAGGTGTCAATTGCTACAGTGCACAAATCATTTTTCATATTTATTTTCCCTTGCAAATGGAAATTGAATGCTTATACTGTAGTCCTCTGTGGAATATGAACACTATTAACATATTTCCAAAACTTGCAGCAACCTCAAATGCTAAAATATTCAAAACCCTGCATGGCATACAGTATCTAATTATTGCAGCTTTATTGGTATTAAGTATTTTGAATGCTCATCACAACTATCCTGTCAAATCATAAATAAGATTGTCTACACTCTCGTCATGATAAAAAGCCTCCAAGAGCTCATTCTTCCACTGCTTTCCAATTCATCTCCAGGGCTATAAAACCAAGAGTTTTGAGTTTTATGATTGGGTTTATTGCTGAAATTAAAGTCTTAATTAAAAGTCAGGAGAATGTGTATTAGAGTTGCAGTGGAAGATTGATGTCAATAATGAAAGATCCTTCAATGCTATAGACAACTCATTTGACAAGCATATTGAGCTTTAGCTTAGAAACACCAACACAGATTAAAGTAATTGTTTCTGTGTTGAACACACATGCCTTGCCCATCAGGATAATGTCTTTCAGATTCAGAGACTCTGCAATGGTTTTGGAAGCTCTTGAAATGCAATAATGATTTGGAGTGAGTATAATAGTCAGTATAATGAGTTTTTATATAGCAGTTAGTCTCATCTACACATTTTTCCCACCCTTCCATCTCTCTTTTTTCTAGTTGTTTTCATAAATATGTAGACCAAAAATTCTAACCATTTCTCCCAAATTAGCACCATGGCCCAATATCATATCATATCATATCATATCATATCATCATATCATATCATATCATATCATATCATATCATATCATATCATATCATATCATATCATATCATAAAATAAAATAAAATTAATAATAAAAAATGATAAATAATAAATAATAAAAAAATGTAATAAAATGCAGACATAAAATTCAAAACAATTTCTCCCAAATGAGCNGCGCAGTTGCACTTCAGGCATCCCGAGTTCAAGTCTTGGCTCGTGGACCTTTCAACTTACTGTCCTGTCATAATAAAGACAAAAACGGCAAAAATAAATCTTTAAAAAAAAATTAAAATACAATACAATAATAAAATAAAATAAAATAAAAAATATTAAAAATAGAATATAAAATAAAATTAAATAAAATATAAAAATTCAAGCCAATTTCTCCCAAATGAGCGTCATGGTGCAATGCATCAAAACAAAACAAAACAAAACAAAACAATACAAAACAAAATAAACTGACTAAAAATGAGCACCATGGCCCAATGTAACCAAGCATGTGCACAAACCGCTAAGCCACAGCTCTAGCCTTGCAGCCCTTTTCTTGCTCATTTAAGGGAAATAAAAATCCCAGGTTTCAGATGATCAATATAAGTTGTCATGCCTTTGCTCTACTTGCACAAGTTTTGTAAAAAGGTTAAAAAGTTTTCCTCATGATTGCAGCCCCGAAGTGAGAATGTCAGCCCCAAAAGAGGCCCTTTTGAAACCTATAAATAACCTCCAATATTGCAAATGGACATACACAATCTCTCCCAGCTCATGTGATGTGGGAGACAAATGGTCTTTTTGTGAGGCAAGTGCTGTAGCAGCACCGTGAGGCTCCAGAACCTATGAATGGCTTATTAAAAGATCCCTCGGTGCCACGTCACTGTACCGAGAGCAGCGAGGAAAGCCTCACAAGCTCAATCAACCTCTGTTGAGGCCATTACAATGCTGCAGGTATTAGAAGAGTATCGTTTACTCTGCCTTGTACCTTATTTATACAAAGCTCATATACATAGTTACCTGCAGGCGAAGGGAAGGTTTCATCAGATTTCATAGAGCCAGCACTAAAGTGAATAATGTCTGAATTTTCATTTTTGGATCACTATTCCTTTCAACTCCTTTCTTGCACCTTTCTTCCCTTTTGGTCCCCCTCCCTTCATGTTCACTCTGGAATTCCCTGCATTTTTTTTTTTTGTACTTCCTGTGCATTTCTTGTTTCTGAGCATTACGTATCCACAGTGTTCGACGGAGACAACTACAGATCATATATAAAAGTCTAATTACTGAAAACTATAACAAGCAGCTGCCGTTAATTACCACAAACTCAAGACCCTCACAGTCATTGAGATTCTGATGCAAAACCACAAATGCCCTGAAGACCCACAGTAACAAGCACTGCAGATTTAGCCTCATCCAAAGCCTGCAATCTTCTAGAAAAACAAAAAAACAAAAACGCAAGACTGCAGGGCTGAAAATCTGGTTACTTTATCTCACTCAGACAAAGGGATTCAATACAGGGTGGGTGTGTGTGGGGGGAGTATGGAATTCAATTTCTATCTCACAGGAGTCACCTCAAATCATATATGCAGCTAGACTATAACACTTCAATCCCAATCCCAAAGCGAGAGGTATATCATCAGATTGTGACTATGGGAATGGCATAGAATCATGAATGCTTGATAGATACTGTCTGTGGAGGCTTTAGATATTCTGCTCACCTGATTGAAGTGAACTTCGGCTCATATGAAGCAAAGGTAGGCTGTATATATTTGCTTAAAGGATTAGTTCAATTTAAAATGAAAATTAACCAAAGATTTATTCACCCTCAAGCCATCCTAGATGTATATGTCTTTCTTCTTTCTGATGAACACAATCGGAATTATATTAAGATGCGTCCAAGCTTTATAATGGCAGTGAACGGGAAACAACGAGTATGAAGCTGAAGAAAGTGCATCCATCCATCATAAACGTACTCCACACGGCTCCAGGGGGTTAATAAAGGCCTTCTGAAGCAAAGTGATGCATTTTGTAAGAAAAATATCCATATTTAACAAATTATGAAGTAAAATATCTAGCTTTTGCCAGACCGAAGAAAGTGTAATGCCTCTCGCAGTTTAAAACGCTTACGCTACGTCCTACACCTTCCGTATTCAACTTAGGGAAAAAGCGTAACTTACACGACATCAGTTACGCTTTTTTTGTAAGTTGAATATGAAGGCAGTCATTCAAATATCTGCATTATCACAGCATGTAAGTACACACAATTTACATTTCCAGTATCCACTCTGAATATTAACAAATGCTCAGTATATAGAAACATGCTTGCCTTGCTTTACAGCAGGGGTGTCCAAACTCGGTCCTGGAGTGCCAGTGTCCTGCAGAGTTTAGCTCCAACCCCAGTTAAACACACCTGAACCTGCTAATTAAGGCATACTAGAAACTTACAGGCAGGTGGTTTGGAGCTGGTTGGAGCAAAACTCTGCAGGACAGTGGCCCTCCAGGACCAAGTCTGGACACCCCTGCTTTACAGGCAAATATCAACTTGAATGTGAATACTGTGTTATTTCATTTCAGACAAAAACATGAGACGTAAAAGCAAAGAAAAGTCTCTTTCACACATTCACTGACCACAACATAACCACATTTCTCTAATGTAAATGGAAAAATTGAGCACAAACTAATAACCTGTAGTATTCAAAGTGGGCTAAAACATACCCGTTTTAGCCACGGTGCTTGGCCAATCTTGTCTTGAAAGCATCTTAAAACACCTCTTGTGGTGGTCGGATTGTAATCTGTCTCGAATGTATCTCTTTCTATTTATACTTGGTTCCATGAAGAACGTTTATAACTTTCCCACTGCACAAAAGGTTCTTAATAGTTGAAAAAGGTTCTTTAGATGATTAAAATGTTCTTTACAAAAATTAATACTATGGTACTCAATGGGGGGCGAGATCTGGTTACAAACATTCTTCCAAATATCTTCCTTTGAGTACAGCAGAACAAAGAAATGTATACAGGAACAACTTTAGGGTGAGTAAATGATGACAGAATTTTCTTTTTTGGGTGAACTATCCCTTTAAACGATCTCTCACTCAATATGTAATTTATTGTAGAGTACTGAAGTTGCTCCATCCCAAACTTCCCTATGCTGACATAATTCCATTAGAAAGCGTACATATATGTTCACTGAAAGGTTCTATGGGGAACCAAAAAATGGTTCTTCTGTGGCATCACTGCAAAAAGCACTTTTTTTTTCCACGTGACGTAAATTTTGTCACCAGAAGAGTATATGCGTACTGCCGGATTTTTGTGACCGAGCGTACTTGTACGCACAGGTCGCACATGCGCATTTAATTTTTTTTCCAGTAATTAGTTTATCCACAAGGTGGAAACCGTGCCCTGGGGGCATCGATTCACAAGGTAGTCAAAGAAGAGCTGCATAAGACCGTAACACATGCAAACTACAGTGACAATGGAGGCCAACACAGACAAGAGATTGAACGAAGAGGTTAGAAATTAACCTCATTTGTACAACTCTACGAGTCAAATGAAGTATACTTTGCAAGGCTGTGCGATCAACTGTGCACGTACACTAACATACGTGTAAAAAAACAAAGTATACCCAGAACGTGTTAGGTGTATAAAGTATAAAGTAACACTCATGGATTCTTAGTTTTGAGAGTGATCAGTTGATTTCCCTCAACTGTAAGCCAGTGAAGTCTAGAAGTGTGAAACCCAGCACAGTCCCTTATCTCATAGTAAAACCTGCATTTGTTTTTGCAATTTACCTCAGCCGTGACATTTTGGCCCCATTCTTAGACTCCTTGGCCCCTATAGTCTGCCACAACTTAAGCCACTGAAATGGAACAGCAGCTCAGCGGACCTGCTTTAAGTGTGTGTGTTGAAAAATGCCTCTTTAGTAGGTTTTCATTCATTTCTTAAACATGAATAGTGATCCAGACGGGCCGATGGGCAGTTTGTGCTAATGGCAGGTTTTTGTTTGTGTTTAATTTCAAGGTTTCACAGATAAGAAATCATGCATTGCTCAAATCTGCAAAGCTGCAGTTTCATAAATGTGTCATTTGGGACACATTTTTAAGTAGACTTAGGACCCTCAGATGTAAATTAAATGAACTGCATGATTTTATGCAGTGCTGAGGTCATTGCATATTAACCGCTCAATTAATATTCAAAGACCCCGGTATGCTACCGTACCTCAGATCCACAGTGTTTCCTACAAGGCTCTATGTGCTGTGAGTACACAGCAAGATAAATGACAAAAAACACCTGTATCGACACATAATCTCATTATTTCGGCCCCTGAGTTTACTGATCAATACGAATAAATCATTCAAAAGAACATAACATGAAACTCTTTTACTTTAAGCTCCCCAGATATGGATAGCAATTTTGAGATCTTAAATTTGTTACACTGAAGTGCACATTGTGTCAGTCAGTCAATACTATCGATTTGAATTAATCCAACAGACAAGGTCAGAATTCTTGACAGTTAAAATGTTCCAGAGCTTGATGCATTTTCCAACTAATTTCTTGTTTAAAATCTAGGGACTCTAGAGCCAGTAACAGTATAAAAGTGTAGCAGTTTCTTCTTTTTTGATACCTTCAATCGCACAGTGCTTTTAGAATTGAAACCCAATGTTGGAGCTGTGGCTTAGTGGTAGTGCTCTGGTGCTCATCTTGGAAATTAAGGTTTGAACCTAGCCTGCTTCATATTATGATTCCATTCTCCACAATTATTTTGTCAACAAAAAGCAGCAGAAGTTCAAAAAGAAAAAAATGAACAGTTAGATAAGAAATTCGTGGTTTTGGGGGTAACTCATTACAAGTAACGTAATCAGATTACTTTTTCAAGTAAATAGTAAGGTAGCACATTACTTGTAAATTTACAACAAAATTTCAAATACAGTAAGTAACGCAAGTTCCCATTCAGTCGGTCACATTCGACGTACGTCGGACAGACCGACGAATAGGAATCTCGCTAGAGAGGCCAATCTACTTCGAGTGTAACTAAAACGAGCCAATGCACATTGGCATGCAATCATATGCATCAGCTGCTCGCCTCGCAGCGCAGGTATTTAATGAGCAGCAGGTGCATTGCATCTTCAGCTTTTCGCTTCGGAGCCGAACGGTGTTTGTTCCTGTTCTCTGCAAGCAAGTGTCTGCTAGAAGACGAGTCAAGCTTTTTGGTTGAACTTCTCTTTTTTTCCGAGTGCGGGTGAACAGCACAGCAGCGGGGTCGAAGTCCTCTCTTTATTTTCAGTTTTTTGTTTTGTTTGCCATTATTGAGCAAATAGCTGTTTTGACAGCATCAGAAGGCTGTTCTCACGGCCGGTACGGTGCGCTTTGAGCGCTTAAAAGCCGTTTTTACTCTCACTACTCTGCGTGTCGTGTGCCGTCGAGCTGTCGGGCTGCAGCGCGGGTTGTCACGGCAAACCAGCGCTCGCTCGGCGCTCTAGATGCGTGGTCTCTTTGCCTAATCTCCATTGTAGCGCCCTCTCTGGTGCACCAGAAGAGGTCTACTTTGGTGAAATGGCTTGGGTGACTTGAGGTTGAGGGGTTCCTTCGGAGAAAAACAACCCCCTAGGGCCCCTCCCTCTAGCGCATTGCATGCTGTGCAGTTTCTGGATTGGATTGCTGGTCCTTCTCATAGGGGAACCTAGCATTTCATTCAGGGCTCCAGCTGAGGGTCAGATGTCGATTGCAGCATCGGAGAGAGTGCTGTTATGCTCTGGAAATGAGGGTGACGCTGCCCACTGTAATGGTGTGTGCTTATACCGACTCAGATTCAGAGTTCACAGCCATGCTTTCCCGGGTGTTCCGGATGTGCATGGAAAACTTGGCAGTATGGAGCTGTATTGGTGCCATAAATATGGAACGCCAAGAGTGCCAAATCTGCATAGGTTTTCCTCTCTCACTATCCTCTTGGGTGGGGTGGCTGGGCACAGACCACAACCACCCTGCATGTAAGGCCAAGGCACTCTTTATGCATGAGGGTAGTTCTGGGCCAAGGTTGAGCTGCGCTTGTTGACTAACCGTGATCAAAGTCACGGCGCAGGCCCTCGGCCAGACGATGTCCACCTCAGTGGTCCAGAAGCGCCCCCTGGCTTACCTTGAGAAGGTGCGAGAGGTTGTCAAGCTAAAACGCTTTCTCGACGCTCGCATCTCTCAAGGTGGTCTTTTCGGTGACACTGTCGGGGACTGAGCCCAGCAGTTCTCCTCAGTTAGTAGCGGACCAGGGAGCTTCCCCTGACAAACCACTGAGTTCCTCGTGGGCCGCCCCTCAGTCTGCTCGTTGCCAAGGGTGTCGTCCCCTGCAGAAAAACTCTGCCCCAGTCCGCTCTACTGTGTCCGCTGCAGGAAGATGACTGTTGTTTAAGTGGTTAGTGAAAAATCACCCCTGAGACAGGTGACCCAGAGATGGGTGGGGCTGCTCTCCGCTTACCACGACCACATAGATGGCAAATCTGTTGGTCAGCACGACCTGGTCGTCAGGTTCCTTAGGGGGGTGAGACGGTTAAATCCTCCTCGACCCCCCTCCATACCCTCTTGGGACCTCGCTCTGGTGCTAAGAGCACTCCAGATTGCTCCCTTTGAGCCCTTGCAATCAGCAGACTTAAAGATTCTGTCTATGAAGACTTTGCTGCTGGTTGCATTGGCCTCCATCAAGAGTGCAGGGGACCTGCAGTCATTTTCGGTCGACGAATCGTGCCTAGAGTTCGGGCTGGGTGACAGCCACGTGGTACTGAGACTTCGGCCTGGCTATGTGCCCAAGGTTCCTACCACTCCCTTCAGACCTCAGACCAGCTCTCTTGTCTGTTACGAAGGCCAGCAGAAGGGAAAGGCTGTCTCCAAGCAGAGGATGGCTCACTGGATAGTGGATGCCATCGCCCTGGCTTACCAAGCTCAGGGCGTGCCCTGCCCGCTCAGGTTGAATGCGCACTCCACGAGAGGTGTCGCATCCTCCTGGGCGTTGGCTCAAGGCGCCTCGCTGACAGACATTTGTAGAGTTGCGGGCTGGGTGACACCTAACACGTTCGCTAGATTCTATAGCCTTCGTGTCGAGCCGGTCTCCTCCCGTGTTCTCACCTCAGGTCAGAGGCACGGAGAGGCCCCGGCTAAGTGGCGGCTTGCTGCGCTTACATGCGCTTATTTCTCCAGAGAGTCCCTACAAGGCAGACCCTGTTGAGTCCTCCGATCTCCCTTCGGCAGCTGACGTGGCGGAGCGTCTGGCGCCAGGCCTATACTCCGTTGCATCCTTGAGAACCGGATTTAGGCTGGGTTCCATATGTGTGACCCTACGGGGATCCCATATGGCTGGTTCCACGGTTCCTCCTAAACGAAGCCCGTGTCTTTCCCTCTGGGAGAACCCACCTCTCATCGAGTTGGAGTCACCCCAGTTCTTCGATATGTAGTACAGCCCTAGGGGGTTAGTCCATATGTACTTCTCCACATAACTCCTCCGGAGAAGGATGTGGCTTCCGCAGCGTTCCTTTCCCAGCGAAAGGGTACGCTTTCCCAGCGTTATCCAATAGTCTCACTAAATGGGTTTTGGGGAACAGCAGTGATCGACACTCTCTGTGTTAGCCCTGTCCCACCGTCCTCAGGCAAGGGGGTTCAGGTGGATTACAACAGAGCGCTGGAAGGGGGCAGCTCCTGTGGAGCTTTGGTAGGGATTCCTATTCGTCGGTCTGTCCGACGTACGTCGAACGTGACCGACTGAATGGGAACGTCTCGGTTACAAAGGTAACCCTCGTTCCCTGAAGGAGGGAACGGAGACGTACGTCCCATCGCCACAGTTGCTGTACCCCGCTGATGCTGCCACCTAACCTGTGCGGCTCCTCAGCGAAAACCTGAAGATGCAATGCACCTGCTGCTCATTAAATACCCGCGCTGCGAGGCGAGCAGCTGATGCATATGATTGCATGCCAATGTGCATTGGGTCGTTTTAGTTACACTCGAAGTAGATTGGCCTCTCTAGCGAGATTCCTATTCGTCGGTCTGTCCAACATACGTCTCCGTTCCCTCCTTCAGGGAACAAGGGTTACCTTTGTAACTGAGACGTTACTTTTTCACATTTATTGACTGACAGCTATCCTATTCTTCTTTAATCTAGAAAGGCAGCACAGCTGAATGGTTTGTTTGAGCTGCGCCCTCTACTGTTCAGGCGTAAATATGCATTTCCTTCAGCCTGAGGCTTATTCGTTTCACTTTTGGTGTGAAAGGGCCTTTACATTTGCCAAAAATATAACTTTTTTTTTTGTTGTTATTATAAAACAAAGCAAGCCCAGCCCAGGTGAGAAAACGTAGTGCAAAAGTAATGTAACACATTACTTTTTATAAAAAGTAACTAAGTAACGCAATTAGTTACTTTTTCGGGAATAACGCAATATTGAAATGCATTACTTTTAAAAGTAACTTTCCCCAACACTGGAATCGAGAGCATGAGATGAAGGTTTTTGATCATAATTCAAGCTGGGCAACGTTTTATTCCTGTGAAGACACAGATTTGAGACTTTGCCTCATCTTTTGAAGCCTGCATAGTTCTGGCACTTCTTACTGGCAGTGCATTTCCACAGTAATGGAATAAACTGTCAAGAAGAAACAGCAGATTTCAGATTTGGAAGAACATCCAAGCATAATGGTTTACAAACCAATTGTCTGAAATCTGATCACTGCTAGATGATCTCATTTTGGCACTCTGCTGCCCTCTGTGGATGGAATGAAAAGCAGAAATGAAAATTTTGCCATCATTTACTCACACTTATGTCGTTCCAAACCTTTATTTCTTCAGCGGAACACAAAGGGAGAAATTTTGAGGACAAAATGAACTATGAAATCATTATTATAAAAGCAGTCAATACATCTCAACTTCCCTTGAGTATCATGTAAACAGCTGTGATTAGATCATTGACTCAGTGAGTCGAATTTGAGTCAGTGAGTCAAAATGAGTCAATGACTGAGAACTGGAATAGTGAATAAATCATTTATGGCTTGTTCACACCAAGAATGATAACTATACCTAAAGCTTTAATAATCATTCTAATTCTATGAGAATATGGAAGTCCACACCACGACTATAACAATAACGACCAGCTTTGTAAACTGATTCAACTGATTAATTGAAAAGATTAAAATCAAAGTAATCATATGTTCATGAATTTTCAGTGAATAATTTCAAAGTTTTGATCCATTCCTCACACAAAGCTATCGCTGTGTTTCAGAAGACTTGGAACAACATGAGGGTGAGTAAATGATGACAGAATAAAAATTTTTGTGAGAACTATCCCTTTAAGAAGAGTTCATTAGGTTAGGCAGATGGCGCCAGTTGGCTCATCAATCTGTTTTATGGGAGAGCGATAGGACGAACAGGTGCAGTTGAACGAATAAAACTTCTCTGAATCTTCAAAGGTGAAAAGGAATGAGAGAAGTTGAAGAGATTAATCTAAACTAATGAGATCACCAGACTAATGCAATGACATCCTCCCTAAATGGCTCTTAGTAATTTCAGAGAGAATGAAAGGTTCAGCTGAGGTGGTTCTGGGTAGGGCTGAATTTCATCTCTCTTTAACATTATGTAAATTCCTTCTTAATCCATGACGGCTTATCCCAGCCAATGAGGTCAGTGACTTTGCATCCCGGGTGAAGATTTCCACTATAAAAGCCGACACACAGAGAGAATCTACATTATATCTCAGGTTCCTACTGCTGTTATGGGCTCATTAAGCATCTTTAACGTGAGGGAAAAGACGTCTGCTCAGAATCTGTAGGGGGGATTTTGAATAACAGACTCCAGCCTCTGTTACCTGTGGTGATACGGCAGGTGTGGATAACTGATTATAAGACAGGTATTTCACAATAGCAAGCTCAGCAAAGAGGAGAGAGACATCGAGCTATGTACTTTTGATCATCTTGGGACAGCCTAGTGAGCATAATGGGAACACTAGCGCATTGCTTCAGGCGTAGTAACGCAGTGGGAGAGGCGGGATATGAAGGACCCGGAGTGCGCTTGTATGTTTGAAATGTTACTTTTTACACTGTCTTCTGAGATGACTTGGGTTGTAGAATGTTGGCGTAACTAGTTGAACTAGAATTCAAAGGTGAAACAATACTATTTGAAAAGTGATGTGTATAGACCAATTGGGAGCAGACGTCACAGTTACGTCACTTGCAGCTGCACGCACATTGTGGTGGCAGAAAAATAGCAGTAACAAGTGGAGGAAAATGGGCAAAATCCACCGAATAAAAGAAAAAAAATTTTTGTTGTGCCTTTGGATGTCAGAATCGGAATGCAAAAAATATCGTCTTAATTTTTATAGAATACAGTCATTGAAGACGCCCTTTGAATCTAAACGCAGACGTTTATGTTGCAAGACACAGACTGGACTGATGAAACCTGCAATGATTAGTCTACTATTAAAGCATGAATTTGATGTAAACAGTAAGTCTACATAATATTCACATATGCAGTTCATAGGGGACATGCATACGAGACTGTCCTCCAAAAAAAATTACCCTATAGGTCGTTTTTCAAGCACCTTATTATGACATATATTTATGTTTTAAAGTCATGCGCCCTCTAACTGGCGTAAAAATAATGACAGTGTCGTGTTACGTCTGTCATCATGAAATGACGTATGACTGTCGTTACCAATCAAAATGCGTGTTCATTTAAATGCAATGTGTGGAGTTTTTACACCATTTCTCCTATTTCCATTTAGCAAAACCCATTTTTTTATTAACGACTACACCCAACCCTTAGTGATTTATAGTGCATATACTCTTTATGAGCACATGCGTTCCCTGGGATCGAACCCACGATCGCATGATCACATGATTGCATATTGTTATTGCAATGCTCTGCCAATTGAGCTATGCGAAACCCGAAATATGATGCAAATAAAAGGGAACAATGCATTAAAATGAAAGTGTCCTGTTGTCGATAGGGGTGCAACTTTAGTAAACGCTCCTATGGGTCGTATTTCATGAATTAAAATGAAAGTGTCCTGTTGTCGATAGGGGCGCAACTTTAGTAAACGCTCCTATGGGTCGTATTTCAGGGAAGTGACAAACAACCTATATGGTCGTATTGATTGGAGGACATGTTGGTACAATCATAGCAGTTATAGCACGATATAATATTTAAACCTATAACATTTTACATAGATAACTTTTAGAAATAGACTATAACTATAATTTTTATGTCACAATTCTGACTTTTTTTCTTGCATTTGCGTGTTTATATCTCCAGACCAGTCTTCGGACGTTATAACTCACAATTTTGAGAAAATAAAGACAGAATAATGAGTATATCTCACAGTTGTTTTTCCTTCTAAGAAATTGTGAGATATAAACTCAGAATTGCGAGAAAAAAAGTCAGAATTGTGAGCTATAAACTCGAAATTAACTGCAGAACTGAAGAACTGTAATTTTCTGCCACCAGGTAGGCTCTGAAAAAAAAAAAACGTCATCACTGTTTGCACACACAAAAAAAGTCTGTAGTTTAATGGTGTTAAAATACTTTCTCCTATCCAAGCTTAATATGCTGGGACAACTAAAAAAATTTTTTTTTAAATCCTAAAAAAAGGGTGACTCTGTGATGTTTTCAAAACAGTGCTCTGTTTGTTTATGCTTCCCGACCTGCCTGACATAGCAACAGTAGTTCAACCTATGGTGTGAGTCAGGGGGCGGAGATATTTGTTGTTGTAACCAATGGCAGATGGACAGTGTTAATTCAAATTTTGTTTGATTCTGCTGGTGGCACAGAATTGACACACTTCACCTTTAAAGAGGTAGTGTCATGATTTACATCATGCTCACATTCTTGTAGTTCCAAACTACACGAAAAGAGTAAAGGTCTTTGCACACTGAGTCTAAAAATTTTCATATGCATTTTTTTCGTATTCATCATCCTAAAAATTTGTCACACACAGAAACCTTGCACACTGATTCCGATGCGTATTAATTAATCTGTTGCGAAAAAATTAGCAAAATAATACAAAATGGAGTCTTCAAGCAGTGAGGAAGATTTTGTTGTCCTCTCTCTTGTTAAAAAGAGAAAAAGAAAGAGGAAATATTGTGTCCATCCAAACCTGAGATTGCGTAGAGAGGAAGGAGAGATCCACCTCCTTATCAAGGAGCTGCAGGATTATCCCGAGCAATTCAAAGTTTACTTCAGGATGTCAGTGGCTCAGTTTGATGCTTTGCTAGCGATACTGGAGCCACATATTAAAAAGAAGACCGACAAATATGTATTCCGCTGCGAGAGGAAATGGATCACCTTGTCAGACACCATTTTGGATTTTGGTGTACGGTGGCTCTGAATTGTCAAAACACCTCTCAAAGTGCTTGCTACGGATGCGAAAAACGCAGAAAATAAAACCCGATCCAATTTTTTTTTTTATGATGGATGAACTATCCCAAATATGAACATGAATACTCTGCTGATTTGGACAAACCATGCCTGCTAAATGGATAGTAGCAAATATTTGAAGATTTTCCAAACAGGAAATATCAAAGTAAACAGCACAACATTGATCTACTGTTTCCTAATAAACATGCACTATACTAGTCTGTCTGTATACTGTACAACAGATGAACAGCAGGAGAAAGTCACACAAGCAGTTTCAGTTTCTCCAATCATGTAACAAGATCACTCAGACTGATGAGACATCTCAGAAAGACAGATTGTACCGTTTTAAATAACTCATAAAGGCAAACCAAACATGAATGGGAGCGTGGTTGTTCCCAAAGGAAAAACGAGTGTTTGTTTTCCCCTTCCATAAAACTGCTATTTTATCTGGAGCAGCAAATTATATATTGCCGTCATTTTTCATGATTATTGTTGCTTATGCACCATTTACATAGAGATTGCATTGCCGTACTAGTGAGAACGACCTCCTAAACACTACTGTAATGATGTAGTGGGGTTTCAAATGATGGAGAGGGTCACTTTGCCACGCTGCAAGGCTCCACTGCATGCCAATCAGGCACAAAAACGAAAATTAATAGCATCTGGTTACTGCTTGTTTATTCAAGAGTATAATTAACTGCCAGTTATTAGTGTTCTGGAGACAGTTTCATTTTTAACTCGTGATAAGGAGTACATTTCAATCGCAAGAAAGTGAAGATTGTGTCCAAGGCTAATTTGCATAGAGTACATAATGAATTTTCCATAATGATGTTGAGTTGACTTTTATGTTTGGCCTTTGAGGGGGGAAAATACATAATAATTTTTAACGCAAGTACAAATTTCTTTTCTGTAATTGGCTTTTATGAATGATAAAGTAGTGTCAAACTGAGTCTACACAATACTTTATTAGTTATAACTGCCGTATTTGACTTTATTTTTTATATGAAGTACAAAGACCGATCACCACATACCGCTAATCAGCGGCCTTACAATAAAGCTAGTTATGAAAATAAAGGATCCATCAGTTTCATTATTTCACATACTTTCTACAGCAAGACCAACAACCGGGTGCTACATGCTTTTTGAACAATGTGTTCTGATACACATACAATACCATTTTTATGTATATTTGGATATGTACGATTCTATAAAGCAGGGGTTTTAAAGGTGACCTATTATGCCTCTTTTTACAAGATGTAATATAAATCTCAGGTGTCCCCAGAATGTGTCTGTGAAGTTTAAGCTCAAAATACTCCATTGATTTTTATGTTTTAACTGCCTATTTTTGGGTGGGAGAAAAAATGCGCTGATTTGGTGTGTGTACCTTTAAATGCAGATGATTCCAATACACTGAGGCATAAATAATACAGGAGAAGCTCACACAGCAAATATAACTCTCAAAATGGATCATTACAAACTGTTCATGATGCAGCATTTCAGATCACGTAGGTATGGTGTATATTTTTTGGACGCTCGATTCTGAATGTGTTCGATAGCGTGCTGCACGGCTAATGTGGCTAAAGCTACACACTGTTGGAGAGACTCAATAAGAATGAAGATGCGTTTATGAATTATACAGACTGCAAGTGTTTTCGGGTTAAAAATGAAAATAACGACATGGCTCTGGTCTCCATAAATACGGTGAGAAACAAAGGTAACTTTAGCCACATTTAACAGTACATTATAGCAACATGCTAACGAAACACATTCAGAAAGACAAAATGGCGGCACCGTGGATGAAAACATACAGATTAAGGGGCGGTAACATTAAAATAAGATCCCCTTCCTACGTCCCCTACGGGGAGCGAAATCTGAGCGGCTTGTTTTTTCACATGCTAGCAGAGAAATGCTTACCAAAACAAAGGTTGTCCCTTTTTACGTTTTCTGAGTTTGTAGATGCACCGGGGACCCGATTATAGCACTTAAACAAGGAAAAAGTCAGATTTTCATGATATGCCCCCTTTAAATGTTTTGACAAATCCCTAAATATGATTGTCGTCTTGCAAGGAACCTCCTTCCTAAAATGAAAGGCAGCTATATATTTACATGTATAAAGACATATTTATACTGTGAAAAGGATTATAAATACATATAAAATATTTTCTGGAAAATATATTTCATTCCTATTAAGAATTTAATTGGGCCAATAGAATAAAATAATTCTGGTTAATCTCATGATTTATGACTAGACTTTAAAAGCAGAATGAAACAGTAATAATTATCTGAAATTTTGTAAATTGTAACATTTACATGATATTTTTAATTTTTATTTATTTATTTTACATTTTTATACCATTCCATAGATATTAAAGTAATGAATCTGGTACTCATTTATGTTTTTAATTTGTGCTCATAATTTTATATTCCCCTCTTTTCTCATACATTCACAAACTATGGAAGCTTGTTTCCACCACTAAATAAAAAAATAAAAAAGGTAATTACGACTTTTTATCTCACAATTCTGACTTTTTTTCTGGCAATTGCGAGTTATGAAGTCAGAATTGTGTGATATCACGTTAGAATTGCGAGTTATAAAGTCAGAATTGGGTGATATAAAGTCAGAATTGCGTGATATAAAGTCAGAATTGCGCAATAAAAAAAATCGCAATTCGGCAATTCGAAAGTCAGAATTGCGACTTTATATCACGCAATTCTGACTTTATATCACCCAATTCTGACTTTTTAACTCGCAATTCTGACTTTATAACTCGCAATTCTGACTTTATATCACCCAATTCTGACTTTATAACTTGCAATTCTGACTTTATAACTCGCAATTCTGACTTTATAACTCGCAATTCTGACTTTATATCATGCAATTCTGACTTTATAACTCGCAATTCTGACTTTATATCATGCAATTCTGACTTTATATCACCCAATTCTGACTCTATAACTCGCAATTCTGACTTTATATCATGCAATTCTGACTTTATAACTCGCAGTTCTCACTTTATATCATGCAATTCTGACTTTATATCACCCAATTCTCACTTTATATCATGCAATTCTGGCTTTATATCACCCAATTCTGACTCTATAACTCGCAATTCTGACTTTACAACTCGCAATTCTGACTTTATATCACCCAATTCTGACTTTACAACTCGCAATTCTGACTTTATAACTCGCAATTTTGACTTTATAACTCGCAATTCTGACTTTATATCATGCAATTATGACTTTATAACTCGCAATTCTGACTTTATAACTCGCAATTCTCACTTTATATCATGCAATTCTGACTTTATATCACCCAATTCTGACTTTATAACTCACAATTCTGACTCTATAACTCGCAATTCTGACTTTACAACTCGCAATTCTGACTTTATATCACCCAATTCTGACTTTACAACTCGCAATTCTGACTTTATATCACCCAATTCTGACATTACAACTCGCAATTCTGACGTGATATCACACAATTCTGACTTTATATCACGCAATTCTGACTTTATATCTCGCAATTGTTCTGAGAAAAAAAGTCAGAATTGTAATATATAAACTCGCATTTGAGAGAAAAAAAGTCAGAATTGTGAGATAAAAACTCGCGATTACCTTTTTTATTTTTTATTTCATGGCGGAAAAAAGCCTCCATAACAAACCCATCCGGAATCTATACATAAAATATTATTTTTAAAAATAGAGAAAAAAACATAAAAACTGCTTATTTAATACTATACTGAAGAAGCTGCATAATAGATTTTACATAACCCACAAGACAAATTACACCTTATTTCCTCATTTTGCATGTCAAAATTTGTGTCAAATCATCAGTATAAAATATTTAAAAAAATTATATAAAAATATAGTATAAAAAATAACCATTTAATAAATAAATGAATGAATGATGACTTCACATTAAAAAAAAAACATTCACATTCTGCAACGGTTATGTAAACTTAACCGTATCAAATTACCATGGTATTACCATCTGACAAAACCACTGTACCTTGATCCACCACAGCACTTTTAAGAGAAATACATAATCCTGTCAAAATTATATTAAAGCACCTAGACTACATTCAGACAGCCGAATATGCACACACACACAGTGATAAACACTGTTGATGAGTCTGGAGGAATGAACTTAATCGCTCACATGTGTCTCTTCCTTTAATTGTATTTCCATAATTACAACATAATTAACGTGGCATGTCCATGTCTACATGAGCAAGACGCGCTGCAATAATAAATCAATCACGCAGCACGAGGTGACCATGATGTGGTTGGTTACGATGCTCTTCTGGGATGCCGCGGAGAGTCCATTACTGGACCTGTGCCTGTAATTATGTCTCTATATCAAGGCCCATTCTTTCCCTTCTACTCTCTTTCTTTATTGCTAAAGCTTCTCTGTAATTGTGGTTTCCCATGGACGTGTGCTAACAGTAATGCACTATATTACTGCAGGCTTGTGTGGGAGGGAATATGGGGAATGTGAGCCATTACTGTGCGACCTATGTGATGCAAAATTAAGTGAATTATGGGTTAACGGCAATAAGCAGAGAAATCCAAAGCAGTGTGAGCGTGAATACAGATTTTTAGTTCTGGAGTGGCGAGTTCTTTGAGCCATACAAGGTCACAATTGAACGCTTTATGTATCTTCTGTACCTTCTGACCTTCTTACCTCCTTGACTATTCATTTCTGTTCAAAATCGCTGAATAGTGGACAACAAAACATACGCTCAGCTCGACTTTGATGGCTCAGACTTGACGGAAGGAAAGA
The DNA here is from genome assembly GCA_003731715.1 of Anabarilius grahami. Taxonomy (NCBI): domain Eukaryota; kingdom Metazoa; phylum Chordata; class Actinopteri; order Cypriniformes; family Xenocyprididae; genus Anabarilius; species Anabarilius grahami. Next base: position 3,436,321 of record RJVU01047120.1, on the reverse strand, counting down.
TGGGGGTTGAGGTTTTCAGACGTGCTTTTTTCATGCTGCTTGACCTTTCTTCTGTTGAGACGGCGATTTCCCTTCCATCTCTGTCAAGCCATGTAATTCAGTCTCCATGATGCTTTGTGTATAGCAATGCTGGTCAGCAAACTCAGAAAAAGCTTTGTACCACAAATTTTTCAATGTTTTGTCTAAGATATTCTTTTTGAAATGCATTAAAGCAGACATATCACAGAAAAAAGGTTGTTCTCTTGCTTATTTGCAATAAAAGATTTTGATTTTGTTCTACGAAAGCATCATCCTCTATATCTAACGCAACCAGTCCAACCATCTCCAACAGAGATCATTTATATAAATATAAGTCTTAAAGGTACAGATGCAGTTCATTATTTACTAACCTTCATGTAATTCCAGACCTGTAAGACATGAGTAAATAATAAAAGAACTATCATTTTTGCATGTGTTTTAGTTTTACATCACCATTTTCAGCCCATAAACTCAAAGAAAACTAAGCAAAACACACACAAACAAAAATAAAATTGATCTTATTTTATAAGGGNTTATAAGGGGACTTAAGAAAAAAAAAAAAAACTTAAAATAAAATAGAAATAGAAATAAAAAAAAATGTGCTGCAAAAGTGTAGACTATATCCCAAAGCTTCGTCGCACCTCTTGAAAGAAATTCAATTCAGACAGTGAATCAGTTGAGAGCAGTGAAGTGTGAAGTACATCAGAAGATAATCTGGAGTGCTCGTACAGAAACACATTTCAAAATGTTCTCTGGAAGCTTACCAGTTTCTCGTGAGATCTGAACGAAAGCCTCCACGCCGCTCTCTCCATAATTCCCCTCAGATGCCAGCGTGGAGACGTAGTTCCAGCCCATGGCGGTCACAATGTCCAGCATGGCTTGGGCCTGATAGGAGTCAGGCGGCACAACCCGGGAGAAGAAGTCGTACCGGGTGTTATCGCTCAGCTCTGGTGCTGTGGATGCATAGCTGATCTGAGGGATCTGTAAAAGGGGAGAAAGAACAAACTGTAATGCAGGAGAGATTTTAAAGATCAGATTTTTGAGTCCAGAGCCAAAAATTGAAAAGTTCTAAGAGAGGACCTATTATACCCTTTTTCAAAGTCTTGGTTTTGTTTTTGGGGTCTATATTTCATACTTTAAAGTTCAAAAAACACAAAATTTTTCACATATTTTACATTGTTGCAGCACCTCTCTTCCCAGTCTGTCAGTAACGCTATGTTTAGTTCCTGTCTCTATGAAGCCCCTCCTTCCAAAAAGCGCAATGTGCTCTGATTGGTCGGCTAGACCAGTGTGTTGTAAATGTATAGCATGTTTCGGAAATGTCATGGCCCTTACCATTTTCAACACAATACTAACTCAACCAGGCCTCATCAAAGGGAGATATTTTCTTTTACAGAAATCGAACAAATGGCTGGTAGAAACTACAACGAGCTTCTTCCCGGGTTGGTGACATCACAAACCCCAAAATTGACATAAACCCTGCCCCCGGGAACATGCAACAAAGGGCGTGAGGCTATGTTGGGCTGCTTTAGAGAAGAGGAAGAGTTGCAGAGTGTTGTTGCCATGCCGTCATTTTACGCCGGACTGCTTCACAAACGAGGATCAATTCAACGCTGGATTTGCACAAAAGATTGTCATGACAGCACATGCTAGTCGATGAGTTGAATCAACTCCACAAAAACTACATAAATGTATCCATTAACCATTCAGAATCATCCAGATGCATTCTATAAGTTGTAACTTCTTCCTGAGTCTCTCAATCAGTGTCTGACTCCGGTTTGAACAATTTAAGTCTGAACACTGTTACTGACAATCATCATTTTGGCTGCATGAGATTCTCCTGCTTTGTTGTTGTTGAGCAACCGAAGCGCAAGCTGTTAAAGCTCTTCTGGAAAGCAGAGGGAGCAGCAGCTAATTTGCATTTAAAGGGATACACACAAAAACTGTGTGTTTTTGCTCACACCCAAATAGGTGCAAATTTGACGAGCTATAATAAATGATCTGTGGGGTGTTTTGAGCTGAACCTTAACAGACACATTCTGGGGATGCCAGAGACTTGTATTACATCTTGTGAAAGGGGAATTATTGGCCCCCTTTAAAGGCTATTGTTCACTTAGGTCTATTTTTATTAACACCAAAAAAAAATATCTGATTATTCCGACTACTCAATTAATCGTGAAAATAATCGACCAATTACTCGATTACCAAAATAATCATTAGTGACAGCCCTAGATTATTTAAGACATTTCATTTTGCATTTTGTGATTTTCAGTTGATTAAAAGACTATTTTTCTAGTCATATATTTTGTCACTGAAGTGTGAAAAAAACAGTGTTAAAATATTGTCTTGTCTTGTTCTCGTGAACCCTATATCGTGTATCGTCTCGTGAGCTAAATGTATTGTCACACTAGAGAAAAACACCCTAGTGACTAGTAACTTTTTTTTCCCCACCACCTAAAGGGACATGGTGGTGGAAAAAAATATGATATGGGAAGAAAAAAATATGATATGGGAAGAAAAAATGTATTTCAAAACTTTGTGTTCCCTCAAGAAACTGCGTTCGCTTGCAACGCAAACATTTTGCGAGTGAACACAAAGTTTCTCAGGGGAACGCAAAACATTTGGGAGGAAACACAAAAGCATTGACATATAATTTTTCCTCACCATGTCCTTTAAGGGGCTCTACACTAAAGAAAGTTGAAAATGTAAAAAAAGCATAATAGGACCCCTTTAAGAGCAAGGGAGAAAACAAAAAAGTTTCAGCCCAAAGAGAAGCAAATATTGACTCTTTTACAAGAGTTAATCATTAAATTCTGCCAGAAGCAAAATAGAAAATGCACAACCATTTAAAGCAAGCAAAGGTGGAGCGATACAAAACCGATTTAGCCCAAAGCTATTGATGCAAATGACTACCAACCCGTGAGGTGACGCAAAAGGCGAAACAAGACCAGGTAACGAAGACAAATCAGTACATGTTGTGGTAGAAAGAATCGAGGTGAAGCCTGCCAGCAGGCAAGCTGGGTAATGGCTTCTTGTGGCGATTGACGGTGTGATTGATTTCTCCTCAGCCAAAAGGCCAGGCTGTCAGCCGGAGCCCCAGAGGCTGCGCTCATCAGCATTCATCCCAACAACGGCACGGGAGAGAACCGGCCCGCAATACAAATGCCACTCACCGGCTGGCGAATCGGGTACCGGCGCTTTTTCTCCCACAACCCCGAATCGCACGCTTGTAAATACAAATGTCACGGATGTGTTGACATGCCTGTGAAACAGATGCGTGTGTGGGGGTTATGTGTTATTTTGGGGAGTGTTATATCAAAGGTGCAGCACGTATGGGCTGAATGCCAACACTAGACCTTATTCGCACCTTAAAAATAAACCTTTTGTCTCATGATTATCTGGTGATAAATGACAAGAGACTGTCAGATTCCTTACTAGATTAAAGGACTGTTTCAGGTTAGATACAATTTAAAAGAATAAAAATTCTGCGAAACACAAAATATGATAAAAGATTATCATTTTATAATGAAATTCAATGGGATCCGAAACTACTTTGGTCCCAGTAGGCTTTATAGGGTATGTTTGAGCACCGTAATATATGTTAAAATAATTCTTTCACAGATAGAAATACCCACACTGTAAAAAATAATTTTCATGATTTATCACATTTTTTCTTTTGTCAAATCAACTTCAATAATTAATGTGGTTCAGATAACATAATATTTTGAGTTTCTGTTGATTAAACCAATCGCCTTCATTGCATTAACTCAAATTTTTTATTTGAATGAACTCAAAATCTTAAGGCAACCAGGTAACTTACTTTTTTAAGTTAAACCAATGATTTTTTTACACAATAATAATGTTGGTAACTTATAATCAGAAGTTTATTCACTTATAAATGTTGTCCCTCATAAAAAAGTGATACTATTTATAACAAAAGCTACGCATTTCTGCTTTAAACCCCCATTGGGATCCATTGTAAGTGCATTGCTGTAAACATTTTTCACTTTCACAAACTGAGGGACGGAATGAGGTTACAGATACTGTCAAAAGATGTCAGATTAATTCGCATGTGATTTTTGTGTGGTTTCAAAACCTTTCACATGAAATAACATGGTTTCGCATGCAAATTTCAAGCTTAAATGTCATCTTCCTCTCACCGTGCGCACATGAAATCCGTATGTGTTTCCGTTCATCAGAGAAAGGCATTTTGCATGGTGCATGGAGTAACTTTTAAAAGAGGTAGACTCTTTAAAACAGTCTAAACTCTACCCTGAAGGTTCACTCTGGAACATTTCATTCAGCAGCTCAAGTGAATGACAGAAACTTTAAGTAGCTCAAGAGAGACAGAGTCTCTCTCTGCCTGTTCAAATACCTCCTTTCAGACTTCAGCCTACAGTGTTTTGAATTTCGCTGCACGGTAAAGGTTAGACTCAGAAATGATGCCTGTAGAACTTAATTTCACGCTCATGTTTCCAGTTTAATAAAATATTACAGACCCACAAAGGAGATGCACAGGAGACTAAAAACCTAAGACTTTTTAAAGCGGCCATGAGGGAAATCAAATGTGATACTTTCAATAAAATAATATAATATCGCTGATGGGGAGAAACAAATTAACCTTCATCGGCACTGCAATAATATTTCCTCATAGAACGCGATTCAGAAATGCATAATAGTGTGCAATTTCCATTGTAAACTATATTGAGTTAAGAACCCGTAACTCTTTGGATTACTTTTGCTTCAAGAAATTTTCATGCATGAACTGTGAATTTTTGCCAGGATTTAACGGTAGATACTTAAAATGAAATATAAGAAATAAAATGAATTAATAAAGTAAAATTATTATTATTATTATACATAATATATAATCTTCTAGGGGTAATAATGGAACAATATTTTTAAAAAGTGATTTTTCACTATTACTTGCAAAAGGATCTGCATTTTTGTGGGTTTAAATAAAGGTTTTTTATTATAAGACACAATAAAAACAATTTTGTGCATCAAAACCACTCCATTCCTGGTAAAAAAAAAGAAAAAGAAAAAAAAGGAAAAAAGATCTTGATTGAAATAAGCATAGGAAAAAGCAAAAAGCATCTCCAGCACATTTTATAATTACCCAAAAATCAAACATAGTTCACCCCTCACGCACATTATCCATCTGTCAAAATCTAAGGCTGGCTGTCGATAGGAATATTACACCATAATCTAAACCAACAACATGTTTACTAGATCCAATATCCACTAAATTACTGAAAGAATTGTTACCTGTAGAGCCCGTTCTCAATATTATTAACTCATCTTTATCTCTAGGTCATGTGCCTAACAAGCTGGCAGTTATTAAGCATTTCATTAAGAAACCACAACTAGATCCAAATGAATTGGCAAATTACAGACCCATTTCAAAAAGCTGTGTCCACTCAATTGTGCTCCTTCCCGTAAAAAAAATAAATAATGTAATATATGATTTTCCATTATTGGAAAATTTTAGTCTGGATTCAGACCCCATAATACTGTAGCACACAAACTGTGCCTTGTTAAAGGTGCAATATGTAATTTTTTTTTTTTTAATTTAGCAGTAAAATATCCAAAAACCACTAGGCCAGTATTATATATATTTTGTTCACTTGAGTACTTACAATATCTCAAATGTTTGCAACTATTTGTAAATCGTGAGAAAATTGCAATTTTAACCCAGGCTCCGGGACGTGTGAGGAGTCGCCTGTCATACCCGCGTTACCTTCGGTTTCCGGTTTTATTTTGTAGAAACCATGGAAACACCAAAGACGCTTTAATATTTACATGTTTTAATAGGCAAGGGAACAACTGTTTTGATATATTTATAGACAGAAAACTAATTGGTGATATACAGCTCAACACATTTAGTCTTATTGTTTAAATCTAATTTTCTTGATTTACAGCGAGTACCATGCTTTACCATGCCTCAGAGAAAAACACTATTTTGTCAAGTAGCTAACATAGCATAATCAGATGCAGCTTTATTTCAGTAACAGTAATACAGCATTTTCTCCATCATACAATACGTTTTAAAATGAATTGCATGTCATTTATCAACACAAGCCATCCAGCATTTGACATTCTAAAATCGATCTATCTTACTGCAGTGTGTAACAAGTGTCTCACAGCAGCCGCTGAGCGAACGCACAGAGTAACGTTATAACATCATTTTCAACACTCTCAAATGTATCTAATATAATAATCAGAGCTGCGTTACCTCATACTCATGACCGGAAAAGCGGAAGCGGCGCCGGCGACTGTGTCATAATAAAAGATCTGCTGCTCGCAGCGTGTGTTGCGCAATCGCTTCAGCGGCCTCGTTCAGCTCCCACAACACTCGGTCCTGCTCTGCTTCATACTACGATAATGTTAATAATCACACCCATGAACATGATTTCTTCCCGAGTCCTATCCTGATTGTTTTCCACCGCTTGTGAGGTGAAGACCACATGTCCCAAGATTCCACGCTCAAACTTGGCATCATCAAGCTACGCCTTTGTTTTGAATAGGCCTCTAGCGGACAGAAAATATTGAATATTGCACCTTTAAAATGACAAATTATTTCTAGCTTCTGACCAAGCATCTCAATACTAGTTTTACTTGATCTTAGTGCAGTGTTCGACACGATAGATCATGACATACTCTTAGATCGACTATAAAATACGAAATGTAGTTAACTATAGGCATAATTACATGCAACTAACACTAAAACAAACCCAAATCCTAACCTTATAATGAGCACACATAGTTGATTAATATTATAACGTAACAAGGACACCTTCAAATAAAGTGTTCACATATAATATATATGTGATGAGAGGAAGAAAAACTTAAAGGCTCTACAATATCAGACTTATCTGTGTACTACATTTATGAGAATTTTTCAAAAGTTCAAGAACGCAAAGATGATTTGAAGCAATTGCAACACATGACTGCAGCATCAGCTACAACTGACGGCTGTGCAGATGGCAGGATCATTTCACTGTCTGTGGTTTTACAAAGAGTATGAGGGACATATTAGACATTACTTCTGAGAGCTACTGTCATCAGACGTCTCGGGCGTCTTGTGTCTGAGAAATGTGGAACGAGCGTGAGGAAGCGGAAGAAAGTCTTTTGGATTTTAAAGATTTCTCAGAGGATTTGTACTTTGTATTAGCTATAAAGTGCTCTGGTACTCCAGTTGAACAGACTACTACATACAGACATTACACTCAGTCGAATAGATACCTACAACGGGAACAGAGTTATTAGTTGTACACCTCAAAAGTGATCGCCCACTTTCTCAGTGGCCTTGGCTAAAGTACTTTCACCATTCATATCAAAAATTCTTCATTAAAGAGCTCTAAGCCTTAAACCAAACCACCATGTTCAGAGCTGAATCACAATTATGTTGTTTTCATTTAAAATTTAAACAAAAATGTGCTTCAAAGTTAGTACAAGCAAAGTCCCTTTAAGTCAAGTCATTTCACTCGGCGGCCATCTTTGAAACGCCTCTCGGGCATCCAAGTGCAGCTCCTATCTCTTTGAATGGGGAAACATCAAATTCTCTAAAGCTGTTCACCAAGCTTTTGATTAAATTTCATATTTGAAATCACCAATTAAACAACTGTCTCATAAATTTTGTTTCTAAATGCCCAAATCATGACAAAAAAACTTTTCAGGCTGGATCAAGCTAATGCGCATGCGCAGTCCTAAATGCGCGTCTCTTGTGCCTCATTTCGGAGGCGCGCATCTGACTGGAACTTGAGCTTCTAACGGCCGCTGCAGTGACGCGATGACTTTACCAATCGACGATTGGCTCATATTTAGAAGACAGGACTTATTCTGCCATATTGCGCGTTGCACTTTCTCCCATTCATAATAATACGAGTGACGCATCTTGTGTTATTCTATAGTCTTTGGTACAAGATACAAGACTTTGTACTTGATGCCTTTTATGAGGCAATTAACTACAATCCAGTGAAGAACAACAAATGATTTAAAGCAATTAGAAACAATGGTACAATATAAAAGCTAATTCAAAACATTAATAAATACTTTTAATAATATACATAATTCTAAAATAACAGTAAAATTTTCACTCATTTTCCATTAGATTTTTAATTTATGAACTTTTAAAAATGAAGTGATAGATCGACTAAAAAATTACACTTGTATTCAGGGACAGGCATTAAAGTGGTTTAGATCGTACCTATCAGACGGTTACCATTTTGTTTATTTAAATGGGGAATTATCCAAGTTAATGTAAATTATGGAGTGCTGCAAGAGTCTGTGTTAGGCCCTCTGCTATTTTCAATATACATGCTACCCCTGTCTGTAATATTATTAGAAGACATGGAATTAGTTTCCACTCTTATACTAAGTTATATATTTCATCACAACCAGATGAAATCTGGTCCAAGTTGACAGGGTGTGTTAAAGATATAAAATATTGGATGACCAGTAATTTTCTTATATTAAATTTGGATAAGACTGAGGTACTTATTGGACCAAAAACCTGCACACAGAATCTCTTAGAATACAATTTGCAATATATTGCATAATATGCAATATACAGAAGGGGCAGCATGTATATTGAAAATAGCAGAGGGCCTAACACAGACCCTTGCAGCACTCCATAATTTAC